>JAWQEG010000074.1:0-600000 GCA_033782935.1 Petrolisthes cinctipes
TCATCCACCAATCAGGAGAGGACAAGCCAGTTTTGGCGGGAAACGGTTGATATAAAGCTCGGGGAATCGGCCACAGTCGACAGTCTTCCTCACCAGTCTCAGTCTCAGTGTGTTTTCCTGCCTCATACCTGCTTGGTGTGGGGTAGCCCTGTCTACCAATCATTATTCGTCTGTGTGTCTGCTGACCTCTGCCACGCTTGTCATTGCATACGTAATTATGGTTATTAGCACTTGCCCCTCTCCTCTATGTATCTGTTGTAGCCATAGGTTGTTTGTGTTTTGGGTAATTGGATTTATTAATATTAGGTGTGTAAGTGTATTTTTGTCATTGGGTTACGTGTATTCTGTTATTAGGTTATGTGTAATTATTTGCTGGTTTCTATGATTAATTGTTTTAAGGCATTGGATTGTAACCATATACTCCTCCCTATTAAATTGTTTAAGCATAATTTAGATCACCTCTCTTCATGCCCTATTATCCTTTGTGAACCACTTAAGTTATCCGTTCTTACACTTAATGTTATGCCTATTCTCGGGCATGAACTGAAATAATTCACTGGTCATAACATTAAATGGCGACCTCGCCAGGATCCTATAGTTTTAAAACTACCTATATAATTGTAAGCAAACCTTCCCTCCATAGTTGAAGTGATCTAGATGTATGTTGTGCAGTGCACAAAACTGGTAGATTAAGCACACTCAAAGTGCCCTTTATATGTTTTAAGTGTTGCGGCTACACTTAAGGGCGCTTTCTTTCACTTTCCTCTGGGACAGTCATTAACACTAGTTTGGTAATCGTAAAACATAGACGTCGGGTCGTGTTTCGATCAAGCTGCCTTGTCCACGCCAAACTCATTCTCTTTATTCTATTTAGTCTGGTTTATTTCAAATGATGGAGGGTGAGGGCTACAATATTGAATCTTTCCTTGCTAACCCCACCCCTGAATATATAAATATACTTAAAAAGAGTGAATGGATTAAAGTAGTACACCATTTTCAGATCTCTTTACCTGGTCACCCAAGTAAACTCACAAAGCCAGAAATTAAAGATCTTGTTATAAAATATTTGATTAAGAAAGGTATTATGGATACCCCTGCTCTCCCCGACACGGAAGATGAGGAACAGGTTCCTCTTAATCTTCCAACTCACCCTCCAACTCACACTGTTAAGACCCTGGGTGGTAAGAGTCAAACGAACCCTGATGTTTTTCAGCTTCCCCCGCAGTAGAAGCTGAAAAGCCCCCGATATCGTTGCAATACCAGCTAGAATGGGAGAAAATTCAGCTTGAAAGGGAGAAACTAGAATTCGAAAGGGAAAAGTTGGCTGTGGCTAGAGAACAAGGCAGAGAAGAATCTAGGGTGAAGGAAAAGGAACTTTCCTTTAACCTGTCTAATGTAATTGCAATAATACCTGCTTTTGATGAAAGTGATATAGAGAGTTCATTTGGCATTTTCGAACGGTTAGCAACTAGATATGAGTGGCCTGTTAGGGAATGGATGTCACTGGTTGCTCCTAAATTATCGGGTAAATCATTTCGTACCTACATTAACCTAGACAGACCTGATGACTATGAGTTTGTTAAGCAACAGATTCTGTATGCTCATGCATTAACTCCAGAGACTTACAGAGATAAATTCAGGAAACTTGTCAAAAATAAGAATCAAACGTACGGGGAATTTGCGAAGTGAAAAGCTTAAATTTTTAAGAAATGGCTAAATGCACTCTCTGTCACTACCTATTCGGAACTTGTTAATCTCGTTGTCCTAGAGGAATTTAAGAACAAGGCGCCCTTTCCTATTGTGAAATACATAGAGGAGAGGGGCGAGATGGCTGTTTAGGGTGGCGGAGTTAGCAGATGCACAGGCTTTGAGGCTGGAGACCTGGTCGAGGCGTGAGGGAGACTCCAGCCTTTCTGTAAAAGCTTCCTCTGGTGATTTCGAATGCAGGGAATCTGGGGATAAGCCGAGGAGTAGCGGGTCCATTACTAGTCAGTTAACATGTGCATACTGTAAAAAGTCAGGCCATACCATTGCGTTTGTAAACACCCCAAGTGTACAAGTAGTAGGAAAGGCTTAAATTCTGTTGCAACAGGTCCCCCTACCTCGTTAAACCCAGTAGCTTCTAACAATAGTGTTCAGTCAAAACAGTTGTTTGATGACTTTATATTTGATGGTGAAGTGGCTCTAACAAAGGAGGGTCAAACATACCCTGTTAAGATCTTAAGAGACACAGGGGCGTCACAGTCCATACTACTAAGTAATGTTCTTCCCCATCTAGAAGGTAACTTTACTAAAGATAGGATCCTAATTTCAGACCTCACCTCTCGGACTTCATACCCTGTGGCCCAAATTTATCTTGAGTGCCCCCTTGTCACCTCGTGTGTCAAAGTGGCAGTACAGGAAGGAAACTTGCCTGTTGAAGGAGTTCATTTATTACTTGGTAATGACCTAGCAGGTAATCTAGTGGTACCCAATGTTTTAACAGTAGAAAAGCCCTTACTTGAACTTCCTTCTGAACCTACCGATGTTTTCCCCTCCTGTGTAGTGACTCGTTCTCAGGCCCAACGAGCTACTCAAAAGCAATGTTTACCTCGGTCATTTAACATACCCTCTTATGATATTATCTCTAAAGAAAATTTAATACAGGCACAGGAAGCTGACCCTTCTTTAGCTGCAGGGCGCCATGCTGCTCTGGACAAAAAGGATATAAATACCCTACCTGCCTTCTATTATGATCAAGGAGTACTCATGCGTGCATACCGTCCTCCCACTCTGTCAGTTGATGATTCTTGGTCAGAAACACATCAGATCGTGTTGCCTGTTTCGGTACGCCCAGATGTATTAAAACTAGCTCATGACGGTTGCAGTGGACATCTTGGGTTCCGTAAAACCTACTATAAGGTCTTGGATAATTTTTTCTGGCCAGGTGTTAAGAAAGATGTTAGGGATTTCGTGAGGACCTGTCATGTTTGCCAACTGGTTGGTAAGGTTAATCAGCCTATACCCCCTGCCCCCTTATATTCCATTCCCGTGCTTGAGGAACCCTTTGAACGAATCATTTTGGATTGTGTAGGGCCCCTTCCCAAGACAAGGAAGGGACACCAATATTTACTGACGGTAATGGATTCCACAACGCGGTACCCGGAGGCATTCCCTCTAAAAAATATCACTGCTAAATCCATAATTAAACCCTTGTTGCATATGTTTACATCAAAAGGAATTCCCAAACAAATACAGACAGACCAGGGGACTAACTTTACCAGCCAGGTGTTTAAACAGGTGTTCACGGAATTGGGAGTGGATCACATAACCTCTTCGGCTTATCACCCTCAATCACAGGGATGTCTTGAACGTTTTCATCAGACCCTGAAACAGTTGTTAACCAAATATTGCATTGAACATGAAACTACCTGGGATGAGTCTCTGGACTGGCTGTTGTTTGCCTACAGAGAGTCTTTTCAAGAATCTTTAGGGTTCTCCCCCTTCGAAATGCTCTATGGACGCAACATCAGAGGACCTTTAAAAGTTTTAAAAGACAAATGGTTTACTACTCAAACTACCCCAGTAACCGTCCAAGAGTATGTCTCTGATCTTGTGGAGAAACTTAATCGGGTTAGGAAATATGCAAAACAGAATCTACTAATCAGTCAATCCAAATCTAAGGAAAATTATGACAGGAAAGCCAAATTTCGGATATTTTCTCCTGGTCAAAATGTTTTAGTTTATTTGCCTATTCCTGGTTCCCCCTTGTCCAAGAAGTATTCTGGACCTTATACGGTGGAAAGGAGACTCAACCCAGTCAACTATATTGTAACTACACCTGATAGACGTAAAAAGAGCCAGCTTGTACATGTCAATTTAATTAAGCCCTACTATTCCAGAAAGCCAGAGGAAGTTTGTGAGGAACCTGTTGATGTAAAGATGGATGGTGGTTTAGCACAAGATGAGTCGGTTGACGCCATCACCCTATGTACAACCAACGTTGATCCTATGACCAAATCGGACGTTGACGAGGCAGATGAGGGCGCCAGTTTCCCTTCACATCATGACTCCCTCTCAAACAATGTCATTCTTAACAACTTGCCTCAATATATTAACCTAGGTTCTCGAAAACTGTCGGAACTAGCTGACCTGTTTAGCCAATACTCTTCAGTTACCTCAGACACTCCTGGTTATTGTACCTATCTTTTTCATGATGTAAAGTTGGTAAACTCTTGTCGATCTCCCATACGACAATCTCCCTATAGACTGAATCCAATGAAGAGAGAGATCATGGAACAGGAAGTTGCCTACCTGCTTAATAATAACTTGGCAGAACCCAGTATTTCACCTTGGGCCTCCCCTTGTCTCCTTGTTTCAAAGTCCGATGGGTCCTATAGATTATGTACAGATTACCGAAAGGTGAACCAAGTTACCATCCGTGACTCTTATCCCTTGCCCCTAATTGAAGACCTAATTGACAGCATTGGAACATCAAAATACATTACCACCATAGATCTACTGAAAGGTTATTATCAGATCCCCTTAACAGAAAAGGCAAAGGAAATATCTGCATTCATCACCCCTTCAGGACTATTTCAGTATACAGTATTACCCTTTGGCATGTGTAACGCTCCTGCTTCTTTCCAAAGAGTTATCGACTGGGTGACGTCAGACCTTGAGGGGACTGCAGCGTATCTGGATGACGTGGTCATTGTAGCAGATACCTGGGAGGAACACCTGGGTCGCCTCAAACTTCTCATGGAACGTCTCCAAGCTGCAGGACTCTCCATCAACCTACGTAAATGTGCCTTTGGGAAAGGAACGGTCGAGTACCTGGGTCACACAGTTGGAGGGGGGTTAGTGCGACCTAAAGATGCAAACGTGGCTGCCGTCCTGTCCTTCCCTACACCCAATACCAGAAAAGAAGTCATGCGCTTTCTTGGAATGGCTGGCTACTACAGAAAGTTTTGCGCTAACTTCACGGATGTCGCAACCCCCCTGACTGAACTCACCAGCAAGAAAGTAAGGTTTTGCTGGACACCCGCCTGCGAGACTGCTTTCAAGAACCTCAAACTATTTCTCTCTTCCCAACCTGTCCTGCGCACTCCAGACTTCCAGAAGCCATTCCACCTACACATCGATGCCAGTGGAGTAGGAGTAGGAGGGGTCCTGCTGCAGGAATGGAGACACATTCTACACCCTGTCGCCTATTTCTCGACCAAACTAAAACCCTTCCAACAGAACTACAGCACCGTGGAGAAAGAAAGTTTGGCTTTAGTCCTAACGGTCAGGAAATTTGAGTGTTATCTACAAACTACTCCTCATTTAGTCAAGGTGTTCAGCGACCACAACCCCCTAACTTTCATAAACTCTATGAAGTCAACAAACCAGCGGATCCTGAGGTGGGCCTTACTACTTCAGCCATACAATCTTCAGGTGACACACATAAAAGGAACAGAAAACCTGCTCGCTGATACACTGTCCAGAGGATTCTCGGAATAATCTCTTGGTTTATACATCCGAGGGGCCGCCGTACTTAACCTCTTCCGGGATCCCCCTGCAGTGGTTTCGGGGTGGGGGACTGTTACGGCCCCTCCATTCGACCCATGACAACGCCTGGGGAAATGACTAAACGACCATAACACTACTTCAGGTGTTGACCAATCAGGAAGTTTCCTCTCTTCTCTCATCCACCAATCAGGAGAGGACAAGCCAGTTTTGGCGGGAAACGGTTGATATAAAGCTCGGGGAATCGGCCACAGTCGACAGTCTTCCTCACCAGTCTCAGTCTCAGTGTGTTTTCCTGCCTCATACCTGCTTGGTGTGGGGTAGCCCTGTCTACCAATCATTATTCGTCTGTGTGTCTGCTGACCTCTGCCACGCTTGTCATTGCATACGTAATTATGGTTATTAGCACTTGCCCCTCTCCTCTATGTATCTGTTGTAGCCATAGGTTGTTTGTGTTTTGGGTAATTGGATTTATTAATATTAGGTGTGTAAGTGTATTTTTGTCATTGGGTTACGTGTATTCTGTTATTAGGTTATGTGTAATTATTTGCTGGTTTCTATGATTAATTGTTTTAAGGCATTGGATTGTAACCATATACTCCTCCCTATTAAATTGTTTAAGCATAATTTAGATCACCTCTCTTCATGCCCTATTATCCTTTGTGAACCACTTAAGTTATCCGTTCTTACACTTAATGTTATGCCTATTCTCGGGCATGAACTGAAATAATTCACTGGTCATAACACCTTATATAAATTGATATAATAAAATGGAACCATTGGCTTAATGACCTTTGGCTATATGCCACTGGTTGATAGCCAATAAATACAACAAGTGAAGTGATTTTAGGCCGGGGTGCTGATGGTGTAATCGTTAGCACACTTGCCTCGCAAGCGAGAGATCCCGGGTTCGATCCCCAGGTCAGTGGAATTGTTGGACAATTTTCCAAGCCTGTGCCTGTTCACCTTGCAGTAAGTAGGTACCCGACTGTAAGAGCAAGGATAGCAACCTTGTACCTTGTAGACTAGGGGAAGATGTGTTGATGTAACTAGACTTGACTGCCTTAATGACCAACACCATGAGTCGATAGGCATAAAGCTTTTTATTTTAGGCAGTCTCAACTCTCAACTTAGACAGCATCGAGGTCTCTCTGCTCTTCCCTAGGTTTACAGGACGTGGACGGGAGACGGCTGATTGGGATAAGTGTTTGTTTCCTAGTTGCGTTATTGTGTCTGTGCGGGTTAATCGTAAAATTGTGAATGTTTTTGTGTACTGTAAGATATTGCTCATTGCTGGTGTGGAAAATAACTTTTAATTCATATGGTATGTGTATGGGTATTCATTTGGGATTGAAATAATAATTTATGATAGCTTTTCTGGTTTCAAACTGCCTTGTCTTACTACTCAAATCTGATGGCGTAGCTTCTTGTTACTGGTGTTGTGTTAATGGATATTAACTGTAACGGGAGGGAACGTTATAACTAATATACAGAAAAGTTATAAACAAGAGAATAGGGAGTAGTATCACTTTCGTTGAAAATGTAATGTGCCATACCCAATCAAAGTTTACGGTATGTTTAGTAAGACAGTATAAATTTCACCGAAGTTTCGAATAGATGACCATGAAAAATTGGAAAGAAGAGATAGAAGACTACCACTAGAGCATCCCTGACGGAAGCAATTCTAACAATCAGAAATAAGGTCGTGACCGTGCTTTTGAATTGTGTACTTAGGCCTAATAACAGATTTGAAGATTTTAAAAAGACAAAAGATCAATTCAATGGGGCGATAGTTGGAGGGTTGGGAGTAGTTACCCTTCTCGGAAATGGTTGAATCAGAGCAAACTTCGAGCCAGAAGGAAAACTGCTTGATGATAGACAAAGATGGAACAGTTTGTTCAGGCAGGGAGTTAGCACGAACACACAATTTTTTATAACAGCAGGAGGAATCTCATCTGAGTATCAAATCCAAATTGGGCAGAAGATAATTAACTTGAAGAGATTCTGGTGGCAGGCATAAGTGATAAAGGGGGTGGAGATCGAAGAATAATGCCGGAAAAATCTAGAGGCAATGGTTTGAGAGATCGAGTTCAGCTTTATCAGGAGCAGAGATAGTAACAATGCCATCAGGAAGAACGATACTAGGGAAAGAGGAAGAAGGAAATTGGGTGGAGAAATTTTTGGCTGCTGGCAAGAAGCCAGAAAGTAAGAGAGGAGAACGAGTTGGAAAGGTCATTGCATTTGGCTGGGATGAAAGATTTTTTGGCTTGTCGATGAACAGATTTGGTACGATTCTATGCAGAGATATGCAGAGCATGATTTTCATTAACCAGAAGGCATCAGTACCATCTGTAAGCTTCTGCCTTGTTGTGGACAGCAGTAGATCAAGCGCAAGTGACCCCTAAAGGCGGATGGGACATGCTCATGGCTCAGGTATTTCTTGGATCAGAAGCCTATGGGTCACGATAGAGTACGGGCTACAAAGGTGATATTGGGTTTTTAATGCCTATCGACTCATATTATTGGTCAATACGGCAGTCAGTCTTGTTATATCAACACATATTTCTCCAGCCTACAAGGTTGCAATCCTTGCTCTTACAGCCGGGTACCTACTTACTGCTAGGTGAACAGGGATATAGGGGGCTGGGAAAATTGTCCAACATTTTCACTGACTCTGGAATTGAACCCGGGATTTTTAGCTTGCTAGGCGAGTATGATAACCATTACTCCATCAGCATCCCTACATGGGTACAGATACAGTCTCCTGGGAGGGCCCAAAGGTTTTATGGGAGCGATAGGACATGACACAGAAATAAGATTGTGATTGGAGGAGCCCAATGGAGAGAAAATTTCAACAGTATAAGTAGAAGATGAGAGGTTAAAAATAAGTCGAGTATAATTTGCTGACCCTCAATATAGGTGCTGAACTAACTGTTCTAGATCGTTGAGAATAGAAAAGGTGAAGGCTTGTTCACCAGGTGGATCATTGAGGGGAAATGAAAGAACAAGAAGGTAGTGAACATTAACCCTTAAATCTCCTAGAATAGAGATTTTCGAGAACGGTTTTGAATGTGTTCCACTTTTCATGCAAGATAGTCAATGAATTTTGTATAATCAATTAGGGGATAATCAGTTAGGGGAGAGATATACCGCACAGATTAATTAGATTAGAGGGACAGGTAAGCTGAAACCAGAGGGAACTTGGGAACGTATATGCAATATACACCTTTGGCCCAAAACTGAGAGTAAAGTAAGAGAGAAAAATAGTTACTGTCAGTTGCTATTGATCCCTTGGTTTCGATGAGGAAGAGAAGGTGAGGTTTAGTAAAAGAGAGGTGAGGTTCAACAAAATATAGAATGGCCACGTATGTTACAGAAGTTGATTTGGAGAAAGTCAGACAATGGTTTAACACCATCTCGAAGGGTTGTTAACCATGGGTTCAGGCTTTGGAGAGTTTATGTAAGAATCCCCATTCCTCAGCTGTTTCAGAGAACTGGTTGAAACTTAACTATAACAAATATAGGCGAATTCGGGGAAAAATAAAACACAAGCAATTGTTTTTCAGAAATACCCAGAACCTCATGGAAACACAACAGGCACACTAAATTCATCTTGTTTCAATTCGTTTTCACTGTTCACTATTACAATTTGGTAATTCCAAAGAAAACTTACACCAACAATTTTCCAATGTCTTAGAATTGTTTATGCACATTTTTATGTGTTCTATTGATTTGTGACATTTTTTTTGTGAAGAAAAGCATTAACCCAACCTGGCCTACCCTAACCAGCTCAATTAAACCGTAATTATAATTGGGACAACCTCTGGGGTTAGGTCAGGTTAAGGGAAGGTTAGGTTTGGGCAGGAGAGGTCAGGTTAAAGGTTCTTTCCTCATAATAATATTGTCAAAAATTAATAGAACACCCAAACGTATGCATGATAAAACAATATAAAGGTTGGAAAAGTCCAAGTTGAACTGCTCTTCAGAAATCCCTCAACATTTGTAATGGCATTTATCACTACTAGGAATTTAGCTGGTATATAATTACGTTAATATGAAATAAATATTGAATTATTTTCATCAATCCTTCTTTTCCCTGGGTAACACCTGGTATCTCGGCTGGTGGTTTCATTTGTATTTCGTGCTTTGCTGTGGCCAGTAATTCGTGCAATAGATTGTCTATGCCTACATGAGAGAGGGACTTTATGATCCTCAAGAGGTTCAACCATGAGAACCGTGATCTTACTACTGTTACCTGTAATATAGCTATGGTGCTTGTCAAGTGAATCATGACGTTGAATATCATCCCACACAAGTATATAAGCAAGCCATTTCTAAATTTCAGTAATAATGGTAAACAAAAATTAAATATTTATGTATGTTGGAGATCATAAGAGGAAAAAAAGACCGAGCAGTTAAAATGGCTAAAATCTGATCTACCAACGTTATGATTATTACCTGTCACAGTCTAATACATCAGTCTATTTATCATCCATTTGATTAGACAAAATTTGGTGTGGTTGTTATAATCGCGTTACGTTATAATAATCTCACTTCTGCCCAGTTGTTTGATGGAAGGACGTGGAAGGTGAAGCTCAGTGCGTCAGCCAGTGTTACAAGCTGATTGTAGTCGATGCCTGAATACTTGGTGACATTACCCTCATTTGCAGACATCCAGTACGGTTCATAGGGCAGGGCCGTGACGTTTATTCGTCCTCCGTGAAAACTATTAAAATGATTTTTATGTCATTATTATCTATCATTTATCATTATTATTATTATTATCATCATTATTATTATTATAATTATTATCATCATTATTATTATTATAATTATTATTTATATTTATTATTATTATTATTATTATTACTATTATTATTATTACTACACACACTGATATACGATTGTAAAGCCTTGGTATGGCATGAAGCTCAACACCCCTTGGACAAAGGTAAATGAGGTACTGATGATGATTATTATTAATATTGTAACGCTCCTATTGTTCGAGGTGCATGTGGGGTGAACGTTTTGACACCGGCCGTAGATTGTGGAATGAAAGACCAGTGATTGAGAAAGCCCCAAACCGGAAGTGACCGGTCGGATATGTTGCCATGTCGTAATCACTGCTGTTTGTAATCAATTTTTTCATTTACGTCCATGTACTGTATTTTAATATAATTTGGAGTATATCTGTATCATTTATGTACTCATCTTTATGATTTGTATTACATTTCTATGTAACTAAGAAGGTAGATGCAGCAGTGATTGGGTTAGTTAGGTGTATATATGTATATTGTTACGCGTGCCTGATAAATTATTAATTTGTTAGTTTTGCTATCCATTTTTGACAGTGACTGTGAGAGAGGCTGTGAGTGTGGTAGTACAAGCTCACACCCGGATCTGTTGTGTGTGACGCTATCTTATCTAATGTGTGTGAAGCTAGCTTACCTAATTATTCCATTTTCTTTAAGTATTCTTGTCAGAAGGGTGAGAGTGTCATGGCCAGCTAGTTTCGCTAGATTCGTACGCCTTCTCTCCCCCTTCTTGCAGCTGCATATGTGATAAACTCTCCGATTTCATCTCTATTGACTCCCAATAGTTTCTTGGGAGGGAACGTAGGAGTGATGTGTGCTTAAGTCAGTGTTAAAGTAACAGTTCGGAGACACGCTTGCTTGTCTTTGTGAAGCTAACAGTATACCCTTTGTTTAGCCAATAGAATATAAGGCAAGGGGTTAAGGCTGTAGAGCTCAGTTACCAGTGGGGCAGGGACAACTCAGTTTGGGTTTTGTAAGTGAGTGAGTGTGGTGAGATTCGGATGGAGACTCGCAATGTTTGATAAGTATAAATTGTGTTTACTTCTATATTCTTCTCACAGTAACATAGGGTCACTCTCATATTATTACTATTATTATATTATTACATGTGTGTTGTGATGCATTGATGTATATTTATTATATGTGCCAGTGAAGTGCTAACTTACTATTATTATTGATAGATTAATTCTGTGCTTACGTGTGCCTAGAGCCTTGTGTTATTGAAGTGATGGCACAGTGGTAGTGAGCTATTGAGTGATTATTGCAAGTGCATTATATATTCTGGGAACTCTGTCTCACGTTCTGTCATAGTTAGGAATCCTGATTTCATTTACTAATTCTTTCAGTGTTTATTGTTTGTCTTTGTGTTTGTTCTTATTGTTAATATATATTATAGAAAATCAGAGTAGTTTCTCTATCATCTTTTATTCATTGTATCCGAACCTGGTTATATGTATGGACAGTCTCTTTGGGTTGTTTTAGCATTCTTTCATATAGGCTGGGTTTGTACTTTTACTTACAATTCATAACTTTAATAGTCAGCTACCTGCCACCCAGTGCTATTTTATTTTGTTGATAGCTAACTGTGGGTTAAGTCTAGTCTAGTGACTATTACTGTACCGTATCTCTACCCTCCGTCCGTAACATATAAATTGGCGACCTCGCCAGGATTTCCAATTTTTGCCGAACTGAGACTGGTGTTCTATCATTGCATTACTGTTGTATTTTTTTCTTGTATTGCATTTTTCCATTTTTGTGTACTTTGCCTAATAGTTAGTGAGCAATGGAGACTCAGGGTGTGGCTAGTGAAAAGTGTGCTCCACTTCATATCACTTCTGAGCAGGATGCTGCAGAGTTTATTGAATCAAGTCCTAATCCCGAGAGAGTAAGAGCACTGAGGAGAGAGGAATTATTACTTGTTGCACAGAAGTTAGAACTTGCCTTTGAAAGTTCCAATGCATTTCCACTAGCTAACCTGATTTGCCACCATCTATGCGGCACTGAATTGTATGATTTTGCTGAGAGGAAGGATAATGCTTCTGTCGTAAGTGACTGGTCTGTACATTCTGATTTGCTTGAATCCACTGTGGTTCAGAATAAACAATTTGGGATTGACCAAGCTGCGCATGACCATGAGTTCCGTATGCTACAATTGGAGTCTGAAAGAGAGGAAAGGAGAGCTCAGTTAGAGTCTGAGAGAGAACAAGGGAAGTTAGAGTTTGAGCAATGGAAACTGGAATTGGAGTTGGAGAAATATAAAGTGGACCATGAGCCACGACGACAGGTTGCGTCGGGAGTGTCATCAGAACAGCACAGGTTGGTTCCTAAGTTTGATGAGGACCATGTTGCTGAATTTTTCCAGAAGTTTGAGAAGGTAGCAGAGGGTAGTGGGGGGCCGAAGGAACGTTGGTCAACGCTGACACAGTCAGTATTTTGTGGTAAAGCTTTAAGAGCATTTGATGCTCTCAGTTTTGAGGAATCTTTGAATTATGAAACCTTAAAGTTTGCTGTACTGAGGACGTATGAATTAAGACCAGAAGCTTACAGACAGTAGTACCGTAATAGTAAGAAACGTCCTAATGAGACATGGATTGAATTTATGAAATATCAGAGTGACCTATTTCAAGCATGGATAAGAAGTGAGAAAGTAGAAGATAACTATTGTAGGTTGGAGGAGGTGGTTAAGTTGGAGCAATTTCTGAGCCAGATGGAGCCAGATTTCTGGTTGTTCTATTAATTTCTTACCTAATTATCACGAGGAAAGAACCCTGACCTAACCTAACCTAACTCCACTTGATAAACCTAATTAGAACTGCTGAACTTTTCTTCAGAAACACCCATAATTTTTTACATTATCTGTTATTTGGCCCAACTTTTGTGTTTGGTTTGATTCAGGGGATTCATTTTAACACTAGTTTATTGATACGATTGGGCTTGGTTATTTGTGTGTGGTCACCATTGAGGAATAAGGTTAATGATAACTTGTAGGAAATTGTTCATTTACTGATACCAACTAATATTTTTACAGTAATGTTGTTGCTGTGTTGTATGTTGTATTTTTTATATTTTAGTTTCGTTTTGCCAGATTTTCATTAGGGATACCATTACTCAAAAAGGTATATGTTACTAAAACACCAATGAGACTAAAAATATGCATATTTAAACAGACATAACCTACCGTACACTATCTACCTGCTATTCGTAATCTCCTATCTTCCATTACATAATCCTCAATAATTATTACATTTAGCTGTGAATCATGTGATGTGACACAAGTAGACATGATAAAATAGTCATTTCTAACATTGCTAATGACTTTCAATAATGTCATACTGTTGTCTGTCATGAATCATAATGGCGGTGACATTTATTTCGCAGTAGATACTACTCTTCCTCTCCACAGTTTCGAAACGCATTTCTACCACTCATACCGTCATACGCATAATGTTGTGTTTTTTTTCGTGTTTACTTTTGTCAGCTGATCGAGCTTGCTTTTGATTGGCTGGAGTAAGTCAGACTCACTTGAAAGCGCCACCCTGATTGGCTAAACAACATAGGGCACCCAGGAAGATTTAGGACTTCCTAACTACTTAGGAACAGGATAGGACGCCCTAAATTTTTTTTTAGTATACCAACTTAGGGCATGAGATAGGATATCCTAACCAGTTCCTAACTTAGGACTTCCTAAGTCAGATAGGGCGGCGAGGCTGCCTTAAGTTAGGAAACGTTTGAGTATCCGGCCCCTGGGCAATGGGATGGTCTTGAGGTCTGGCAGGGACAATCGTCCAAATATTGACTAGCGCCCAGGTAGCGATACTGGGAACACATGGGAATGACAGTCCCTCCATTGGTGAACACTGGCCGAGCTTGAGGATGGCGGCAGGTGAATATTCTGCTCTTATCTGGGGAGACAAAAATGCCACAGTGAGAGGACACAGAGAAGGAATAAAGAAACAGCTGGAGATCCCTTGGTGAGGTAGAATGAACACAGATATCATCAGCATAGCACGTAATTGTAGTTCCAGGAATATCAGGGAGAGAAGTGAGCAGCCGATGCATCAGAATATTAAATAACAATGCGCTGAGAACTCCCTTGAGGCGTACCAAGATGAAAACTGCGCAAAGGACTGAGCGCACCACTGAAAAACACACGGGAGGTCCTGTTACTCAGGTAGCCCCGAATCCACCGTAATAGATTACCCTCTATCCCAAAGTCAACCAGTTGATCCAAAATGACGTCTGTATTAGCAACATCGAAGGCACCTCGAAGGTCAATGAAGGCCACCACACTGTCCCTGTTAAGGCGAGTGTACAGGTCGACTAGGCAGTGGTGTGTGCTCCGCTGGGGAAGGAAACCAAACAGCCATCGAGAAAGGCGATCTTGCAGTCTGTACATGAGACGATTGAGTAAGATTCTCTCCATTACCTTACAAAAACAGGAAGTAAGGGAAATAGGCCTGAACTTTGCAGTGCCGGGCTTAGGGATGGGTATTATTGTGCTGCTGGTCCAGGCTCGTGGTACACAACCATCTCGAACGAAAAGATTGTACAGTAGAAGTAGAGGGTTCCCAGGAAATTGTGGAAGTAGGTGCAGCACAGCATAAGTAATACCATCATCACCAGGGGAAGAAGCTCTACCCCGAGAGAGAGCACGTCGCAACTCCTCCTCAGTTATCTCCTCTGCATCTTCGTCATCATCTTGCAACAGAGCAGACATTAGACGTAGCCGATGGACAGCAGCACGGGAAGTGAGTGCATCTTGTATGTGGATGGGTAGACTGGCTGAGGTAGATTGTCCTGACCATGCATCGACAAGTTGTTGGGCATAGTCGGCGGGAGTGTGATGACGAGCAGTGGCCGGTGTCTTTTTAACAACCCGACGGATGAGGTGCCACATAGAAGCCACACTTGTTTGCTGGTTGATGCTGTCCGTGAACCGCTGCCAAGACTCAGTGTGAGCACACTCCTGCAGGGCAACTAAAGCATCTCTAGACGTCTGGTAACGATGGAGCAGGTCAGGGGTTGAGTTGGCTTGAAACAATAGGCCATCACGTTCAGCCTCCTCCTTTGCCTTCTGTATACGTGCATCCAGCGTCCAGGAGTAGGCAGTATGGCGATGCTGGAGGTGTGGCCGGGAGACGTATAGCCTATAAAAGTCATGAGTAGCAGATACAAGATCAGAGTACAACTGTTCAGCTGATGATATGTCAATTGTAGGGAATACATAGGCCATGAATAAGATGTAAGTCGTGCAATATTTAGGGGGCACAGCAATACGCAAACGAGTGGCTGAAGCACTTGACCCATCAGGTAGAGAATAATGAAACCGAAGAGCGATGTGATCAGAGAATAAGTCTGGCACGGAGGAGCACAGGACCTGAGATGCTATCAGGCCAGACGAGAGGATGTAATCCAGAGTACCTCCCTGGCAATGAGTGGCACCGCCAGTGTCCCAGCGTGTCAGATGATGCGATTAATAGAGCCAGAACCATCACCCAAATCAGAATGCAGAGCATTAAAATCTCCCACATACACAATACCACGCACTGTTGTAGAAGGAAGAGCCTCAAGAGTGAGTCTAGCTGGGGCAGAATAGACATTACATAGTTGTAGTACTCCATTCCCAGGCAGAACCTCAAATAGCTGAAAGGTCATGTCAGGATCAGTGTAGGTACGGAGAAGGCGATGTGGCAAGGAGCTAAGTATGTAAGCCAGGAGACCATTCCTTACCAAATGAACATATGGCACATAACCTGAGAGGGGAGGAGCTTGCCCAGCAGCGATCGGCCGTCCTGGAAATGCTTCCTGGAGAAAAATAACACTGGGATGATGACAAAAAACATAGGCAGTGAGTTGAGTGAGCTTAGCATAACTGGTGACACCACATACATTCCAGGAGATGACATTCAGCCGGCAATCACTACCGAACTCTGTATTTGGAGGTAGATGTCCAGTGACTTGGGGCAGATGAGCGACCTGGAGAAGAAGATGGACCAGGAGAAGGGACTGACTTGAAAATCTTTTCAAGGCGAGATGCAACAGTATCCATCTTTTCAGTAAGGGTAGTGACAGTTGAGATGATGGCCTGCTGAGCCTAGACCAAGGTGGAGAGATTGGAGTCATTGGCAGCCTGAGTGGCAACTAGCCCATCAATCCTGGCTTCACGGGCCGAAAAGCGGTTCTCGAGAGCCGTACATTGTGCCATGAGGGTAGCAACAGACTTGCGGAGGGCCAGGTCTGGAGGTGAGGCAGGGCTGGTAGAAAGAGCAGACTGGGGAGGTGGTGGTGGTGGTGGTGGAGGCGGAGCAATAGTAGAGACACGAGCCTGGACCTGACGTCGAGTACATCCATGCCACACGTTAACCCCTGGCTGAAGGCATCGTGGACACTTCCATCGAGACGTATCCTCAGGAGGTGAAGGCTCAGAGGTGGAGGCAGCAGGACGTGATGGTTAGCCCCTGACAGGACACGTCTTGGAATCATGGTCGGCGGCACACCATGCACACTTCGGCCTGGCAGAACAGTACCGGGAGATATGCCCAACTCCCCAGCACCTGTAGCACCAAGGTTAGTCATTATGAAGTTTCCTCACCTCACACTGTGGAAGGCAGGGGAGGAAATCAAAGGAAATCTCATTTGGAGGTGGATCGGGTTGACTCCAGACAACAACAATACGGCTAATGGGGGAACCATCTTGGAAAAAAGACGGGCAGAGTACACACCAGGGTATCCTTTGGCATGTTTCGGGTCAACATCAATAGGAAAACGGGTGAGGATGTAGCTGGGGAACTTACGAGACCTCTCGGGTGAGTCTTCAAGAATGAGAGGCAGAGATAAAAATTCACCAGCCTTGACTCTGTCAATGATGTCCTGACGCTTCCTAGAGATGTAGACAAACCGGGAGGTGACAGCAGCCATCTTGACTTCAGCTAGTTCACGCTGCAGCTGTAAGGCTCTGTTGACATCAGACAACCAACGCAACTTTGTGTCCGTAGATGGGTTCCCAGAGAAGGAGAGCTTGACATAGGCATCTCTCATGGCAAAAGCAGGAAGGTTGGACGAGGGCAAGGAGTTGGTATACAAAGAAGAAACACCAGGGTGAGACAGAGATGGTACGTCGTGCACAGCTGAAGCACCCTTGGCAGTCTTGGCAGCTGGAGGCAAACAGTGCACACCATCGGAATCCTGTGAGGAGTCGGATGAGGCATCAACGGGTCGCTTGGTAGAGGTTGAGGAGGTGGACGGCTGCAACCTGAGCTGCGGAGTGACCGAGGAGAGGGGGGGGAGGTTCGCGAGAAGGCAGCTCAAGCCAGTGATCCTCGATAGGAGACTCATCTTCCTCCGACATTGCCAAGTCGGACTCCAAGCAGGAATCCGCGCTCTTCATCAGGCCACGTAAGGCCTAGATGGAAAGCAAATAACAACACGAACAATTAAACACTCAATCAGCCAGGGACACACACACACACTCACACACAGACAATCACAACAAAACTATACCCAGAACCACAACAGACAAACAACACCAGCAACACCACAGAAACACCAACACACAAGCAATACAAAAAACACACAAACAAAAGCGCAAAACAACAACACAAACAAGATTGGAGGCAGAGCGCCACGAGTACATCCACACTCCACCTGGTACTGTATCTGGTAACAGTGGCAGCTATGAATTGAACCGAAATTCAGTCGTCTGCTTGGGCGATACAAACCCAATTATAATTTGTCAATATGCGGATTTAACTGTTCTCTAATAAATATCATGTAGGTAAACATATTATATTGATAATGAGTAACATGTTATAAACATTATGAACATATTACAACAACAATATTACAACACATATATCCAAATAATGATACATTCATTCATGTGAGAAACACGATTTTCGAATACTGCATCAGTAACGAAACCAGTTTGTCTCACATGAAATAAAGCTTCAGTATTTAATTATATGTGTTGTAATAATAATAATAATAATATATATATATATATATATATATATATATATATATATATATATATATATATATATATATATATATATATATATATATATATATATATATATATATATATATATATATATATATATACTCAGTGGAAGGGTCCCTTTGATGTAGTTAAGAGGATAAACGACCTTAACTACATAGTTAAAGTCAGAGGTGACGCCAAACGATTCCACATTAATATGCTTAAGGAGTACTATGCAACACAACGAGGGTGTACTTCTATTATGGCCACAGTTGGTGCGGGCTGCTATAACATCACCTCTGAGCAGCGTGATTGTTTAAGTTTAGTCCGTGGCCATTTTTCCCCAGCGGTAGACATGTTTAGTGCTGCTGTGGTAATTCCCGAAGAAGAAGAGGGATATACTCCACAGACGATCGAAGCTCGTCAAGGTGACACAGTGGCTGAGGTCTTCGTTTCAGAAAATTTAAGACCAGACCAGCGTGCAAGAGTCAATGCGATGCTGGCAAAATATTCACGTGTGTTCTCTGACAGGCCTGCTGTTGCAAACGTAGCCTCTCATGAGATTCAGCTCACAAGCGACACGCCAGTGAGGGTGAAACCGTACCCTATTCTTGTACGGCTGATTGATACAGTGCGCAAGGAAAAAATTATATGGAAGCGGCTGGCATCATTGAAAGGTCAGACTCGTCATATTCCAGCCCTATTGTTGTAGTCCAGAAGAAGGACGGCGGCGTGCGTACATGTGGGGATTATCGCCGTGTGAATGCTGTCACCAGGGTCGATGCAGAACCCATGTGCGACCAGGAAGAGATTTTCGCTAGGATTAACAATTCGAAGGTGTTTTCCAAGATGGATCTGGCTAAAGGTTTCTTCCAAATGGACTACCTTTTGGTCTCACGAATTCTCCCTCCGTTTTTAATCAAGTCATGCGTCAGGTGTTACATGGCATCGAAGGGGTTGACGCTTTTGTCGATGATGTTCTTGTGCACTCAACCACATTTGAGGAGCACCTTGTTATATTGCAAGCTGTGTTGCAACGACTGCAGGAATACAACATGTCAGTCAAACCATCCATGTGTGAATTGTTTCAACGGGAAGTATAATTATTGGGTCAAACTGTAGGTCAGGGGTCTTCATTGTGCGGCTCGCGAGCCAGTGGCGGCTCGCAATGACCTGATTGGTGGCTCCCAAGAGAGGGAGAGAGAGAGAAAATCATCAGTGATCAGAGAAAAAGTCCAAAGTATTAGATATAAATTGCATCACTATGCCGTATCATATATATCTGTGGTTATATGGAAACCCACAAAAATATATTATTTAGTTCCTATATTTATTTTTTTCTGCTTATCCATGTGGTTTATGGCTTATGCGGCTCTCACTCTGAATATGTCCTGAACTTTTGGCTCTCGTGAAAACATTAGTGAATAACACTGCTGTAGGTGGAAGACGTTGTGGGTGCCAGAATGACAAGATACAGAAAATTAAGGATGCGTCCCGACCTACTACGAAGAAGCAGGTGCGGTCATTCTTGGGTCTTACAGGTTATTACTGTAAGTTCATCCCAAATTTCTCTGTCATTGCACTTCCACTTAGTGAGCTATTAAGGAAGAACGCTCCTATTAAGATTTCCTGGGGATCAGAGCAAGAAGAAGCATTCGTTTCACTTCAGAATCTTCTTTGCACGGAACCGATCTTGCAGTTGCCTGACAACCAACGACCATTGATCCTTAGAACTGATGCGTCCCAGTACGGTACTGGTGCAGTTTTGTTCCAGGAGAAGGATGGTGAGGTATTTCCTGTTGCGTATCACAGTCGCAAACTGAAGTCTGCTGAAGCAAACTACAGTACACTAGAAAAGGAACTTCTGGCAGTAGTAGAAGATATAAAGATATACTACTACTATCTGTATGGCGATATATTTGTGTTAGAAACTGATCAAATGCCTCTGGAAAGTTTGCGTACATCGAAGAACGCCAACGCACGACTCATGCGCTGCGCTCTGTACTTGCAGCAATTTAATTTCACAGTGCGATACATAAAGGGAAGTGCAAACGTCGGGGCAGACCTTATGTCAAGATTTCTTGAAGGAGAAATAAGCGAGTAAATAATTTGTAGCGAAGTTACCCTCTTCGTACATAGGAAATAGTCAGGCGAGGGAGCTTTCCCTGGTTATTTCACTCATTATTATTTACCTCTCCGAGTGCAACGAGCAGAAACCCTTATCCAAACTCAGATTTAGCGGTTTACCTCGGTCTGATGTTGGAATAATTCGATGATATATGTATTGCATTTTTTTTTTTTTATAACCTTATCTAAAACTCAGATTCAGCGGGGCTCCCTTTTCTGTGGCTTGGATAATTAACTAATATATGAATTGCCTTCCAGAATTATTTATTGCATTTTCTTACATATCATGTAACAATTACACAATGTATTACATACACCACACTAATATCTTACTTAAATGTGTACAAATTGTACTGAGCCAAAAAATCACCATGTTGTTCATTCTTGTTACGGAGTTTCTCCTGAAAATTGAAAAGTTAACGTAAATGTTGGAGTTTTCCACTCATTGGCAAGTGTGAATACATACCTGGTAAAAGTCATTGATACATATAAGAGTGAGTGAAGTGTGGATGAATTTACTAGTGTAAAGTTATACATACAATGCATCGTACCACTTCACGAATCTATTAGATATCGTATGGCGAAGTATATAATTATAATCCACTGGTGTAGTTAGCTAGGAAATTTCTGCTGGCAGTTGGTTGCTTCCCCTAACTATCGATCTTGTCTGTAGCCTTTCGCTCGTATTATTATTGAAAGAATTGATCATGCCAAGACAGCTTGATTGCATAATTGCATATGATAATCGTGAAGTGGGAAATCATAGGGAATCATTTATACGTCATATATTAAAATTGCATGTATAACTAATGTGTATATGTAGTATAAGATGTAAGTTAGTCAGCATAGGCACGTTGAAACACACTGACGCCAGTGATATTAATAACAGACACGCCGTTGCTCTGTGGACGGGTTGCCTGGGTGGAAGCGAGGCTGAGGCAGCCAGTTTGAAATCTTTGAATTCAGTTTGGCCTACACCAAGCTACTGATAACACACATATTGCTCGCCCTTGCTTAGTCTCTCTCTCTTACCTCGGCCTTTGTCTCTCGTGACGAAGAGATAACCAAGGTTGAATATTCGGTATTCCAAAGCTTTATGGTTATATATTATTAATCGATTGCAACAGACAATTAATTGGTAAATAAGGTAAGAGGAGAGGGTTTTCCTACGAGGCCAGTCGAGGCTGCCTTGGTTTCCATCGAGAGGGTACGTGAGTATGAGTGATATTGTGTATTGACATTGAAAATTCACGGTGTAGGACATAATCTTTAACTGAGTCTATGTAGCGACGTTGGTATTAGATTTAAATTTGCAATTTAATATTAATTAAAATAAATGAGTAGGGAGGTCTTGAAATAGCACCTAGTGAACAATTAATCACAGTGTTAAACTTGCTTGTTCAGTGAGTAACGTAAGCCAGGTTTATCGTAAGAAAAATCGACTGGAGAACAATCAAAAGAAAATATTCGAGGTAAACAATACGAGAACACATGAACATTACGAGACCGTGAGAGAAAAGAAAACGAGTGCCGTGATTATCGATTTATTGCGATATTAGCTAGATAGCTATTTTTGTTCGTGTGGAAGTGTATGCATGTTGTAATTAATTAATTGTTTAAATAGTTTAATTGTTGGTGCACGACTGAGATTAATAAATATAGTAGAGTAATTGTAAATTGGTTATTTTGTACACCTTACAATTCTGCTAATACTGTATAAGTGCATATATATCGAAAGAACCCACGTAAATAAATTTATGTTGACGAAAATTGGGATAAAAGGAGATTATTAACCTCTGCTGACAATCGTTGAAGCCAACACAATGAAAGTCCACTAATAAGTCCAGGTAAGGTAAGAATTAACCGTAAGTAAATTTTACATCATAATTAATTAATAATAAAATCTTAATTCCCCATCACATATGTATTTTAGTTAATGAACGGAAACCTGACATTTTATGTGTGAGTGAAACATGGCTGATTCATGATGTTTTAGACCAGTATATCGTGATACCTTACTACAGGGTATACAGGCATGAATAAGGTAGAGGAGGAGGTGTGTGTATATAAGTTATGGGTACTCTTACTGTTACTCAAAATAATGTAAACATTGAACAAGTTGATGGGGTGGAGGACTTGTACAGTAGGTGATAGAGTGTTGAAAATTTATTATTACCAAAAGAACAGAATTGATTGAAATTGAAATTTATAACTTATATTTACATTGGTTGTATTGTAGGTTGTGTAGTCAAGTTGTTATGAAGAGCTGATTGAAAAAGAATCTATAACACTTATATTTACATTGGTTGTATTGCAGGTTGTGTTATGAAGTTATCAAGACACACATACATCACATTGGCACCTTATCATTGACTGACTGACATTACTCTGGGTAACAAAAGCATCCATCCAGTCAGTCAGCCACACACCACGTCCATCACCCTGGTACAAACTTGTGGCTCCATCCCACTAACTTTCCTCTCTACACTATTCCAACACGGCACCTCTCCTCCATAGAATACTTAAGGGCCCATGTGATGTAGTCAAAATATTGGAGGTAAACGAGTCCTTCAAATGTTGCCACGAAACACCAACTATATAGAAGGATCATGTTTCGTGGCCCAATCAGGAGGAATCAGAAGCCTCCAATTTTTATACAGGATCACAGGGTCCTTTAGCTGCTCGGGGTATCACTGGTGGATTGGTTTATTTTCCTTCTTCGTTTCCCATTCATCGTCTATGAGCCATTCTTATTTTCCTTCGTTCCTCATTTTTCCAGTGCAGTGCAGGAAACTACCTTCTGTTATAGTGGGCTGCATGTATCGTCATCCTCACTCTAACTCGCATTCCTTTGACTATGTCATTGACGTTATTAACTGCCTACGCCTACGTAACAAGCCTTTGTATGCACTTAGTGATCTGAATAGTTACATTTTAGCTAAAAACAAGATGGAACAAATAATCAAAAGCACAAAATTAACGCAATTAATCGACAAGCCTACTCTGCTACTCTATTGGATGTCATTATAACCAATATTCCTGCCTTAGCTTTATAACATGATGTGATTGTTTGTCCCATTGCTGACCATGATCTCATATCCTTCACGCTGGACATCACTAAATCCAAGAGGCAACCCAAAATCAAAACATTTCGCACACTAAAAAACTATTCACCAGATATATTAAGTAATTTACTGATAGCTGAAGGTCAGATATTAAATACAATTATACTATCGATAACGTTGATACCCAGATTTAAATATTCAATTAAGTTGTCTCCAAATGTTTAGCTTTATGTGGATTATTAATGACACAGGAGGTAAGGACGTCCTTCACCCCTTGGATCACTGTGGAGCTGCGGACTCTGTTAAAACAACAAAATATTGCCCTGAAAAGTTGGAAAAAAGACAAAAGCAGCATTAACTTAGAAAATACATACAAAAACCTAAAGAGACAAGTTCATGGTTTGATTAATCATTCTAAATCGGAATATTGTAAAAGTAAACTTGAGAATAATAGAGGCAATAGCAGAGCCACGTGGAAGACTATTAGAGAAATTATATTAAATAACAAAAAATAGTGCTGAGCCGCTAGGTAAAGATGATGATAAAGAGATCATAACACGGACAACTAATCATTTTAACACATTCTTTGCTAATGTTGGAAGGGACACCTTTGAGAAATCCCAGAGAAGTTTAGATGACCCAGATATAATATTACACCCAGTACATACAAACTCACGCAATATAATTCCAAGCCGCCAGCCCCGACCTGAATCCACAAATTGGCAAACATGAAAAACAGTGAATCCTGCGGGTCAGACGGCATCACACTTAGATTTCTAAAAGACTCCGTTCCTGTTATAATTTCACACCTTACGTGCATCATAAACACATCAATAACCACAAGAGTTTTCCCCATAGCGTGGGAACACTCGATAGTAATTCCTATCCAATAGTCTTGTGATGTTAAAGAGCCAAGTAACTACCGTCCCATATCTCTGTTCTTTCCATATTACTAGAAAAAATAATATCATCTCAGTTAACCCAACACCTAGAAACGAACAACATGCTTAGCAAAACCCAACATGGATTCAGGTCAAACTTATCAACCACCTCTGGGGGAGGATGCACGAAAGACCTTAGCGGAGTGACCGTTAAGGTAACCTTAGGCAGTTTCGCTAAGGGGATGGTAAGGTTGCTGCTATGGTTGTATGCTCTATTGGCCTTAACATCAACCTTAGTGTTCCCTTAGGTGATCTTAGCAGTCGGCCATGTTTGTTTCGTTCCATTCCCTTCCGACTGTGGACCACCAGCTGACATTCTCTGGGCCTATGAGAGGGCAGCTTCATAGACACGTTAGGCAACATAAGCCAATCAGAAATCAGTTGGGATGACAGCTTATCACAGAAAACAAACAAATGACTCATTTTCACTGTGTGAGTGTCGGCCGAGTGGGAGGGGAATATGGTGTGAGATTTCTTGAGTATAGAAGTTACTTAATATGGCAGAAGAGCCTCCTACTAAGCGCGCAAGACGTGAAAATTATACTGCAGCTGATAAAGAACTCATGATTATGGTAACTGAATGGAAAAAAAGAGAACACATTTTCTGGTGGCTACCATTCGTCCACATCACACCACATTTGCCGACTTCCTAACAGGGAGGCCTAGCTATTGCAACCAGAGTATGCCGATATTTCTGACCACCTTAATTCCTCTCTTACTGTCTACTTTTCTTCTCTATTTATGTGAAGGTTGTAGTTGTGGTAGTAGTGAATGTGGTGGTGATGATTCCCGTTTAGATGTTTTTCCAAACTTACCATTCCCTGTGTAATGTTTGTTGTTGTGGTAGGACAATTGTGGTAGTTGTAGTACACCAATACGGTGTCGGAACATACAAAATGAATAATCATGGTAAGAAAAGAGCATCTATTCAAGGATATAGTATAAAAATAATAACAAATAAACTCATTTTTAACCTATGTGATTTTTCTGTCCTTTATAGTATAATATAACTTGGTTATTAAAAATTTGCTTATTAGTAAAGATTAGCACAGTACAATAATAATACCATAATTGATGTGCACAGCGTACCATAATTTTGAGGAAAGTACCATAATTTCGGTATTACTGTACGATAATTTGGGCAGGTCGGCAGCACAACGCTCCACTACTCAACCCTACGGTCGTCTAAAGGGTGCTCTCGACCACCCGTAGCCGTAAGGTTAAAGATGGCCGACACAATTGCCGCTAAAGTGTTTCGTGCATACCACCTTAGTGAGTTAAGGGCAAAAATGGCGGCTAAGGTAACTTAACGGCGCTAAGGTCTTTCGTGCATCCGCCCCCTGGGCTATTAAAACTAACTAACAATTTATATACAAACATGGACAATAAGAAAATTTCATTAGTTACTCTCTGCGACTTGTCTAAAGCTTTTGACAGTGTCAGCCACACTATATTAATACATAAGTGCTCTAAGTTGAACATTGATTCCTTCTGGTTCCAAAGCTAACTCAGTGACAGGTCGCAATCGGTGCGCATAAACAATATCATGTCCAACAAAATAATTATTTCCTTTGGTGTGCCTCAAGGGTCAGTATTTGGTCCCATATTGTTTATTATATATGTGAATGATCTTTCGTGTCTTTTAAAGGATTGTGAAATCATCCAATATGCTGATGACATACAGTTTATACACACAAGTAATATAGTCAACCTAAATCATCTGATACACAAGAGTGAAGAGATCATTAGATTAACTAAAACATATTTTCATATAAATGGTCTAATTCTTAATGCTTAAAAAAAAAAAAAAAAAAAAAATCTATGTTCATAGGGACAAGGGTGCTCCTGTCAAAGATTCCATCAAACACTTATTGCGGGTGGAAGAAAACGTAATCATCTCCAGCACATCCCTCAAGAACTTGGGTGTTCACTTTGACAATCACCTACTGTTTGAGACTCACATCACCCAAATGAGTAAGAAGGTACAGGGAATATTAATGTATGTCAATAGAATAAGGAATTGTTTTAACAAAACAACAAGGATTTCTGCAATACAATCGTTAGTAACGAGCATCATGTACTATGGCATTAGTATCTGGGGAACAACCAATTCCACTCAAACTGGTTGAGTCCAGTAATTGCAAAATTTTGCCGCCAAACTTGCTCTTGGAGGAGCTGCCAAGAGGGACCATATCACTCCATTTCTTAAAGAGTTTGGATGGCTAAAAATTAATCAAAAGTATAAACTTGAGGTAGCGAAAATAACATACAAATTAATAAATAAAAATCTTACAGATTGGTTGTTCCCATTACCCACAGTAAGTGATATGCAAGGACAGAGTGTCAACACAAGGTAGACCAATCAACTCAGTGTACCCCGGTGTAACACCTGCCCGAGCTCCAGGTCTTTCCTAGTAGCTGCACGTCTAAATAAACATCTATTAGAGAAACAATTCCAATAATGAATCTTCGATCAGAGTCCCTTTAATTTAACAATTTTTACTCTATGTCGGCCTACGTGATTTTATCTTGTTTTATAGCTTCATGATTTTATTTTATTTTTCTAATTTTTAGTGTTTTCTCTCAGCTTTATTGCACATTGTTTTAATTATCTTTAATTTTTCCGCTATTTCGTTTTACTACTAGATTTTAGATTTCTACTTCATTGCTAGATTTAGCGTATTTTAATCATAATATTTTTGCTATAGTGTAAGACCCATGTAAAGAAAAACCATTTAAATAAAGGAAATAAATTCTGATTCTGATTCTGATTCTCTTGTACATATTTTTGAGAAGACACGAACTTGGTGTCTTATATAATCTGTAATCTTGTAACCCTGATATACCTCAGTAAATAGAGACAAGTCCAAGTTTTTACTCTAAACCTTGAGTAATCCCCTTAGTCCCCAAGCAGACAAAGGGCGGTACCCGACTTTTGCCCCTTCAATGTAAGTGAGAGTCCGGCAGGTATTTTTACAAGTAAGCCAACACAGCAGCTGACGACAACAACATATACATCCTGACCTGGACTTGCATCTCAACGATAGAAGAATATCATGTGAGGAGAAGATTCGGTACCTAAGTCCTATATTTGACAGCCCTCTGACCTTGATGCCACATTTTAGATACATAAAGACTGCTTGTATAAAGGCATTTACATACATCTTGGGGCGCTGACAGAAAAGCTTTCCTTCCTTTAGATAGGTCTCTCATTCTCACAAAAATAGATTATGGTTGTGAAGTTAATTCTCTTGCTACAGATGCCGGTCTCTGTGTACTGGAGTCAGTTCACCATGCTGGTATTACAGTAGTTTGGTGACGGGGGTATTCCGTTCATCCCCTATTCCCATATTGTTGAGGATGTCCTCCCATTGGACCTGCATCGCCAGTAATTAATGGTACGATGTTGGTATTGTTGGTATGGTCTCGCAAGATTCCAGGACGATAAGAATTGATTCTCGCCCATCATTGCCCTTTGTCAATTGCCCTTCTGATTTGTAAATACCACCTCGCTCTCGAGCTAAAGAAAACCAAATTTAAACTCTAGGTATTGTAGTTTTGACGTAGGAAGTAAGTGTATTAGAGCGTTTTGGGCTAAAAACTTAGGACAGGGTGGGAGGAACTGGATGGGGAGCCATGCCAGCGATGTTGGGTTATTACAACTAGCCCGGGCGGACTGGAAGGATTAATTAATCATCTATAATTGGTGTTGGCTAAATATTATTTCTACGTAAAGTCTGTATTCATTTTGCATAGTAATTCAGAGCTTTTGGAATATATATATATATATATATATATATATATATATATATATATATATATATATATATATATATATATATATATATATATATATATATATATATATATATATATTGTTACGTACGGAGGGTAGAGATACAGTACAGTACTAGTCACTAGACTAGACTTAGCACTGGGTGGCAGGTATCTGACTATTAAAGTTATGAATTAGAAGTAAAAGTACAAACCCAGCCTATGTGAAAGAATGCTAACTCAACCCTAAAGAGACCGTCCATACATATACCCAAGTTCGGTTACAATGAATAAAAGATGATAGAGAAACTACTCTGATTTTCTAATAATATATAATGACAATATGAACAAACACAAAGACATACAACTAACACTGAAAGAATTAATAAATGAAATCTGAAAGAACTCTATCTTTAGAAGTGGGCAAAACAGAGTCATCCCTACTATCCTTTCGGGGCTCAGAAACTGTGACAATAGCCCTGTCACAAGAAACAAAATTAGTTGGTCTTACAACTCCTGCCTTTCTCCAACATCTGTCTACAGTGTGCCCTGTTTTGTGGCAATAAGTACATGTGAAAGTTCGTGTCCAAGGTTTGTGTGGAGTGCGTGTAGGTGTTTGTGCATGTGAGATACCTGGGGGACTGGGACTAGTGACATGAGTGCTTTTAGAATTCGGGAAGACATCGCTATCATAGGTTTTATTATTGGTGGTTGGAGGGGGTCTATTGTGCCCTTTGTCTTTGGCTTTAAATTGCTTCCTGACTAAAACATAATCATCAGCAAAAACTGCAGCTTCCTCAGCTGTCTTTACTCTCTTATCACTTATAAACATCTGCAAATCTGGCTCCATCTGGCTCAGAAATTGCTCCAACTTAACCAACTCCTCCAACCTACAATAATTATCTTCTACCTTCTCACTTCTTATCCATGCTAGAAATAGGTCACTCTGATATTTCATAAATTCAATCCATGTCTCATTAGGACGTTTCTTACTATTACGGTACTTCTGTCTGTAAGCTTCTGGTCTTAATTCATACGTCCTTAGTACTGCAGACTTTAACGTTTCATAATCCAAAGATTCATGAAAACTGAGAGCATCAAATGCTCTTAAAGCTTTACCACAAAATACTGACTGTGCTAGCGTTGACCATCGTTCCTTCGGCCACCCACTACCCTCTGCTACTTTCTCAAACCTCTGGAAAAATTCAGCAACATGGTCCTCATCAAACTTAGGAACCAACCTGTGCTGTTCTGATGACACACCCGACGCAACCAGTCGTCGTGGCTCATGGTCCACTTTATATTTCTCCAACTCCAATTCCAGTCTCCTTTGTTCGAACTCTAACCTCCTTTGTTCTCCCTCAGACTCTAACCTCCTTTGCTCTCTCTCAAGCTGTAATTGTAGCATACGAAACTCATGGTCACGCGCAGCTTGGTCATTCCCAAATTGTTTATTCGGAATCACAGTGGTTTCAAGCAAATCAGAATGTGCAGACCAGTCACTTACGACAGAAACATTATCCTTCCTCTCAACAAAATCATACAAATCAGTGCCGCATAGATGGTGGCAAATCAGGTTAGCTAGTGGAAATGCGTTGGAACTCTCAAAGGCAAGTTCCAACTTCTGTGCAACTAGTAATAATTCCTCTCTCCTCAGTGCTCTTACTCTCTCGGGATTAGGACTTAACTTAATAAAATCTGCAACATCCTGCTCAGAAATGAGATGAAGTGGAGCCCACTTTTCACTAGCCACACCCGGAGTCTCCATTGCTCACTAACTATTAGGCAAAGTACACAAAAAATGAAAAATGCAATGCAAGAAAAAAAATTACAACAGTAATGCAATGATAGTACACAAGTCTCAGTTCAGCAAAAATTGGAAATCCTGGCGAGGTCGCCAATTTATATGTTACGGACGGAGGGTAGAGATACAGTACAGTACTAGTCACTAGACTAGACTTACTCCAAAGTTAGCTATCAACAGAATAAAGTAGCACTGGGTGGCAGGTATCTGACTATTAAAGTTATGAATTAGAAGTAAAAGTACAAACCCAGCCTATGTGAAAGAATGCTAACTCAACCCTAAAGAGACCGTCCATACATATACCCAAGTTCGGTTACAATGAATAAAAGATGATAGAGAAACTACTCTGATTTTCTAATAATATATAATGACAATATGAACAAACACAAAGACATACAACTAACACTGAAAGAATTAATAAATGAAATAAAGATTCCCAACTATGACAGAACATGAGACAGAATTCCCAGAATATATATAATACACTTGCAATAATCACACAACAACTCACTACCACTGTGCCATCACTTCAATAACACAAGGCACTAGGCACACACGTAAGCACAGAATTAGTCTATCAATAATATTAGCACTTCACTGGCATATATGGTAAATAAACATCAATGCATCACAATACATATGTAATAATATAATAATAGAAGAATCAATATCCAAATATATATATAATAGTAATAATAGTAGTAATAGTAATATTAAGTTATATGAGAGTGACCCCTAAGTTACTGTGAGAAGAAAGTAGAAGTAAAAACAATTATACTTAACAAAATACGTCTGCGTGTCTGGTCCCGAATCTCACCTCACTCAATCACTTACAAAACACATACAAGCTTGCTGTCCCAGTCTCCAAAGATATCTAAGCTACCAAGGCCTAAGCCTCGGTCTTATATACTCTCGGCTCGACAAAGAAAAGTGTGCAGGTTTCAACAGAGTTAGGAGCGTCTCCAAAACCTGTTCGTTAACACAGACTTAGACACACGACACTCATACGTTCCCTCCCAAGAAACTATGGGAAGTCCCAAGCAATGAAAACGGACACTCATCACGCCTCTTGCGAGAGAAGACGAGAGAAAGCGTACGAATCTAGAAAACGTAGCGGGCCATGGCATACGCGACCTTCTGACACTAACACTTAAAGAAAATGGAATAATAAATGAGTTAAATACGGACCCAACACATCCGGGTGTGAGCTACTGCTACCACACTCACAGCCTGTCACAGTCACTGTCAAAAATAGATAGCAATACTTATAAATCAATAATAATAATTCAGACACACATAACAATATATATATATATATATATATATATATATATATATATATATATATATATATATATATATATATATATATATATATATATATATATATATATATATATATATATATATATATATATATATATATATATATATATATATATATATATATAAATTAACACCAGATCAAAAAGAACTTCTCAACAGAGGGCTCAACTGCCACTACCTTTCCAAACCACGCCCTCACCGAAAACGACTGAAGATTGAAGTCCTCCTGGATGACATACAACGGCAAGAGAAGGCAGGGAAAGTAAAAACGACACCTGATCTCCAACCCACCCTTTTAACAGAAGCTGCTAAGAACCGTGGCTCATACCACAGCAAAATTGTCAACAGAAACCACATCCTGACAGCGAAACAACTACGTGATAATGAAAATATTGTAATACGACGTGCCGATAAGACAGCCGCCTTCGTCATCACCAACAAGGAAGACTACATCAACAAGATGAATAACATCCTCCACGACACTTCCAAGTTTAAGAGAATATCACTTAACCCTACTGATAACATCAAGAAACGAGTCAATAACACCATCTCTACTATCAACGCCACCACTAATGGCATACACCTTCAGAAACTTACCGGTGAGTATTTACCTGGATACGCTTATGGTACAGTAAAAACTCACAAGCCTGACAACCCTCTACGCCCAATCATCTCACAAATACCCACTGCTACCTACACAGTCACCAAGAAACTTAATGAACTCCTCACACCTTACGTACCAAGCACCTACAGCCTTTCCTCCCCCAACGACTTCCTTGAAATCCTACGTGACACTCCTCCTATTGACAACCACACTATTGAGTCCCTTGACGTTGAAAGCCTCTTCACCAACGTTCCTGTCGATAAAACCATTGACCTGATACTGGACCGAGTATACCACTGTGACAACACCACGCCTCTTGACATTCCGGAGAAGGCCATGAAGACACTTCTGGAGCTTTGTACTAAAGAAGCCCCTTTCAGATGCCCGAGTGGGAAAATGTACCAGCAGATCGACGGTGTAGCGATGGGTAGCCCCCTTGAAGTGTTATTCGCTAACTTCTACATTGGAACAATTGAATCTGAGCTCCTGGCTGCGGGCCGCCCTTCACTGTACTGTCGCTATGTTGATGAGCTATCTTTACAGATTCATTAAGTTGACTTCAAGCTATTAAATCCTTGAATACAACTAACAATGAAATACAGGGTAATATCATTAGTAAGCTGTTTTGTGCCAATAAATCAATCAAGCTAATATGGGTACCTTCACATTATGGTATCTATGGCAATGAACAGCCTGATATACTAGCCGGGTCAACTATTGATCTGGACATTAGCATAGTCCGTACGGATCTCAGGTGATTTGTTTCCCTCATTAAATCTTGAATTCATCTCCTGTGGCAAATAAAGTAAAAAAAGATATTGAACCCTGGGCTATGTCATCATGGCATAGCCGCAGGGACGAAGTGGTGTTGGCCTGTCTTAGGGTTAATACCACATGGGTAACTCACCTCGAACCTTATATAAATAGACAATTTCTCTTTGAGTGCCCAGCATGTAATGCAGTAATGTCTATCAATCATTTGCTAATATTTTGTAAGAAATATACTAATCAAAGAATTAAAATTAAACAGTTTTTTCAACTTAAAAATATAGCTTTCACCATAGACAATGTTTTATCAGATTATAAGAATATTATAAACAAACTAATGAGTTTTCTGAGGGAGACAAAACTTTATGACCTTATATAGATTGATATAAAAAAATGGAACCATTGGCTTAATGACCTTTGGCTATATGCCACTGGTTGATAGCCAATAAATCCAACAAGCAAGCAACAACACCACGGTCTACATCCAGCCATGGCCAAGACAACACCTACTGCCGACCACACCACTTCCCCTGCCGACCGTCTTGTTGGCAGGGTGAAGTGGTTTAACCATTTGAAGGGCTATGGATTTATAACCTCAGACTTGAAAGATTATTTCGTCCACAGGAGGGGCATCCTTCTCTCTGCTGCCACCACCTCACCACCATCACTGGGGGACGGAGAGGAGGTGTTCTTCACTGTGGAGGAAGGGAGGAAGGGCGTGGAGGCTACCAACATAGCCGGAACTGATGGTGGGCAGGTCCTCGGCTCACTCCATGCCCGTGGGAGGAGGACGGCTGACGCCCAACCACGGCAGCAGCAGGCAGACATCGTCACCATCTGCACCAAGACTGCTGTTGCCTTAGGTGCAGAAGGGCTAGGTCGTCTCTCTGACCTCCTCCTGGACATTTTCAGGAGAAATGGCTTACCACCTATAGCCACATCTTCAGATTTGCAACCACCCACCACTACTCCAGCCTCCACCAAGAAACGAGGCAACAAGCCTGCAAGACGGGGAAGGAGCAGAATGGATGCACCACCACCACCCGTTCCGGCCTACCCCCGTCGCCGGTTGATGTTGCCTCGCCCACTGAACCGGGCGAACAGCGTCAAGGCACCACCACCACCACCACCACCAACACCATCACCACCACCACCTGAGACTTCAGAACTGGACTCTGCGACGGAGGAGGATACTCAGGTCCCTGACACCCGTTCCTGCTCTGCCTCCTCCACCACCACCACGAGAGAGGAGACAACTGACAACATGGACCTGGAAGATGAAGGGGAATGGCAGACTGTTAAGAAGAGGAAGAGGAGGAGGAGGAATGACAGCCCACCCACCAACCCACCACCCACAGTCACCGTGGAGTGGTGGATGTCTGCTTCTCGTCGCCTCGACCTCTTTTACTATGCATATCCCCAGTTGCCAAGACCCCGACATCTTCCAGATCACGGAAGTCTGGACCAGCAGCAGATTGTCATCACGGTCCAACTTTGCCAAATCCACACCAATTGTCTCCGGTTGTAATGGCACCTACAGCGTGGAAAAGAAAGGAAGAAAGAGGAGGAGAAAGAAGAAATAAAGTGCTGCCTTAATACCTACATCTATGGGTGATAGGCATAAAAAAAAAAACACACACACATTCACTTACCAACCATGGCCCACTCAACACCTCTTCCCAACAACACCACTTCCTCTGCCACCTGTCTCGCTGGCAGGGTGAAGTGGTTCAACCACTTAAAGGGTTATGAGTTTTTTACAGCTGACAACACCGACTACTTCGTCCACAGGAGGGGCATCCTCTCTGCTGCCATCACCTCACCACCATCATTCAGGGACGGAGAGGAGGTGTCCTTCACTGTGGAGAAAGGGAGGAAGGGCGTGGAGGCTACCAACGTAGCCGGACATGATGGTGGTAAAGTCCTCGGCTCACTCCATGCCCGTGGGAGGAAGACGGCTGACGCCCAACCACCCCAGCAACGGCAGCAGCAGGCAGTCATTGTCACCGTCTGCACCAAGACTGCTGTTGACTTAGCTGCAGAAGGGCTAGGTCGTCTTTCCGACCTCCTCCAAGATATCATCGGGAGAAATGGCTTGCCACCAATCGCCATTTCTCCCGATTTACAACCACCCACCACCACCACCACTAAGAGAGGCGGCAAGCCGGCACGACGGAGGAGGAGCAGCAGTGCGGACAACCCCGCCTCCGGCCCACCCCTGTCGACGATTGATGTTGCCTCGTCCACTCAACAGGGGGAATGTTGGGAAGGCATCACCACCACCTCCACCACCTGAGCCTGCCCAACAAGAACCCGTGACGGAGGAGGACACAGACACCAGTGCCCACTCCGCCACCAACAAGGATGATTCCACCGACGACAACCTGGACTTGGAGGATGAAGGGGGATGGCAGACGGCGGGGAAGAGGAAGAGGAAGAGAAGGACAGACAGTCCACCAACACCACCACCTACTGTCACAATAGAGTGGTGGATGACTGCCACTTCTCACCTTGACCTCTTCTCCCAGTACACCACATGCTGCCGGGACCCCGACGTCTTCCAGGTTCGGGAGGTGTGGACGAGCAGAGTAACACCGTCTGCTCGTTCACTCTCCAAAACGTCAACGAACAGCTCTTTTGTGCAGAGTCACAACCAGCAGTGGAGAAGGAGACACAAACACACACCGACACACACATACGATAATTCACGTACACAATTAGTTTTATCACACTGTACTTATGTCGCCTTAATGACCATGAGGTAGTCGATAGGCGTTAAGCACAAACATATACATACATAAACAACACCAGATCCAGCCTGAAGATGGAACCGGATAGTTCCGAAATGTCGCTAACAATTGGAGATCTACTGAGGAAACTCACAGAAGACCAACGAAAAATCGTACGGCAAATAGAAACCGTACACAAGAAAATTAATAAAGGAGAATGTGCCACTGCTTTCAAACAAAGCCGAGTGCCAAACTTGTTGGGTTGGCACTCGGCTTTGCTTTTTATTTTTGCCAGGTGCATGTTGTAATAATTATCTCCCTCTACAATAATACTAGTTGGTCACTGTCGAAGCATTCCCTTTTTAAACCCAAACCTTCCTTCCATTCCACGTTTCAATGTTGGCAATGTTAAGCGGTAAACAAGGAGGTTCAACCAAATGTGCTATTGTGGCCGTATATTCTGATCCACTTGTTGGAAGTAAACATTGGATTTCATCTGGTAACACTGTATTACCCTCACTTTCTCCCTCCCACTCCCCCACTCCCGCTGATATCTAGGGACAGGAAGCTCCACCATCTCACAGTGTTCAATGGACTCCTCCAATTTCTATTCACAAAATCCTCAGATAACTTAAGACTTAGAGCAACCCACAGATGAATGATAAACGCTTTTCCCACGAGCTTCACGGAATGTCACTGCATCATTTGAATCACTCGATGTATTTGTGTGTATAGTGAAAATCCCTCTCCCCTGAACCACCACTTTGGCCGATGTTCAGGAAAGGCCCTAGCCTCAAAAACTGCTGAGTGTACTTAGATAATGATTTGACAGACAAAACAAAAATGAAGGAAGAGTAACCCACTACTCGTTGCGCTAGAAGTAAAGAGTGAAATAATTACTTTACACATATTAATTGTATCTACATGCAAGCCTATCTAGGAATAAAGGTAATGGGAGTAAATGCAGAATATGGTTGTTCATTCAACATTTCTGTTATGAATGGTCATTTGTTGATAAAACACTACTCTAATCAGCTATGGTCGTTAAGGGGTGTAGTGTACCATAAAATAGGTCGATTTTCTTTGATTGAGTGTATAACCATTCTCTAATTATCTACCAGCCCTGTATTGTGATTCATTTACCATTACATTCCTTCATGCAGATAGCCTATGCAATTTCTTTCAGCATATTCTCTTTGCCATTTTGTGTAATATCATTGTCTGCATACTCTTGCAAAATTTCATGTATACAACATATGTATTATACATTTAATACCATAACCAAATACTCTTAGCTTTGTTAACGTCAGGTACGCAGAGAATTGTATATAGTGTTAACTAATATTTGACATAAAATGATAAGGAACTATTCACCGCATCTCTCTCTTCCTTGAGTACTTCTTAACCCCCAGAGTCCGACAGAGGCCGGGCAGCGGGAAATCCCGCTCTGTCGACAGAGTCCGGGCAGCGGGAAATCCCGCTTTTGGTAATTTATGGGGAAAAACGCCAAATTTGTCGGGATTTTTTTTGATCTGGCTATACTTCACCACCAGACCTTTTCATCCCCACATTCAATCAGTGTGTGCTTGACCGTGACAATGGCTGGGCGTAGTGAAGAAAATACGGGCTCGTTCGATTCGGTGCATCCTACCGCGCTGCCGGGCGCACCCTCTCTTGTAAGCTCCACTCCGCCGGTGCAACCAGCTAGATTGCGTCACAGCCACGCTCACAAAGCGAACGCAGCCTCGCTCTCACGGGAAAAGTGACCTCCATTCCTCACTTGATTTCTCGGCAATGGAGTGTCCTAGAGAGCTGGGGTTGGTTTTAATGGAAAGAGGAGGAGTTGATGGTGAGTACACAATCAAATTTAAGTTGTTCAGTATTGTAGTTTAGACGTAGGGAGTAAGAGAAGTAGAGTGATTTTCCGGGAAATACCCGGACAGGCAGGGTAAAAGTTAGTATTGCGCCCAGAACCACAGAGCGTATTTCCATTATTGGCCCGTCCCGGAGGGGTTAAAGAGAGTTATAGACACTAACACTTCTTAAAGAGAGTTATAGACACTAGCTCCTGAGGCTGAGAAGTGTAGTGGAGAAACCCTGACAGTGGCCCTTACACAGGAGGCTTCTTTAGGTAGCAGCACAACTTATAGTTGGTGGCTACACCACCCACCAACAAGTGGTGACCCCCGGAGATTGCAGCCGTCACCAACAAGTGGTGACCCCCGGAGAATGCAGCCGTCACCAACAAGTGGTGACCCCCGGAGATTGCAGCTGTCACCAACAAGTGGTGACCCCCGGAGATTGCAGCCGTCACCAACAAGTGGTAACCCCCGGAGATTGCAGCCGTCACCAACAAGTGGTGACCCCCGGAGAGAGCAGCTGCAGCAATCACCAACAAGTGGTGACCCCCGGAGAGTGCAGCTGCCGCGATCGCCAACAAGAGTGGATCAAGCTGCAGTCTACAAGAACGCCTTTGCCCTGCAGTCACTATCAAGTAGTGACCTGGAGTGCTGCCGCTACCCTCCAATAGTCTACAAGAACGCCTTTGCCCTGCAGTCACCATCAAGAGGTGACTTGAGTTGCTACCTCTCCTGTGCAGCTGTTGCTCCCGCCACAGTGCCACTGTCCATCCTATCTACATTATCGCTGCGAACCCTGAGGCATCACCAGTCCACAGCAGCCATCTGTAAGCCTCCAACTACGCCGTTGCTGCCTGCCATCCAACACCTATACACCACTGGTACTCGCGGCAGTCTAGCTACCAGCAACAGTGCTTCACCTTGGATTACAGTGCTTCACCTTGGATTACAGTGCTTCGCCTTGGATTACAGTGCTTCACCTTGGATTACAGTGCTTCACCTTGGATTACAGTGCTTCGCCTTGGATTACAGTGCTTCACCTTGGATTACAGTGCCTCACCCTGGATTACAGTGTTTCACTCTGGACAGTGTATTGTCCTTTATTATTTGTGCCTTGTGTGTGAATTACAGTGCCAGTGTATTCAGCAGCATACTGATATAACCTGACTAACGCAGCTGCCGTGATATCAGGTAACCCTCGTCAGCATTTACACCCTGAGTTCACTGACCAGTATGTCTACTGAGGATCTCTCAAACTCAGGCAACCACACTGCCACTGCAGTAGCCATGAGAGCCCCTGCTTTCTGCAACCAAGAAAATTCCCAAATTGCCCAGCTCGCCAATCTAATTTCCCAGCTTACAATGGAAGTCAGCAACCTGAAGAAACAAATCAACAACCACCCAAGTTCCCGACCCTCGACGCCAAACCGCCAACACCAGCGGTCACGTTCAAGGAGCACTTCAAACTTCTGATACTACCATCGCAGGTTTAGGGATAAGGCTCTCAAGTGTGAAAAGCCCTGCAGCTACATGGCGTCAAACAACAACGGCGAACATTAACGCAGCATAATGTTTGCCATACTCAGTCTAAGCTGCTCCACATCTTTGATCACCGGTCCCATACCAAGTTCCTGGTAGACACCGGTGCCGACATAAGTGTCCTCCCTGCTACAGCCAGCCAGCGGTCGCTACCTCCTTCTCTGCATCTCTATGCTGCTAATGGTACCAAGATACCTCTATACTCGCGACAAACAGTGCATCTGGATCTGAACCTTCGCCGCTCTTTTCAATGGACATTCTACGTAGGAGCAGTGTCACAAGCCATCCTTGGTGCTGATTTTCTCCGTCACTTCAACCTGATGGTAGACGTAAGAGGACAAAAATTGGTCGACCCACTCACAGATATCTTTACAAATGCACAGCCAGCACCTGGTGACAGCACACACCTGTCTGCTATCAACCATGACCACAAGTTTGCTGACCTCCTCAAGTCATTCCCTATGCTGACACAACCCTACTCTTCCAGCATACCTGCCAAGCATCACGTGACTCATCATATAGAGACTACCGGACCCCCAGTGCATGCCAAGGCCCGACGCTTAGCCCCTGAGCGTTATAAGAAAGCCAAAGCCGAGTTCGAATCTCTGATGAGTAAAGGCATTATATGGCCCAGCAGCAGCAACTGGTCGTCGACTCTTCACATTGTTCCTAAGAAGACCGGAGACATACGACCTTGTGGTGACTACCGTGCCCTCAATTCACACACCGTGGAAGATAGATATCCTGTGCCCAACATTCAAGAGTTCACTTCTCAACTCTCAGGTTCCACTATCTTCTCTCGGATCGACCTCGTCAAAGCATTTCATCAGATTCCAGTCCATCCCACTGACATCCCGAAGACGGCCATTATCACACCTTTTGGCATGTTTGAATACTTCCGGATGCCCTTTGGATTGCGGAAAGCGGCACAAACGTTTCAACGCTTCATAGATGAGGTCCTTCGAGGTCTACCCTACTGTTTTGCCTACATAGATGACCTTCTCATTGCTAGTCCTGATGAAGCCAGCCACAAACAACACCTCCGCCAAGTCCTCCAGAGACTGCAAGATTATGGCATCCAAATCAACACAGACAAGTCCGAACTCGGTGTGACATCCCTTGAGTTCCTAGGTCACACAGTCTCTCCAGCAGGCATTGCTCCACTTCCCTCAAAGTGCGAGTCCATCCAGCAGTTTCCCAGGCCATCTACCCAACGCCAGCTCAAGGAGTTCCTTGGGATGGTTAATTACTATAACCGCTTCATTCCACACTGCTCACTCCTGCTACGACCATTGTATGCCATGATTAAACCTTGCAAGAGAGGTCAATCTGTTACCCTCGTCTGGACTGAAGAAGCGGAAGCGGCCTTCCTCTCAACAATACAGGCCCTCAGCGACGCTGCCACGCTCTCTTTCCCTGCACCAGACGCAGAAACTTCAATTGCTACAGACGCCTCAAACATTGGTGTTGGTGCCGTCCTACAACAGCGTGTCGGTACATACTGGAAGCCAATTGCCTTCTTTTCCAAGAAACTCACATCAGCGGAGTCGAAGTATAGCGCCTATGACAGGGAGCTACTTGCCATCTACAAAGCTGTCAAGCGTTTTCGCTACTTCATCGAGGGACGCAGTTTCCACATCTACACTGACCACAAGCCACTCACTACAGCATTCCTCAGAAATAAGGAATCTTACACCCCACGACAAATGCGCCACATGGACTACATTGCCGAGTTTACCACGGATATATGATACGTCAAAGGTGCCGACAATGCCCCAGCTGATGCCCTCTCTCGAAACATCAGTACTGTAAAATCTTCTCCCATCGACTATGCCACCATTGCTGCTGATCAAGTCAGTGACGCTGAGCTACAGCGACTGTTGGATAACCATGCACTACAGATGAAGAAGATTACACTTCCAGACACCCAGGTCACACTGTACGCTGACACCTCCACCGACACTCTCCGTCCATACATACCAGAGAAACATCGACACCAGCTCTTCAAGAAGTTACATGACCTCTCACACCCTGGAATCCGTGCCTCGCACCAGATGATGTCTTCCCGCTTCATATGGGAGGGCATAAATAAAGACGTCAGACACTGGGCACGCACATGTATACGCTGTCAAGCTTCCAAGGTCACACGCCATACACACTCTCCTGCAGCCACCTTTACGCCAGTCACCGAGAGATTTGACCATGTCCACATAGACCTCGTTGGCCCACTTCCGTACTCCAATGGCTATCGATATTTACTCAACTGTGTGGACCGCTTCACACGCTGGCCTGAGGCAGTACCTCTCACCGACATCACCACGGATACGGTTGCACGTGCCTTCATCGCTACATGGGTGTCCAGGTTTGGTGTGCCTCTAAGCCTTACTTCTGACCGAGGAGGTCAGTTTGAGTCAGGCGTGTGGAATAAGGTCATGATACTCCTTGGCATCCGCCGATACAGGACCGCCAGCTATCACCCACAGGCCAACGGAACGGTCGAACGATTCCACCGCCAGCTGAAATCTTCCCTGGCAGCTTCAGCCCAGAGAGAAGATTGGTCAATAGCACTACCTCTTGTCCTCCTTGGCATCAGAACTTCACTCAAAACGGATCTGCACAACTCCTCTGCTGAGCTTGTATATGGCTCTATGCTCAGGCTCCCAGGTGAGCTTCTCTCTGCCACACCAGACCCCGAGCCTTGCAGCGTTCAGGACTTTGCAACACACCTGAAAAATACCATGAAGTGCCTCCAGCCAGTGCAGCCTCGTACGTCCAACTCGAAGACCTTCGTTCACCAGGACCTGGAAGCCTGCACAGACGTCTTTGTTAGAGTTGATGCAGTCAAAAGGCCCCTTCAGCAGCCATATCTTCACCATCGACAAACATGGTTCTCAAGAACTGTGGCCGTAGACCGGGTCAAGCCTGCTTATATCCTGAATCCGGACCAGATGCTGCAAGCAGTGCAAGTGACTGTTCCTCCAACACATGCTGGAAACAACAAACTACGACACACAAGAGTATCGTTCCTCCTTCCTCGAAACTAGGGTGGGAGTATTGTAGTGTACCATAAAATAGGTCGATTTTCTTTGATTGAGTGTGTAACCATTCTCTAATTATCTACCAGCCCTGTATTGTGATTCATTTACCATTACATTCCTTCATGCAGATAGCCTATGCAATTTCTTTCAGCATATTCTCTTTGCCATTTTGTGTAATATCATTGTCTGCATACTCTTGCAAAATTTTATGTATACAACATATATATTATACATTTAATACCATAACCAAATACTCTTAGCTTTGTTAACGTCAGGTACGCAGAGAATTGTATATAGTGTTAACTAATATTTGACATTAAATCATAAGGAACTATTCACCGCATCTCTCTCTTCCTTGAGCACTTCTTAAAGAGAGTTATAGACACTAACACTTCTTAAAGAGAGTCATAGACACTAGCTCCTGAGGCTGAGAAGTGTAGTGGAGAAACCCTGACAGTGGCCCTTACACAGGAGCCTTCTTTAGGTAGCAGCACAACTTATAGTTGGTGGCTACACCACCCACCAACAGTGGTACCATACTGAAAGTCATCACCACTAGTGTTGATAAGTTTGAATATAAGAATATGTATATATATTTTAAGGTAGATGAGGAGTAAAGGAATGAGAGAGATCCAAGAGCATGTTATATTTCGTTCGAAATTCCTAAACACATTGCATTTGAAGAAGCATACATTGTAGTAAGAGGGAAAGATAGATTAAGGGAGAATGGTCTGGAGATGACCAGTTATGTGTATTGAATATTGAGACAACTGATGTTTTCTCGTATAAATAAGTTGGACAGGAAAAGGTTTTGCGATTGTTGGATGATCTTCTGAGGGGAGAAAGCATACACTGAAAGAATTAAGAAGAGCAATGTCCGGTGTAATAGCAATATATAAAAGAGTGTGAGGGTTGCAACTTTGCTAATAGGGGTTGATAGTGAATCAGTAGGAGGGATAGTGCAGATTAGACCTTTGATTCCACCTTCTCCAGTACTGTTGTGAAGATTGAGACACTTTACTGTACATCTTTTGATTTTCTAATAATTTTAAAGATGACAACGAAAGGGTGAATTCTTTTTTAATATCCTCATCTGTGTGATAAAGCAGTAAGAGAAGTCCAAATGCATAAGTCATGTCCAAGACACATTGCTTTTAACCTTCTAAGCTTGCGCCAACTCTAGCCCAGGCCTTTTTCCTGCCTCATACTCAAAACATATACAACACTTTTGAAGGCTAATAGCGTGTAATCCACATACCTCACGTCTTCTGATGTACTTGGGAAGAGTAAATTGACATCTGTAGGATGGATGTCCAGCTCAGAATAACCACAACTCAAAGCACACTTTTACACTCTCCTGACAATTCTAAGTACGTTTTCACGCTCTGATTTCGTCATAAAATGTGTCAGAATCATATTTTTCAACACAATTTGAAATACCACGTCACTATTGTTTTTTTACGTACGTATATGGTAATTAGCGCACAAGCGGAGCGCTAAAAATACATCCTCATGTGAATCGTGGGAGCTCCTTAGATCCCATCTATTGTGAGCCTAATCAAGGAGGCACACAAATTTAAAAACTGCGCCGTTGAATGGTTATCTACACTTGTTGATAGGGTCAACTTATTCCGTCACCAACGGTTAGTGGATCAAAAGAGCATAACCTGTACCAAAGGGGAAAGGTAGATGAAGGTACAACGTCCAAAACTTAGCCAGTAATGTATATTGCAAATTGACAGAGCTAATTACTTTTTTAATCGGGAGTTGAATATTAGATTCACGACCGAGGAGCTTGGTGAATGTTGAATGATGGGAGAATCATCTCTTGTAAAAGTTTAAAAGACCGAAGTCCAGTGTTCGATGAGGTTAATTGACTAACTACAAGTTCGAAAATTAAGTAATCTGGCTAAGAGTGCCGACCTTTCCACGATTAGTAATCCCGGGAATTCATATCAGCCTAACCCACTTCGCCGGAAAGATGCATTAATCTCTCATTTCTATCGCAATTTTAAAAAACATTGCATTTCTGAGCTCTCTTAAATGTATGCTGCCTCTTCTCAGGTCGGGATGCATAATGCTGTCCCACTCCTTAATGAGTTAAAAGGTACTTTAAATAATTTATATCAATAATTAACTGGTCAATTCCTAATAATTATTGTTCTTCATTCATCTTTCCTCCTTATTACAATTTCTGCTTCTCAAACCCAATATGTCTGGCCATTTCTAATTATAATGGACATGATATTGGACTTCTTTATCTTTTAATTCCCTGTAAGGGGCTATTGTCTCCGATGTTTTGGGCAATTCGTTAGGGGTTTTGTTGCCCCTTCGGTTCCCCAGCCACTTCTATATTATCTTTCAGTTGTACCTGCATTTCTTCTGTTTTCTTCTTATTTGCTGTCCAACCCTTCTATCACCTCCTACTCGTCCTACATGGGCTTCTAGACCAAGGGCGGTGTTATTTCATCTTCATTCAGTCTCTCTTTTCATTTTACAAGTCTGGAAATTAACCCTTAAACCGCGGGTGACGAGAATTCTCATTACCAGCATCAAGTGTGAAGGACTGCAGGTGATGTGAATTTTTGACAACAGAGTTTTTAACATTGCACGCCTCATAACATGGTTGTCTTGGGTGGCAACACTGTAGGGAGTAGCCATAGTCCAGTCACCCACCTCCTGTCAGTGTTAAACTTGCAGTGAGGGTGGAAGGACGTATTTCCAGAGCTCCTTTTTTCCTGTAATTACGGTATATGTACAGCTCCGGACTGAATTTCTTGGTACAGTCAGCACTTCCAACGCCTGTGTATCTGTTGTTCAGAGTTCGAATAATTATGTTGACTCGCTTGTCTGAAGCACAGACAGACAGAGAGATAGAGAGAGATTAATTAGGCGTTGGGGGTAGGGGGATGATGGCCGTTCAACCAGAACTGTCAGACTCTAGTTTCAGTCCAACATTTTCTCATTGAGTGTTCCCAGCAAAATGCTGCTCGGCGGCAATCATTTTCTCCGTACTTCGTTCACGGTCGTGTCGCCTCCCTGTTGGACCTCCTCAATGAGTCTACCTTGTTCTCTATCACACGTCTCGTGTTTTTCTTTTCTTATCACAAGCACGACTCCCATTCCGATCCGGTCCTCGTTGGATTGTGTTTGATCTGATTCGTCTCTCCAACTATCCTTTTTGTTCTTATCTATATTCTCTATGCTTGTTGTCCCTCCTCTCTATCAACCCTCGTTCTATAAAATATTTTAGACCTAAGGAAGGTTCCATTTAACTGTAATATTATGATCACAGCGTAGAGGAAGAAAAACTATATTTTACATGAAGTATGTGATAAAACATGATATAAAAACATTCTTTATGATGCGAACTTGTTAACTAATATTTTAATACTTATAGTTTTATGTTAATTTACCTCTGACCACAGTAAGACGGACACATTGACATGGATCATAATAAGAGACTGATGTTCTGAGAAAATACACTACTTAATGCATTGGCTCCATCTATTACCAGCCATAAACCCCGGGACATGCTTGCTGGTATAATTTTACTATTACTGTCTACATATATTAAGTAGTATGACTTGTAGCATCGACCGACATAAAAAATTAGGTTAGGCTGATATTTTGTGAAGAGATTGGTTAGCGGGCGGCACGTGTAATCTCTTATAACGTCCATAAATTCTTATATATACCAGCCATAAGCCATTAGGGCATGCAAGTTGGTAAATTTACTTATGTTTGTATATCAGTCTGAATAAATATCCTGCTGATCAGGCTGATACCATAAAGTTCAGCTCACACACAGTCGGTTGCACAGAACTGGAGAGAAGCTTACTTACTATAAAATACTTACAATAATTATCGCCATTACTAGTTATAAGACAGTAAAGCTTATACGAGTATCACTTCATTGACGTACTGCAGTGACGTTTATATTTTGATTATAAGTATTTACTAAAGTATTATATGAGTTGGTATCCTAAAGATTTATCCAATTTCATGTTGTATCAAATATTTCATTTAAACTATTTCTTCTCTTCCTCTATCCTGTTCAGTAGTTAAAAACATATGAATAAGAATGAACGGCTATCACCGTGGAGAGGGATATCTACCCCCAATACCTTTTCGATTCCCATCCCATCCTCTGTCTCTCTCTCTGTGCCTCAGACAAGTGAGTCGAGATACTCGAACTCTGAACCTCTGATAAACAGGCGTTGGCAGTGCTGACTGTACCAGGAAATTCAGTCCGGAGTTGTACGTAAAAACAACAGTGTCATAGTGCTGTGTTGCAAAATGTTATTCTGACTTTTTTTTATAACGAAAACAAAGTGTGAAAACGTACTTATATATGTAAATAGAGTGCAAAATCATTTTTGAGATGTGGTCATTTTGAGCTGGCTACTCATCTTACAGATGTCCTTTTAATCTTTATAAGTACATTAGAGGACAGCTAAAGAATTGTATTTCAATATCCTGTATCCTTTATTTATGTAGCGTGAGTGGTTTGGAAGCTAATAGCCGTGAAATGTGTTGTTTACATGGTGACAGCGTGTACAGGAGAAAGGTTCGGACTGCAGAGCAGCCAATGTAGATAAGGCCCGCGACTAGACAGGTTTCTGCCTTTAATCCTGATCTTCCTTAATATTGAAAGAATATAATAGTATACTATTTAAAACAAACAACAATGTATTACTTAAGGTATTTTTCTGGGAAGAGGTGAAGAGATGAGAGATGTAACAATCCTTGATCGGGTTTCCACGAGGCCACATTCACCAGTTGGGCACCATTTCGGCTATAAGGCAGGTAAACGCTCACACTACATCTGCAGGATATATCTTCTTTTATCAACTGGCACACTGATGAGGCAGATACTCCTATTGCTTAGATAAAGAGGCTAGCCTTCAGCAAAAAAATTATACTTAGTTCCATAAATCATTTTGATAAACTCTGTTTCTATATATATTGTTACGGACGGAGGGTAGAGATACAGTACCATACTAGTCACTAGACTAGACTTACTTTAAAGTTAGCTATCAACAGAATAAAGTAGCACTGGGTGGCAGGTATCTGACTATTAAAGTTATGAAGAATAAGTAAAAGTACAAACCCAGCCTATGTGAAAGAATGCTAACTCAACCCTAAAGAGACCGTCCTTACATATACCCAGGTTTGGGTACAATGAATAAAAGATGATAGAGAAACTACTCAGATTTTCTATAATATATAATGACAATATGAACAAACACAAAGACATACAATTTACACTGAAAGAATTAATAAATGAAATCAGGATTCCCAAACAATGACAGAACGTGAGACAGTTCCCAAAATATATATAATACACTTGCAATAACCACACAACAACTCACTACCACTGTGCCATCACTTCAATAACACAAGGCTCTAGGCACACACATAAGCACAGAATTAGTCTATCAATAATATTAGCACTTCACTGGCATATATGGTAAATAAACATCAAAGCATCACAACACTTATGTAATACTATAATAATAGAAGAATCAATACCCAAATATAATAGTAATAATAGTAATATGAGAGTGACCCCTAAGTTACTGTGAGAAGAAAGTAGAAGTAAAAACAATTATACTTAACAAAATACGTCTGCGTGTCTCCTCCCGAATCTCACCACACTTAATCACTTACAAAACACAAACAAGCTCGCTGTCCCAGTCTCCAAAGATATCTGAACTACAAAGGCCTAAGCAACTGCTTTATATACTATCGGCTCGACAAAGAAGAGTGAGCAAGTTAGAACAAAGTTATAGGAGCGTCTCCGAACCTGTTCGTTAACACAGACTTAGACACACGACACTCATACGTTCCCTCCCAAGATACTATGGGAAGTCCCAAGCAATGAAAACAGACACTCATCACGCCACTTGCGAGAGAAAGCGTACGAATCTAGAGAACATAGCTGGTTATGACACTAACACTTAAAGAAAATTGAATAATAAATGAATTAAAATTTGGACACAACCCATCTGGGTGTGGGCTTCTGCTACCACACTCACTGCCTGTCACAGTCAGTGTCAAAAATAGATAGCAATACTTATAAATCAATAATAATAATTCAGACACACTTAACAATATATATATATATATGTGTGTGTGTGTGTGTGTGTGTGTGTGTGTGTGCGTGCGTGCGTGCGTGCGTGCGTGCGTGCGTGCGTGCGTGTGTGTGTGTGTGTGTGTGTGTGTGTGTGTGTGTGTGTGTGTGTGTGTGTGTGTGGTCGAGCTGTCGTGGCGAGTGGTCGTGTCTGGGTGAGCTCCGTACTTAAACAACTGAACTGGATTCCACGGTGTGTGTGGGTGTGTTGTGTCGGTGATGGTTGTTGAGTGCCGGTGTTGGCCTGTGCTTGAATTGACATAATGGAGAAATTACTACCATCTAAAACAGTTACGCCAGTAAATCAGAACTGCGGTAAATGTAGTGAGGAAATTGACTCGCCGGCTTTTAAGTGTGAGCAGTGCAAACTATACATTCACGTTGGCTGTTCGTCGTTACCTAGCTATAGTGCAATCAAGTATTTCACCTCTAGAGTGCATTATGTTTGTGAAAAATGTGAGTCAAGTGTAGAAAAGTATGATGACTTAGTGGAATGGATCGAGAGCCTAGGGATTGCCACTGACCATCAGAAGATAATTAGTGAGGACCAAACGACCAAACGACCAGACAACCAAATAACCACTGAGAGTGCCTTGAAACAGCTGGATGTGGTTTTGGAAGCAGTGAATGAAATTAGACAGAAAATCCACCATATTATACCCATTAGGGAATCTTCTGTTGCAGAGAAACTTATGTATTCAGATGTTGTTCGTTCACCTCCACCGGATACTGTACAACACGTCATAGTGAAACCTAAGGATTCTAATCAACATCCCAGTAAGGAGGCTGTTTCTGCTGCTTTAAAAACAGTTCCAATCACAAAGATAACTACAAACAATACAGGACACTTAAAGATTACGCTACCCCATCTTAAAGCCAAATCTGCCGCTCTGGAAGCTCTTAGTGCTTCTGAGGATGTTGCTTCAAGCCATGAGGTGGCACCGGTGAGCAAAATTCTTCCAAAAATTACGATTTGCTCAATTCCTTCAGATATAGCCGATGAAGATGTCAAACAGTGTGTAATGAATAAAAACCCTCTTGTGTCGGACCTGATTGCTGCTGGGGAAACATTTGAAGTACTCTTTTCTAAGACACCTGTGAATGGGTTTAAAGTGACCGTAGTGCGCGTCTCTCCACTTGTTCGTGAAGTGATAATGCAGACGTCAGCCCTGTACATAGAAAACGTGCGCTGTCGGACATATGACAGGTACTGGGTCAACAGATGTAGCCGCTGCCAGCGATTTGGGCATGTCAAGGCAGTATGTCGTGCACCTAAACCGAAGTGTGGACACTGTGCGGGTACTCATCTGTCACCAGAATGCCTCAGTACTACAGTTGAAAAATGCTGTAACTGTATGGCATCATCTCGAACTGAAGTGGGTCATAAAGCATTCAGCACAAAATGTCCTGAGTTTATTGCCGCCAGGGAAGCTACGATAAAGAAAACGATGACAATGTCCGATGTAATGCCAAAAAACTAATTAGAGTACCGGTACATGATGGCGATGGAGACAATGACACGACTATATCACAGAATACTAGCTCATTATTTCCAATAAAACGACAATTATCCAGATATACAACAATAATTTTTGGTAACGTTGCTGGGCTTATAACTCGACACGACAAAACAAAACTTAAGATCCTGAATGAAGAAGCGTCTACAGAAAACGCAATGTTGATTGCATTGACAGAATCCCATCTTACAGAGTATCATTTGGATTCAGAAGTTCAACTAAATGAATATACATGTTATCGTACCGACAGAGCAAAAGGCAGAAAAAAAGGAGGTATAGTAACCTATGTGCACATTTTCATCCACTGTGGAAATACTGGCAGCAAGCTCTAACTCATATGTAGAGTACCATATACTCTATATTAAGCAATTAGCTTTAGTAGCTATAACGCTATACAGGCCACCAGAGTGTCCAAGTAACCTATTCATCTCCTCATTAGAAGAGATCAGGATTAAGCTGAATGCAGTAAGTACATGGTTACCGAATATCATCTTTACCGGGGATTTTAACTTTCCAACAATAGATTGGAACTCAGAAAGTGTTATCGGTGGAGGAACTGAATATCGCCTACAGGCGGGTTCACTAATGGAATTTGCTAGGGAATTTTGTCTGCAACAGTTCATCGAATTGCCTACACGGGGAGAAAATATTCTGGACCTCTTCTTTACAAATTATGAGGACATTGTACAGGAGTATAATGTAAATTCTTGGAGGGCTAGTGATCACAGGCTGATCACTGTTAAAACTTCGATAATGAAATATCAAGCAGACAAATCACCATCAGACAGCGGAAATATTGGTTTCAATGCGCTAAATTTATTTAGTCCGCTGACCAACTGGACTGCTATAAGAAATGAGTTGAGACAGGTATCGTGGGATTCGACTGAGGGGGATCAACAACCTGAGACACTATATGAAGAGATAACGAGGGTATGCTTAGTAATTTGCACTCACCACTCTCCCAAAAGACGTTTAAACAAAAAAAAGAATGATATACCAAAAGATCGACGAATTATAATGAGAAAACGAGCTGCAGTACGGAAGAAGTTTAAAGATACGAAATCGGAACACAATAAGCGACTTATAGAAGCTAGACTGGAGAGGATGGACCAGGAGCTAAGAGAGTCTGTACGTCGACAGCAGCAGTTGACTGAGAAGAATGCAGTTGAGGCAATAAAAACTAACCCGAAGTATTTTTACACTTATGCGAAAAACAATTCAAAACTGAAAACTGATGTCATGGCATTGACAGATGCAGATGGCAACTTAGAGAATGATCCACCAAAACTATGTGAGCTCTTCAGTCAACAGTTTGCAGGGGTATTTAATGCACCTTTAAGAACAATGGCTATAGATGACTCGGGCTCATTTTTCAGGAGTGGTGCAACGGAGCACCAAGAACTATGTGAGTTGCAGTTCACAGATGATGACATTCTAGCAGCAATTAAGACTATTCGGCCTACTGCAGCACCAGGACCAGATGAATTTCCCGCAATCCTTCTAAAAAATTGCGGCAGTGAAATGACCAAACCTCTGCAAATGTTGTTTAGTAGGTCATTCCAAACTGGAATTATACCTGAACCAATGAAGAAAGCCAGAATCACACCAATATACAAGAAGGGGCTACGTACCGACCCATCAAATTATAGACCTGTGGCTCTTACGTCTCACATAATGAAAGTAATGGAAAAAATTATAGTGAAGACTGTGACTTCATATTTGGAGATGAACTTTTTAATGAATCCAGGACAACATGGGTTCAGAGCAGGATATTCATGTCTCTCACAACTCATTGAACATTATGAAAATATACTGGAATCACTGGAAAAAGGACACAATGTTGATGTGGTATATTTGGATTTTGAGAAGGCTTTTGATAAGGTGGACCATGGTGTTTTGTTACATAAATTAAGGGACTTTGGAATCACAGGCACACTTGGTAAATGGATACATTCTTTCCTAACGAACAGAACTCAGTGCGTGACAGTTAAAGGTGTTACGTCTCGGGCATCCGAAGTTGTGAGCGGTGTGCCCCAGGGATCGGTTTTGGGACCCATGTTGTTTTTGGTCCACATTGCAGACATCAACAGTACAGTTGTACACTCCACGGTAAGATCATTTGCAGATGATACCAGGGTACAGGTCGAGATAACAGATATTAACAGTGCAGTGCAATTGCAGGACGACCTTAAGGCTATATATGTATGGGCAGAAAAAAACAACATGAATTTTAATGACACCAAATTTGAACTAATGCGATACGGAAATAATAATGAAATCAAGAATCAAACTTCATATGAAGCGGTCAGTGGAGCGGATATACAAGAGAAGAACATGGTTAAGGATCTTGGAGTTGTCATGACTAGCGATGCTGTGTTTGGGACCCACATTGGACAAGTGGTAAGAAAATGCAGAATGCAGATGGGTTGGATATTGCGTACATTTGCCTGTCGAGATGAATTGCTAATGGTTACACTTTACCGCTCATTGCTTTTACCTATACTTGAGTATTGTTGTCAACTGTGGCATCCATGGAAACTTAATGAATCGAAAGCTCTGGAAGGTTTACAGAGAACGTTTACTAACAAAATATCCTCAGTGAGAGAATACAATTACTGGGACCGCCTAAAGAAACTAAATATGTATTCACTTGAGAGAAGACGCGAAAGGTACATTATAATTTACACCTGGAAGATTATAAATAAGCATGTACCAAATGTAAGTAGTATTGGCATTACTACAAGAAACCATCCACGGCTAGGTATTATGTGTGTGCCACCGAAAGTGAATATCCGAGCCGGTAGACTATCAACCATTCGTCATCACAGCCTTTCAGTGGTGGGACCAAGGATCTATAATTCCCTGCCAAGATATCTTCGAAATTTGAATGATGTCAGTATTGAAATCTTCAAGAAACAGCTTGATAAGTTTTTGAAATCTGTACCTGATGAACCAAGACTGGATCATTACCGTACAGCTGCAGAAAGCAACGCAATAGATGATCAGCTGTGCTACCTGAGAACCAATGGCATCACGATACCGGGGGAGGAGGCATCGCCTTGTCCTGGGAGCCCGTAGTTCCCGATCAACCTTCAGGACCTTCAGGACCTTCAGGTAGGTGTGCGTGTGTGTGTGTGTGTGTGTGTGTGTGTGTGTGTGTGTGTGTGTGTGTATGTATGTATGTATGTATGTATGTATGTATGTATGTGGAGCTTGACACTCCGCTCCAGGCTATCGCAGTTAAGTTTTTTGTGGACTGTCCCTATACTGTGAGCAGTCAAAGCCTTCCTCCCAATGTTACAGTTGAGAGGGGTGATCTCAACCGTGTTGTACGGGACCTTCCCTCTAACTTTATTTCATTAGGTGATTTTAATGGTCGTCATCCTCTGTGGGGTGACAGTTCGGTCAATCCCAGGGGTGTTTTATTGGCTTCTTTTATTGAGGTTGAGGGATTAGGTGTTTTAAATACAGGAGATGTGACACATTTTTTGGGATTTTTACTGCCATTGACATTTCCCTCTGCTCACCCAGTGCTCTTTTGGATTTTTCTTAAAGTGTTTTGCCCGATTTATATAGCAGCGACCACTTCCCTATACTCTTGGATAATAACAGGTACGAACCACAGTCTCGTCTTTTTAGGTGTAGATTAGAGAAGGCTGACTGGCATTTTTCTAGAGAGCTAACTTGTTCAGTCTATTCTGTAGCAGATTTTGGTAGGTCTGACGAGGCTGTAACATATTCCACAGATATGCTCCCCTCTGCTGCTCTCAACTCTATCCCTAAAACGTCTGGCTACTTTCCCAAACGTCTTGTCCCTTGGTGGTCACCAGTCTGCACCACTGCTGTGTGGGAGAAGCTCACTGCTTTCTCTCGCTTTCATCGCAATCGTGGGGACCCAACTCTATTAGAGGACTTCCGACGGGCAAGGGCTCGGGCTAGACGAATCTTAAAAGAGGCACGACGTGCATCTTGGAAGGCCTATGTGTCTTCAATTAATACTAAAACTCTATTCACCCAAGTGTTCAGGAGAGTCCGTAAGATGGCGGGGAAGTTTTCTCCTAGTTTTCCACCTGTTCTTAAGGTCAATAGAATTAAGATCATGGATGGTTTAAGAATGGCTAACACCATGGCAGAGGCTTTTGCTATAGTCTCCAGCCGTGACTCTCGACCTCTGTCTGTCAGGCACGAGTTGGGAGCTCAGGATCGCACAGTCCTGGATTTCTCGAGAAGGAGAATGAAAGTTATAATCATATATTCACCCTGAGAGCCCTGCACTCTGCTCTCTCTCTGTCTGCGGTGATACTTTTCCTGGGCCAGACAACATCCCATATGCAATGTTGCGACACTTGGGTGAGGAGGCGATCTCATTTCTTCTAGCTTTATATAACAGAATCTGGCTGGAGGGTGTCTTCCCTTCTGGGTGAAGAATGCTACCATTCTTCCATTGCCCAAGCCGGGCAAAGACTCTGGTGTTGCCTTCAATTACCTACCAATTGCCTTGACCTCATGTCTCTGTAAACAATATGCGAAGATGGTGAATGTCAGACTGGTACACTTCCTCGAACGGTGTTTTTTTCTGTCTCTTTCCCAGTCTGGCTTTCGTAAACACCGTTCCACTACAGAAGCTCTGGTCAGGTTGGAAGCTGCTGCATGTGAGACTTTTGCACAACATCAACACCATGTCTGTGTATTCTTTGATTTAGAGAAAGCCTGTGACACTACAGGGCAATATGGCATCCTGCAACAACTACATGCATATGGCCTACGGGGTCGCCTTCCACGCTTTCATAAGGAGTTTCTCAGTGGTCGCAGTTTTTCTGTGAGGGTTGGTACAGCCCTCTCAGCATCCGTTGCACAGGAGGAGGGCATCCTCAGTGTCACATTGTTTGCAGTAGCAAATAATGCCATTGCATCATCCCTATTGAACGGTATAGCCAACTCGATGTACGTTGACGACCTGGCGGTCTGGTGTGCTGCTTCCCGTATGTCAGTGGTGGAGCGGCGCATGCAGCTTGCCCTTGACAGGGTGTCGTGTTGGGCTAGTTCTCATGGGTTTCGCTTCTCTCCTTCCAAGACAGTTGCTATGCACTTCTGCTGCATCCGAGGCATCCACCCCGATCCGGACTTATTTATGTATGGTCATAGGATACGTTGTATTGAGGAGACTCTCTTTTTTTTTCTTACAAAAGTTTGACATGAGTTCCCCATATACGTTAACTTAAAGTTTCTTGCTTCGAGGCTCTCAACCTGTTGAGGTTCCTGGGCTATACGTCCAGGGAGGGGCTGATTGGACCACCGTTCTCCGCCTATACCATGCTCTTATTAGGTATAAGCTCGACAATGGGTGTGAGTTGTAATCCTCTGCCACGGATGCCCGTCTCAGAGTCTTAGACCCTGTTCATCGTGCTGGAGTACGTCTGGCGACCGGAGCCTTCAGGTCGTCCACAATCCCCAGTCTCCTGGTGAACACTGATGAGCCACATCTTGATCTCCGTCGCCAGGCTTTGATGGTTCGTTTCTGGTATCGCTTACATCTACTTCCTGACTCCCTTCCCTACTTGGCGGTGTCATCTGATATCATGTCTGGATATCATATGGAGGAGATGGGCATTGATTACTTTCAGATTTGTCCTGTGCGGGTCCCCAGAGTGGCTCCATGGCTTCTTCCAGAAATTTACCCTTGCACTTGCTTTTCAGAGAGTCCTTCCTTGTGTACACTGATGAATCAAAGTCTGATGCTGGAGTTGGCTTTGGAGTTGTCTTTCCTGACTTTTGTCGTGGCGGCAGGCTCCTTTCTGTCATGTCCATTTTTACAGCCGCGCTCTCAGCCATTTTATATGCCCTCCAAGTGATTTTTACTCTCCCACAGCCTTCTTTTACTATTTTTATCGATTCCTGTAGTGCCTTGCAGGCCTTGGACAATTATAATTCTTCCCATCCCCTAGTGTTGGCAAACCTTGAGGGGGAAATTCTTTGATTCGGGTCACAGATGTTCATTGTGTATGGGAAGCACTCCTCCCAACACACCCAATGCGACCAGTTGCCAGACGCCTAACACGCCCCTGCTCATGTAATGGCGAATATAAATGGTTGTGTATATAAATGCACGTGCGCCTGCCCCTCCCTTTTATACTTCATGCACTCTTTTACTTGTATTTCGATATTCTTTTAGGTTTTATATATATATATTTATATATATATATATATATATATATATATATATATATATATATATATATATATATATATATATATATATATATATATATATATATATATATATATATATATATATATATATATATATATTTTTTTTTTTTTTTATGCGGTACGTCAGATTGGCCTTTGTTCAATGGCGGCAGCAGTCCTGCAAACAGCACACAAAGTGGAGTGAGTGCACATGCGTCATTTTCACCTTTTGCTTTCACTTACTTACTTGTATTTTGAGTGTTTTCTACCCTATTGAGAGACAATGCCTTGCGTGAGTGCAAAGAGTAATGCCCTCAGTGTATTAAATCGTCATAAAAATTTTAAAAATCAGAAAAAAACATAAAGAAGTGAGGCAGCATGTTGAAAAGCCGCTTCCTGCTCCCCAGGGTAGTGCCCTACCTGTCTGCGGCAAGCTATCGACACAGTTTATTGCCAGACAAAGGTTGGACAGGAGAAAACTCACACCATGAAAGAAAGTAAAGAAACGAAAACACCTAACACCTGGCCCAGACTACCAGTTTCTGGTAGTTTCTGAAGTATAATTATGTTCCTAGCAACAAGGCGGTGAGTAGGCTCTACTGGCACCCTTTGAATAGTTTATTTTTATATCAGAAATATATAATATGGTTATCATGTATCATATAGATATGATATATAAATAAAAGGGGACCAGGAGGTTTGCTTTTGAACAGGTATACTTGACCAGGGAGAACTCTCCCACACTGGGTCAACACAGGTGACATAAACATGACATGAACATGTCATGTAATGATCTGAACCTCCACTACGGACATTCCAGTAATTGCTGAAGGGCTAGGTAAATAAAAAAATTAAATTTATAAGAATTTCTGCCATTTATATGGAGAAGTGAACATAACAACATAAAAGTGCATTTATCTCAAAAATGATTTTGGCATAAAAGTGAGAATAACTCAGTCTGTAATTATGCAATTTAATTATTTTTGTCTCAAAATGTTCATGTCATTTGTATCTACTAACGTCGGTGAAATCATAGCTTACCTCCATCAAATAAATATATGCCATAATTTTAAAAGTCGATTTTTTGAGGTAACAAATTTTGTATGTGATAAAAAGTTTATTTATTTTGCTACGTTTACAAAATCACCGACGTAGGTAGTTCAGGATATCTCTTATCTGTGGGCCAAAGAAAGTTGATAATCACTTCATAGTTTTGATGCCATCACATAGTTTTGAAAAACTAAAAAATCGACAGGTATTTATTTTTGGTGCAAAATTTACAGGAGATACATTGATGAATTTTTGATAACAGAAGCATCACATATCCGTGCACACGATGAAAAAAAAAAATCTAGATTTAGAACTAAGGTTGAGAGGACCGGAAATGTCGGATCGTGATGTACTCGTGACCGAATTTGACAACTACCCCCTCAATTGAGTGGCTTACCCTTCTGGGACGTAGTGGCCATAGAATCACATTTTGTTGGGTCTCAGACAATGTGAGTGTCGATGGGAAAGAGCCGGTTGACGCCTTGGCTAGGGCTGCAGCCTCCAGTGGTCGACCTCCTGCCAGGCGTCATCCCGTGCCTACTTTAGACCTTCGACCATACATAGATGCTGCCGTTCAATCCTGCTGGCAGGACAGATGGGACGCCATCGGGGCTAACATGCTCCGTGGCATCCGCCAGCGCCTGGGATTGTGGAGCTACAGCGGCCTGTCCCGCCGGTGGGATACAGTTCTTACCCGTCTCAGAATTGGCCACTCACGTTTGACTCATTGATTTTTAATGGAGAGGGCACCCCCTCCCTACTTTGATGATTGTCTGGTCCCTTTGACCAGTGTTGAGTGTTCCAGCTTGGGGACCTTCGTCGTAGGCACCTCTCCCAGTACCGTGTGGGGGATGGTTCTTACAGTCTCTCACAGGTGCTCGGGGAGGAGGCTTGTAGTGTGGAAGGGAACACCCTCTCCTATGTGGAGGAGGCTGGCTTCTTCCACAGATTGTGAATTATATGATATTTATGGCTTCTTAGATAATTCAGTGTTTTTAATTTTTATTCTTTATATATTTTACTTAAAGTTAATCAGGTTAATTTAGTAAAAATGTGCGTTTTAGTCTATATGTCCTTTTAATCATGCTGTCTATCCCTTTCGGGGTAATGAAGCCTTACCTAATGTGTGTATATAATTTATTAATGACTAGTGGAGGTACCCTGCGTTGCCCGGGAAAGATACCTATATGAATAAGGACTAAGGAGACATTTTATAGTTTAGCAAGCAACTTTATTAAATTATTATCTTAGTGAGAGGTGTTTTCATTGATATACAGTCAGGACCATTATAACAGTTAGACATTTGCTTTTATTAAAACTTTTTACTTTTTACTATTAATCAATCAATTATATTTGATGTCGTTTGTTGTAGGATACGGTGCTTTTACACAGACACTTAACAATGGTAAGGTCCCATGCCCATAATGCAGCTGAGTGCATCGTTCCCAGTAACAACTCCACGGGCAAAATATATCAGGATCCTTTTGAGTTTCGACTGGCCGCGACTGGCTAGTGGCAGGCGTCGGGTGGCTGCAGTCACAGTGAGGCGGAGTCAAATATCTTTAATTTGGATTCGATTATGGGATTGATAAGCTTGATTCCACACAATTGATCATGGATTCGCTTCCGGCCCAATGGCGGGCCACTCTTAACACTGCACTCCTAACACTTCTTACTGCACTGACCTCGACGGGGAAGATACTGCTGGGCGAAAGCTCACTGACACTCCAATACGTATACATTGTCTCTTATTAGTATTTCGAAAGCACAAAGAGACTAGCCACAACGTTCTGTATTACTACTACTATTACTGCTATTAATTTTACTACTACTGCTACTACTACAGTAGTACTACAACCATCAGACTTGAAGTGTGTGGTGATATGACAAGATCTGTCTTTCACTGATACAGTTCACTGGCTCCACACCCACCAATTGTAGTCATCAACCCTTACTATTACTACTACCGTGTTATTATTAAAATTACTACTACACATATTATTATGAATACTAGTACTACAACAAGTAATAATATTATGATTACAAGCTACTACCATAATACTACTACTACTCCTACTAATATGCTAATCATACTACTACCACTAATATTACTTTTCTTCCAATAATGCTTATAATTGGTAGTCTATTTGTGCAGTGGAAATACTGGCAAGACAACCGATAAACGGGAGTGTCAGAGAGCTTGGGTTTAGCAGTAACCATCTCGTCCAAGTCAATCCAGTGACTAGAGTGCTGGAAAGCATGAGATTACTGTATGTATGGGTGGAACAAAAAGAGGTTGAGGCCACCATGAAAATTAAGGAGTTGCTGTATCAACAATCAAATGTTACATAGCTAAATAATGACTTATGAATTACCACATAAATATTATATGCTCAGATTAACGTAATTGTTTCCTTACGCGAGGCACGTATAATCTGATACTACTGAAATTTATCACTCGCTTTCTTCCTGCTTAAGCAGTGTACAGTTGATAAACATATTTAAACAAATTATTATTGGCACTCAATAATACTATAAACTAAAATTATACACTATTAAGGCAATGAACTTGACGCTTAGCTACCTTCACAAGTTAAAGGGAGAGAAAATAATGATCATTGGTGACAGGGTCCTGCGTGATGTTTGGTTCGGTGTGTGCTGTGTAGTGTTGTTGTGAGGAATGAGGTAATTCTCTCGTTGTGTTGACTGATCATTATTGGCAACGTTAACACTTCATGCAAGCATCTCATCAAAGACGAAAAATAAGTTGTTGTTTTTAATGCAAATAAACACTTTAAAAAAGTAAGTTAAATTTACATAGTCAGAAGTATTGAACTAATATTTATTCTAAACAATACAACTTTACTTACATCACACGCAATGCGATGGCATGGTGACTCCTTCGTTAGATTAACTTACACATTTGTAGACAAAATGTTTTGTCTTTTGGTTTGGAGTCAATCTATAGATGTTTCCCAATTTTAAGAGACATAATATCCTAGAATAGTAATTTAACCAATGATTATTGATAGAATAGTTTAATTCAGAATGAGAACGGGTAAAATTTAAAATTAAATAGAATAACGGTAATGAAGCAAGTTGGCACAAGCTCCCCTCTTCCCTCCCTGTGAATGGTCTACTGATGTCAAATTTGAATATTTTTCTCACGTAAACGAGCACTTAAAACACCAATACATATAGAGCATTTTCTACTGACATATACATAGAGCATACATATAGAGCATTTTTAATGACATTGGAAAGGCCGCTCTCGAATGTGGCAATCAATATCAGATTCAATTCATTGATGACCATAACCTCGGAGCATCAGGCATGTCTCAAAATGTCGGTAATTTCAAACTTGCAAGTAACCAGATAATGAAAACATAAGTAGGTTTGTCCATGTAGAACAGACCTTCACTATTACAGTTAGGTTTCCTAAGGGTCACAATATACCTACCAAATAATGATGTCATCTCTTACCCAAGGGTCTTCTTCAGGTCCGGAGGTAAGAGTTTTCTATTACGCTATGATAATATACCTTGGAGAGTGAGATGATTGTTCAGCATTGAGCACCATGGCGTTGGTCATGGAAAAAGTCCAGAAAGAGGAGAGTATTAACACGAGGTCTTCCCTGGGCAGGCGAGTGACCACCAGTAGCCTCGTCGACCACACTAGAAGGCGACCCTTGAGGGACCACTCGGCGAAGGAGGTGAGGAACTTTAGGTCGTCACTCACGACCACTACCATCACACACCATGACATTCTCCTCAACTGCGATTTTGTAAACATACAAGTTAAAGAAAAAAAAAATCTTTTTGACAGAACATCTATCTGACATAACGTTATCCTTCCTTCCTTTACTCCTGCTCACATCACGTAACCACTCGCCAGTCAAAGAGGACCATCTAGAGCACATGGGTACAGTAAATCAGGTAACTATAGATGGCATCTACGTTAAAGAGATTTGAAACAAAGTATGAGTGAGTGTGAGTCGGCTGTGTGGAAGTAATCTCTAAGTTATTTTTATCCTAAATTTATCTTATTTCTCCAGTATTCTGAGTTTCTGACTATTGTCACCCAAAAATTCACCCATATTGTCCTTCTAGATACAATATAATATCTTGTTGTCGATACTTTGTTGTCATAGTGGAGGTGGCTGTGTGGTTAGTGTGCTAGACTTGTAACCTATAGGTTATAGTCGAATCCTCTCAGGTGAGGAGCTGAGAATATTTTCTCTTCCAAATTGAACATCGTAAAATACCCTCGCTGGTACTGTACACCATAACAGCTGAAGTATTCGGAAGTATTCGGAAAAGTGTGTGTGTATATGTGAAAAGCAGTAGACCTGGGCCACAGTAACGGGCTTGATAAAGCCTATGTCCAGTGTCGGAACAATAATAATTAAAAAAAAAGAAGGTCCAAATGATACTGAGAAGGTCAACATACGGAAACATCCCTGCATCATCAGGGGCAGATGTGTTGGAGGTGGTTTGCTCTGTCAATCCGTCTAGGACAGAGTTTCTGTCCTTCTTTCAAAATGTCTATTTATTCTGTGGCTGAATGCAAAAATTTATTTTTTTAAGGAAAGTTAAAGTTTAAAAAAATAATTATTAGATAGTTTCAATACAACTAACTAAAGAATATGCAGAAAACTTTTTCACAAATTAGTTTTCAGAGGAATCTAAAATATGAACTTAAATTGTCAGTGTCTGTAGCAGTGCCAACATAAAGTTTACTATAAAAATAAGTACTACTAGATTCCTTGTTCTTATTTATTCAGATAATACATTAAATGTAGTCGTTAGAGTTGAGGCTTGTAGCAGTACGGTGCGAGGTGTAAGTGAAGTGTATCATTGAAGATGTTGAGTCGTGTAATGTGTGTAATGTTATTATGAACATGGTAGTGAATGTACTGAATAATGGGTTTGAGTGTGGTGGAGGAGCACAAGGCACAAAGAGTAAGATGACAGGAATAGGGATTCCCAGTAGAATCAGGGTAATATTGCCAGCGTGAGTATTTCATATGATTACAAGTACTGGTATTTCTTGCTCCCTCCCCCCTTCCCTCCCCCTCTCCAGTCTGTATATAACAGCAGTCATTCCACGAAAAATATTAATTTGAACACGAACGTTTCCTTGGCACGATTGTGTCACAAACGCGATCTGGTTCACAGTCTGCGATATGGGCGGTAGTTGATAATGGTGGTATAACTTTATATAAAGGGCATCCTAGTGTGTGTGTATAGTCTCAGGGTATTTTATATATACACTAGCTGTACTCAGCCCGCGTCGCTGCTCCAACCAAACTTGAAGTGATTAGGTACAGTGCCAAAAGGAGGAGTAAGAACAATCAATTTTCAATTTTTTTCATTTGTTTCGTATTTCAGCATGGTTTACATACAGGGTACTTGGTTCAATCCTTTAACGGCCGCGTTTTCTTTCTTTTCTTAGGTTTTGTTTTTGTAAGATGATGTCGTAGCGTGGCGGGTAAAAGATGTACTGGAAAAAAAAAAAACGTATAAAACATAAACAGCATAAACTTTTCTGTGTTGTGGTCAAACTTTCATTGCTAAACTTCAGTGTAGACAAAATGTTTTGTCTTTTGGTTTGGAGTCAATATATAGATGTTCTCTGCATTTCCAACACGTGAAAGTGCAACATAGAGCTGCCTGTGTGTGAAGGCTTGATTATCAGAAAAATCAAGCCCAATAGATGTCATGGTTTGACCTTGGCTCTTATTAATAGTAATTCCAAATGACAGCTTCAGAGGGTATTGTAATCTTCGAAATGTAAAGTTTTTATATATTTAAAACCTTCCCTCGGTCATGCTCTTTCAGAATATAATATATGGTTTGCATGGTCTATTTCTTTTGGTTTGGGAGAAAAATGCACACAGACAAATACACACACAGACAGACGCCACTCTTTTATAGATACAGATACTACATACACACACACATCCTTTTCTAGGACTGGACATAAAGTCACATAATACAAACGTATAATTTACAGTGCGGACACGCACACACAAACACTCGGAGATATATCACTATCCACTACCGTCCCATTTCCTGAGCCGTGGACCCCGTCCTGGAGTTCGTTGGGCTCTTTCTTAGAACGAGACTCAGCTGTGTCCCATTTCAACATTCTAGTTGTGTTAATCAGAAGATCACGACCGTTTGTGAGGCTGTCGTGAGCAGAACAAAATATGTGTCAGTCTGGACGGTGTCTGTGCCAAATGCATTACGACTTTGAGTCCTTTATCATTTTGCCGGTGAGTCGGATATGTGCTGTTGCAGGCCACAAATATTAGAGAAACTGATGGAGAGTGAGTCGGGCAATGGTTCTGGTCATTTCCAGGTATCATTACCGGTGAGTCCAGTTCAAGGGGAGTTAGTAGGAAATTCCAGGCTTTATTGTAATTATCCCCCATAATTTTTGAATATAGAATTGATTAGGATTATTAAGTTAATAGGCTTTACTCTCGTAATGAATTGTATTTCTATTAATTAGTGACTGTCCAAGTAAACCCCAAGTAAAGAAACTTTTGTAAAAAACCCAGGACACCATAATAGCAAGTACACCCACGCATCAAAGTTTCTGTACCCCTCTTCGGTGGAGCGAAGTGAAGTCAGGGTTAGAGAGAAGGCACGTGAACGGACAATCGCGAGTTATGGTTTGGTATGGAGCTTTCACTTGGTGAGTGACATCTCTACACCACTACCATCTTAACCTCGCTGACGAATGTATGTGAACAAACCTTCTACCTGTGAATCTAAATCAAGCCATGGTATGCTGTATTAGTATTTATATACTATTATTTATTTTTATATTACGGGGAAATTTTCAATCTAAGTTATATAATGACGCCGGTGCTGTAATAGTAGCTGTAGGCTATAGTAGTACTGGCAAAATTAACGTTTGACAGCAACCTAGCCTGCCGGCATAGCAAGCGGCTAAATGGTCAACATATATTGTTTCAGAATTTATTTCTATCAGCATTGTGCCCATTGACATGTGTTTTCTAGTCGGATTATCACGCCCAGACTGTCATAACCCCTCCCCCCACATAGGGAGTGGCCTTGTCGTCGTGGGAGGGCTTGCCTTGCTCTGAGCCCCGGCGACCTAGACTAGAGGGGGCTGCGGCCCTTGCTCTGCTCCGATTTCGTGGGGAGAGAGGGCTTTCCATGCTAGAAAGGTCACCAGTGAGAGACCAGATTAAATGGTTCCCATGCATTAGGCTGCCAGTGCTGCCCACCAGAGGGACTGCCCTCTAGGGGCCGTCCTGTGTTGGATGGTTGAGTGTCTGGGCCGGGAGATGTTGAGGAAGGGGGTCTCAGCAGCGTCGCGGGCAAACTTTTGAGCCATTGGGGCCGCTTTTTAAAACGAGTGGCCCCATCGGGGAAGAGGTACCTCGCCCACAGCGACCAGCGCTCGGTCCCCTCATCTGCCCGGAAGGTAGTAGTTCTTGGCTCCTGGGGCCATTGTATTAATAACAATGCCATATAGATATCAATAAGCCTTCTCCTCTTCCTCCAGTGGAGGTCGACCATGCCCTCGAGACGTCACTTACTTGTCGTGGTGGTTTTCAGAAGGCTGGGACTCGTTTTCCCAATAAAGCTTATGTGAGCAAGAGAAGACCCAACAAGTCAGGTGTTGTGTCGAAGAACCCTGGATACTTTAATGTTGACTGAGGTATCTGCATCTCTTTCATATGGCGCTATCCATTCCATTTTTAAGCATTTTGGAGTGGTTCTTTGGATCCGTCTCACCTATAACAGTGACTGCCGATCCAATCGGTGTTATATTACTTTTAATACAAATGTTGCTGCCAAAGCAGCTTTTAAGGCAAAAGATTCTCTGTCTGAGGGGGGGATGCTCATTGTACAGTTCAGGTGATGCGGTCCATAAATGTAGTTGACAGTGTCAATGACAACTGCCCCAACATCTTTGATGTCTCAGTAGAGCATGTCTCCAAGGAACACCTGGTTCCTACGCCCTTTTGGTTTGTGGCTTACTACAGAGAAGGGTGTGGTAACCTCATCCATGGTTCTAGGTATCTGGAAAAATAAATTGGAATATTTCATATAGGCCACATAAAAAAATATGGAAAGGATGTTTTAATAAGAGCCAAAGATCTTACACAGGCCATGATGCTTCTCAAAATCCCCTGCCCTTCTGATGGCATGTTTGAATCCATCAATCCTCATTGAACATTTCATTATAGCAAGGGGCGTATATACAATGAGGACCTGTATGAATTCTCAGAAGAGGACATTCTTGCTATGTGCCTAGATAGTGTCCAACGAGTAACAAAGATGATAGACAGTAAAAATATGATCACCCTCACTTTTTATGGCTCGCATATCCCAGTTCATATTAACATCATCGATACCTCTTTAGAAGTGAAGCCTTTTGTTGTGCGTCCTTTACAGTGTTTTTACTGTTATGAGTTTGGTCATGGGAGGAGGAACTGCAACAACAGTTCCCGGTGTGGTAATTGTTCTGATCTTGACTCACATCCTATTTCTCTGTCAGAGAGTTACTGCTCTTACTGCAGACATGCTTACCCCCTACGTTCCACCAATGTAAGACGTGCCTCCTACACTTGGTTAACTCCCAATTCATCAACATTTGTAGTGCCAGACAGCAACTCAACTTCAGGCCATTAAAGGATGGTGGTGTGAGGACATACACCTCCTCCCTTTGCCCTCCCTATTCCAAGTCGACAACATTTAGTTCGGTTGCTGCACCCTCTTATCTCTACCAAAAAAACACCTACTTCTTTCTCTGGTGAGAATGTTTCTCCGGTTTCATCATATAATAGCTTCTCTGTATTGGAAACTGTATTCGTGGTTCCTCTGATACACTTCACTCCATGGTCGTTCCTCCTTGCAATACAACTGTCTCCGTAGACTTATCCATATTTTCCTCTCTATCCCACCAGAAGCTTTCTCGTGACTCCGTTGAGTCTCTTGATTCACCAGATATTCCCCCTCGCAAGAGAACATCAGAAAGGCGTGAAATAAATGTGGATACCTCGGTTACTGTGACTTTAAAAGATATGGTTTCTCTTCTGCTCGAGAAGCGGAGAGATACTTCCATCTGGATAATGGATGTTGATGTCTCTGACTGTGTCAGTGATTCCACTCTTGTATAGGACAATACCAATGTGATTGTTTCAAGGAATATCCCTGCTCATCTCCCTTCTCCTTCTTCTAACATATCAGGTGCTTAGGGGACTTGTGTACAGGCCCCAAGTACTACTCCTCTGGTTCGCTTTTCTTCTAGTGGCCCAGGATTAGAGAAAGCTTGTCGTTTGAGTAAAACCTCTGGTCATGATTGTAGTGGGAAATCCCTCCGTGAGGCTTGCGTGCCTCTTGGGAGGAACTGTGGGTTCTCTCTCGCTTCTCCCCTGTGTGTGTTTGTCTCCAAAAGACAATGCTTAGGGACTCCATTCCTGCCAGTCCTTCTGTATACACTGCATTTTATTCCAATTCTTTTCAAGGGCAGGTCACCATGGTGGCTCTGCTATCCTAGTTCGACGCGATGTTCTATGCACGAACCAGGAGCTTGACATTCCTCTCCAGGCCATATGTTCATCTGGTAAGGAATGGTCTCCTGACTTACATACATAGTTCCTTGCCACATCACCTTCTCCATACCTCTTCTGATCCTGACATGACCTTTCAGCTATTTGAGGTTCTACCTGGGGATGGAGTACTCCAATTATGTAATGTCTATTCTGCCCCAGCTAGACTCACTCTTGAGGCTCTTCCTTCTCCAACAGTGCGTGGCATGGTGTATATGGGAGATTTTAATGTTCGGCATTCTGATTTGGGTAATGGTGTTCGTCTCTTTTCATACATCCACAAGAATCATCTGACTCGCTGGGACACTGGCGGTGCCACTCATTGCCGGGGAGGTACTCTGGATTTCTTCCTCTCGTCTGGCCTGATAGCATCTCAGGTCCAGTGCTCCTCCATGCCAGACTTATTATCTGATCACGTCGCTCTTCGGTTTCATTATTCTCTACCTGCTGGGTCAAGTGATTCAACAACTAGTTTGTGTATTGCTGTGCCCCCTAAATATGGCCCAACTTACATCTCATTTATGACTTATGTATTCCCTACATATCTTCAACTGAACAGTTGTACTCTGATCTTGTATCTGCTACTCATGACTTTTATAGGCCATCGCCATATTGCCCACTCCTGGACGCTGGATGCACGTATACAGGAGGCAAAGGAGGAGGCTGAACGTGATGGCCTATTGTTTCAAGCCAACCCAACCCCTGACCTGCTCCATCGTTACGAAATGTCTAGGGACGCTTTAGTTGCCCTGCAGGAGTGTGCTCACATTGAGTCTTGGCAGCAGTTCACGGACAGCATCAACCAGCAAACAAGTGTGGCTTCTATGTGGCACCTCATCCGTCGGGTTGTTAAAAAGACACCGGCCACTGCTCGTCATCACACTCCCGCCGACTATGCCCAACAACTTGTCGATGCCTGGTCAGAACCCATCCACATACAAGATGCACTCACTTCCTGTACTGCTCTCCATCGGTTACGTCTAATATCTGCTCTGTTGCAAGATGATGACGATGATGCAGAGGAGATAACTGAGGAGGAGTTGCAACGTGCTCTCTCTCGGGGTAGAGCTTCTTCCCCTGGTGATGAAGGTGTTACTTATGCTGTGCTGCGCCTACTTCAACAAGTTCCTGGGAACCCTCTCCTTCGACTGTACAATCTTTGTCTTCGTGATGGTAGTGTACCACGAGCCTGGACCAGCAGCATAATAATACCCATCCCTAAGCCCGGCACTGCGAAGTTTAGGCCTATTTCCCTGACTTCCTGTTTTTGTAAAGTTATAGAGAGAATCTTACTCAATCGTCTCATGTACAGACTGCAGGATCGCCTTTCTCCATGGCTGTTTGGTTTCCTTCCCCACCACGCCACTGCCTAGTCGACATGTACTCTCGCCTTAACAAGGACAGTGTGGTGGCCTTCATTGACCTTCGAAGTGCCTTCGATGTTGCTAATAGAGACGTCATTTTGGATCAACTGGTAGACTTTGGGATAAAGAGTAATCTACTACGGTGGATTAGGGGCTACCTGAGTGTGTTTTTCAGTGGTGTGCTCTGTCCTTTATACAGTTTTCATCTTTGTACAGTTCTCAGCCCATTGTTATTTAATATTCTGATGCATCGGTTGCTAATTTCTCTCCCTGATATTCCTGGAACTACAATTACGTGCTATGCTAATGATATCTGTGTTCATTCCACCTCACCAAGGGATCTCCAGCGGTTTCTTGACTCCTTTTCTGTAGCCTCCTCTCACTGTGGCATTATTGTCTCCCCAGATAAGAGCAGAATATTCACCTGTCGCCTTCCTCAAGCTAGGCCAGTGTTCACCATTGGAGGGACTGTCATTCCCATGTGTTCCCAGTACCGCTACCTGGGTGCGCCAGTCAATATTTGGACGATTGTCCTTGTGTTAAGGCTCTAATCGAAGAGTGGCACGTCGGCAACTTTTTTGAACTGTTAAGAATTCTAGCACCACCAAAATCAGAGGGATTGTAACAAACACAGTTTGAAGATGACAAATATATTAATCACTTAAAAACCCCAACATACAATACAGCACCAATCAAGGAGACTATCCCTTTTCACACAACAATTAAGAGACAGCAGTGTCTCAAGAGTAGAGTACAAAGTTACACAATTGTAAGAGCAACAATTAAGAGACAGCAGTGTCTCAAAAGTAGAGTACAAAAGTTACACAATTGTAGGAGGCAGACCAGTCGCTGCCCAAGCGATGGATATGCTCCACGAGAGAAGGAGGCAGAGGAGGCTCAGAGCTCCTAACTGTTCAAAGTGCAGCTCCGTTCTGCCACCAGTCAGTTGTCCATCCTAGACGAAACCTCGGTTAGATGGCGCTGCCAGCGTTGAGTAGTGTAGATGATGCTGCCATCGATATCCCAAGGAGGGGGGAGGGGACGAAGAAACTGCTGAACAAGCAGTTATATTCTTCTCGCCCTCCACTAATGTACCACATTACTATCTAGGAAACATGAAAAGATTACTTAACTGGAATAAAGGGGAATAAATGTGTATGAACAGAATACACAGACAAGGAAACATAAGTTGATGTGAGAGACAGGAGTATGGATCCAGCTGTTGAGTATTTCGGCCCTTACACCTTGCCAGACTTCAAGACCATCCCGTTGTCCAAGACTTGTTGGGTTGCCTCCAGCGCCGACTAACACCACTTCAATGGCTCACTAACAACTCCTCGGGCATCTCCATCCCAGTAGCCAGGACCATCTATATTGCTTTTATCCATTCAGTTGTTGATTACCTCTCCCCTAGTTTGATTCAACTTCCTAGGGATACTCTTGAAACTTTAGAAAAATGTCAGAATAGAGCAATGAGAATAATTCTCGATTGTCCAATGTCGACCAGGATAGTGAACATGCAGCGTGAGTTGCGTCTTCCCCCGTTAGTGGAGAGAATTTATTCTAATGTTACTTGCTTCACTGTCAAGTGCCTCCATTTCCCACATCTTTCACTCCATTACTCTCAGTTAGTCAGGACTTCTCGTAGACCAAACTACCCTGTCCCTCCCATACTGCCTGCTGGACATACTCTTAAAAGGTCTGTTTCCTCCATGCTCCGTAGTCTTAATATAGATATAATGGTTGCAGACGTCCCCCCAGGGGCCCCTCCGTGGATGCTACCAACACCTGATGTGAGCTTCACACCTACTTCCAAGTCGGAACTGCCTTCTCTAAAGCGGCAGTTGGCTCTGGAACACATAGAAACAGTGACGTCCTCCATCACAGATCCATACTGCCTCTACACTGATGGCTCATTGCAAGTGGATGGTACAGCAGGTTGTGCCGTTTTCTCACCTGACATTGAGTCACCTCCAGGGGGCTGGGTTGGCCGTCGTCTCTGTAACCACTCTAGCTCAACATTGTGTGAACTGTATGCCATTCTGGATTCTGTTAGTCTTGTTTGTCAACGTGGAGTGAATGCTGCCATTTTTTGTGACTCCAAACCTGCCCTTCATTCCCTCTCTAGTTCAGCCCACACACTCTACTGTTATTCAGCAGATTTTATCGTTTTTGGCCTTATTGCGTCATCGTAACTTGACTGTCAAATTATTATGGGTGCCATCCCATGTAGGTTTACGTCACAATGGTACAGTTGACAGACTGGCAAAGGAAGCCTGCCATCTGCCTGTTCGTGGTGTTGGACGTCCTCACTCCCTGACATGTTACCTCTCTAAAGTCCGCTTCGCCGCTCTCCTCCCTTCAGCAGCATCTCCATCACCCATTATGAGTCTCTTCCATCACAAATATTCCTACCGTCGTCGATGCCTCATGGTTCGGAGACACAATGTAGTCTCTGCTCGTTTGAGGCTTGGCTACCGGCCACCGTGGTAGGTTGCTGGGATGCAGGGTGAGCCTCCCTTCACTGAGTGTCGCTTGTGTCGAGCACCTCGTGCTAACACTATAGAGCACTATTGCCTGGCCTGCCCCACTGTCCGACACTTGCTGCCCCGGGGCCTGCCACTTGATGTGGTTTGTCGACACCTGCTGAACCATCAGGTTCTGGAGGAACTTCTGGTACGCCACCCTCGTTTTGATGGATTTAAATAGGTCATAATGTAAATATTTGTCTGTATGCTTGTGCTCCATTCTGTTATGTTTTCGTGATGTGTGTGTGTGTGTGTGTGTGCGTGTGTATGTGTGGTTGTAGTCATTGGATTCTCATGGGTCCCGCCTACCCGTATGTATTGTTGCCTGCCTGTTGATTGACGCTACGGCGCAATTAATTAAAAAAAAATAATATTAAAAAGGGTAATGAGTCCACCGCCAATGCCGCCAGCTCTGTCCTGTCTGATGACTGTAAAGTTATTTAATAACGAGGTCTTTTGTGTGCTGCGGAGTTTGGTTTCCTGGATGAGTGCTATGTGTATGTTGTGATGAAATGTTTAAGTTTGTGTTGTTTTGGTGAGATGCTGTCTATGTTTATCTGTAGAATGTTATGTGAGCGGCTTCTGTTTGTGTGAGGTTGGGGATGGGGTGGGGATGGGGCTGTTGGTGGTGGTGGTGGTGGTGGAAAAAGTGGGGGAAAAGGTACAGGGGGAGCAGGTCCATGTGTTTGTGTAGTGTTTGATGGAAGCAAGTGTTGTGCATGTGAGGTGGGACCAGTGCTTGCACGAGTTGCATAGCAATGAACCCATTGTCTGTCGACTCGAGGTGATAGGTTTTGAGCAGGTTGGACATGCGTGTTTGTATGTGGGTCCTGGGTTGCTCTCAATGTCTCCGGCTAGAAGAGGTAAGCGAGAAATACAGCCTGAGAGTTATTTCTCGGTGTGGGAAAAATGTGTTGCTGTGGTATGTTGTGTGAGAGGGATGTATGAACGCCCGGGCGACCGAAGCCACTTCCAGGTTCTCGTGCCCCGAAATGGGGCAGGGGTTGATTGTGACGATTTGGCCCCCACTGGGCGCCTCCCCTCCAACCGGCGAAAACTTGCTCCAACTTGGGCTCCTCCTATCGGTCGGCAGGGTTGGTCCAGCTGGAGGGTGGTCCCACGACGAAGACGCCGCCACTCAAGGACCAGTTGTTGTTGTAGTTCACCAGACTGGAGATGGGCATTGATGACTTTCAGATTTGTCCTGTGGGGGTCCCCAGGGTTGCTATATGGCTTCATCCAGAAGTTTACACCTGCAGTTGCTTTTCAGACAAGAAGGAATCTCTTCCTCCTCCAGTGATTCGCTCTCTCTTTTTAGAACATGCCTCCTCTCACAGGGAGTCCCTCCCTGTGTACACTGATGGGTCAAAATTCTGATGTTGGGGTTAGTTTTGGGGCTGTCTTTCCTGACTTTTGTCATGGCGGCTGACTCCCTTCTGTCATGTCCATTTTTACTGCTGAGCTCTCGGCCATTTTATATGGCCTCCAAGAGGCCATTTTATATGGCCTCCTTCTTTTACTATTTTTAGCTATTCTTGTAGTGTCTTCCAGACCTTGGGCTATTTTAATTTTTCACATCCCCTAGTGTTGGCCATCCTTGAGTGGCTTTTCCTCCTTGGACGTTGTGGCCCATGTGGGTGTCGATGGGAATGAGCGGGCAGACGCCTTGGCTAGGGCTGCGGCCTCCTGTGCTCGACCTCCTGCCAGGCATCATCCCTTACCTTCTTTAGATCTTCGATCCTACATAGATGCTGCCGTTCGTTCCTGCTGGCAGGACAGATGGGATGCCGTCAGGGCTAACAAGCTCTGCGGGAACCGCTAGCGCCTGGGTTTGTAGAGCTACAGTGGCCTGTCCCGTCAGTGGGAGATGGCTCTTGCCCGTCTCAGAATTGGCCATTCACGTTTGACGCATGGATTTTTGATGGAGAGGGCTCCTCCTCCATACAGTGATGATTGTCTGGTCCCTTTGACATTGCGGCATCTTCGTGTTGAGTGTCCCAGCCTTGGGGACCTTCATCATAGACACCTCATTGAGTACCGGGTGGGTGACGGTTCTTAAAGTCTCTCACAGGTGCTCAGGGAGGAGGTTTTGTAGTATGGGAGGGAACACCCTCTCCTATGAGGAGGAGGCTGGTTAATTTTGAATTTTATGATATTTTGGCTTCTTTGATAGTTCAATGTTTTTAATTTTGATTCTTTTATATATTTTACTTATGTTTATCTGTTTATTTTAGTGAATATGTGCTTTTTAGTTGTTATTTTTTTCTAATCATGCTGCCTATCCCTTTCGGGATAATGAAGCCTACCATATTTCAAAATCCTTAGAACTTAATATTATGTTGGGCGGTATATGACCCTATAGATGCCTAGTGCCATCTATTAATCTAAATCTAATATTGTGAATTCGTGTGGCCATCTGGCTCGCAGTTTACACGTGAATCCTATTTTCACTGTACATATAGCCCCTGGCTAGTACAGTGGTAACGCGTTGGCCTCGCATCCGTGAGGTCGGCAGATCGAGCCTCGCCCAGGTCCGAGAGTTTAAAACTGTTTACTGGGGGGTTACTGCCATGGCTGGGCACCATGGTGGGGAGTTGGGCTTGCCTGGCTGACGTTCGGGAGAGTATCTCATCAGAGATAGTGCCAGAACTGAAACCCTGCAACTTTATATACCAAGTTTTGAGTGAGTATATTGCTCTTTGCGGTACAGTACAGGATTACCTGATTTAATTTTCATTGATTATATTGTGTTTTTTTTTTTTTTTTTTTTTTAATATAGTGAGTGGAGGAAAGGAAAAAACAAATAAATAAATGGTTCCATTTGCCTATTGGCATCTTCCACTCATAAAATATTTAAAACAACTGGATTTAAATTGCTGGGGGTTATAACTTGCTGGATAACATTTCCTTGGTAGAGAATTCTACAGGGAAGTAGTACGGGGGGTAAATGAATTTTTGTAAGCAGTTGTCCTGCAACGTGGAGGAGTCAGTGTGAACTCATGCGCATTCTCAGCTGCCTTAGTCCTCCGTGGGAAGACGCGAAGGGGTGGTATAATCAGGGCAAGTTCATCCGAACATTTCTTATAAAAGTATCTATAAAATAGTGCAAGGGAAGCAACATTTCTACGTACTGATAAGGGAGGGAATTCATTAGTGATCATAGGATTATTGATCAGTCTGATAGCTCTGTTTTGAATTTTATCTAATTGTCTTAACACCACCGATCCACAACCAGCCCACAGAGGTGAACAATATTCTACTTAGTGTTAATAATAATTGTTAATTATTTCACTTCGTGTTTGGCCTTACACCTAGTAATATTGAGTCTGGATTGTTGCAAGAGGGGTTTATTAATATTTCTTGCTTTAACTAAGTGTTCATTCTTGATAATCAGATAGGCATTCTCCTTCTCCCCACTTCCTCTCTCGTAACAATATATTTTATTAAATAATATACATGTATTTAGTCTATATATGTATGAAATTTAACTATTTCTTCATTTAACTAAAACTCTCTTGTTATACATATTATCTGTAAGCGAATTACCGAATTTTGAATAGTGTGAAGCTCAATTTTTTTATCTCTGTATATTAAGGGCACTAAGAACATTACAAGTAAGTGGACAGTAGCTAGTGGAAATAACTTTCGACAAAATGGCTGCTGATGGTGTAATGGTTAGCATAATAGGCCGGCACGCTAGATATCCCGGGTTTAATTCCCGGGTGAGTGGAAATGTTGGACAATTTTCCCAGCCCCCTATGTCCCTGTTCACCTGGCAGTAAATAGGTACCCGGCTGTAAGAGCAAGGATAGCATGCTACATTTTAGGCTGGGGGAAGATGTGTTGATGGCTGGGGAAAGATGTGTTGATGTAAACTACCCAGCACATACTGGTGAGGGAAGATGTGTTGATGTAAACTACCCAGCACACTTTTCAACTTCCCCGAGAAATCCAGGGCACTGGGCTCCTGGGCTCCCAACTCAAAACTGACAGCCAGAGGTCGAGAGTCACGGCTGGAGACTCTTGCAAAAGCCTCTGCCATGGTGTTGGCCACTATTAAACCATCCATGATTTTACCCATTGACCTTAAGGACAGGTGGAGGACTAGGAGAAAGCTTCCCCTCAATATTACAAAATGAAGGCGAGGGAAAGCAGCGCGCTTCTCCCGCACAACAGACTGGTGATCACCAAGCGACAGGACATTTGCGAAAGTGGCCAGAAATTTTAAAGATAGAGTTGAGAGTGGAAGAGTAAAATAGGTCACATAAGAGCATATCGGTGAATTAGTTTACAGCCTCGTCTGCAACAAGAGAGACCGGATAAGTAAGCCTTTTAAATAACTGCCAGTCAGCCTTCTCTAATCTCCACCGAAGACGAGACTGCGGTTCGTACCTGTTATTTTCTTGTAGCATAGGGAAGTGGTCACTACCATATATATTAGGCAACACATTACTAGTAAAATCAAATAGTGCACTGGGTGTCAATGGCGGTAAAGGTCACAGGAGAGCTATGGAAATGTGTGACATCTCCCGTATTTAAAATCCCTAATCCTCAATAAAACATCCCTGGGATTGACCGTACTGTCACCTCACAAAGAATAATAACCATTAAAATCACCCAATAGAATAAAGGGAGACGGGTGGTCTTGTACAATATTGATGAGATCACCCTTATCAACTGTAACACTGGAAGGAAGGTATAGATTGCACAAAAAAATCTTAACTGAGAGGGGAGGAGCTTGCCCAGCAGCGAGAGGACATCCTGGAAATGCTTCCTTGAGAAAAATAACATTGGGATGATGACGAAATACATAGGCCTTGAGTTAAGTGAGCTTAGCATAACTGGTGATACCACATACATTCCAGGAGATGACATCCAGCTGGCAATCACTATCGAACTTTATATTTGGAGGTAGAAGGCTGGTGAGTAGGGGCAGATGAGCGACCTAGAAAAGATGATGGACCAGGAGAAGGGACTGACTCGAAAAGTTTTCAAGTCGAGAAGCAACAGCATCCATCTTTTCGGTGAGGGCGGTGACATTTGAGATGATGGCCTGTTGAGACTCGACCGGATGGAGAGTTTGGAGTCATTGGCAGCCTGAGCGGCAACCAGCCCATCAATCCTGGCTTCAAGGGCAGAAAAGCGGTTCTCGAGGGCCATACATCGTGCCATGAGGGTAGCAACAGACTTGAGGAATGCCAGGTCCGGAGGCGAGGCAGGGCTGGTAGGAGGAGCAGACTGGGGAGGTGGTGGTGGTGGTGGAGGCGGAGCAATAGTAGAGACACAAGCCTGGACCTGACGTCGAGTACATCCATGCCACACGTTAACCCCTGACTGAAGGCATCGTGGACACTTCCATCGAGACGTATCCTGAGGAGGTGAAGGTTCAGAGGTGGAGGCAGCAGGACGTGATGGTTCACCCCTGACAGGACACATCTTGGAATCATGGTCGGTGGCACACCATGCACACTTCGGCCTGGCAGAACAGTACCGGGAAATATGCCCAACTCCTCAGCACCTGTAGTACCAAGGTTGGTCATTTTGAAGTTTCCGCACCTCACACGGTGGAAGACAGGGTAGGAAATCAAAGGAAATCTCAATTGGAGGTGGATCGGGAAGACTCCAGACAACAACAGAGTACACACCAGGGTATCCCTTGGCAAGTTTCGGGTCAATATCAATAGGAAAATGGGTGAGGATGTAGCTGGGGAACTTACGAGGCCTCTCTGGTGAGTCTTGAAGAACGAAAGGCAGAGAAAAAAATTCACCAGCCTCTATCAATGATGTCTTGACGCTTCATAGAGATGTAGGCAAACTGGGAGGTAACAGCAGCCATCTTGACTTCAGCCAGTTCACGCTGCAGCTGGAAAGCCCTGTTGACATCAGACAACCAACGCAACTTTGTGTCCGTAGATGGGTTCCAGAGAAGGAGAACTTGACATAGGTATCTCTCGGGGCAAATGCAGGAAGGTTGGACGAGGGCAAGGAGTTGGTATTCAAAGAAGAAACACCAGGGTGAGACAGAGAAGGTACGTCGTGCACAGCTGAAGCACCCTTCGTAGTCTTGGCAGCTGGAGGCAAACAGTCCACACCATCCGAATCTTGCAAGGAGTTGGACGAGGCGTCAAGGGGTCGCTTGGTAGAGGTTGAGGAGGTGGACGGCTGCAACCTGAGCTGCGGAGTGACCGAGGAGAGAGAGGAGGGTTGTGAGAAGGCAGCTCTCGCTAGTGATAGGAGACTTATCATCCTCGGACATTGACAAGTTGGCCTCCAGGCAGAAAGCCACATCCGAATCTGCGCTTTCCATCAGGCCAGGCAAGGCCTAGATGGGTGCAAACAACTGAACACACACAAAACCACAACAAAACAAACAACCACAAACAACAAAACCGCAAACAACAAAACCACAAAAACAAACGTGATAAAATAGACAAACAACAACTAGAACACCACAAAAACAACAACACACAAACAAGAATGCAGAAACAACACAAACAACAATGCAGGCAGAGCGCCAGGAGAACGTTTTCACTCCAGTAAGGTTGGGGCGAGACTGAATATTGTAGAGTGTACCTCAATCACACGCAGCAATCATCACAACAGACATGCTACCTTCAAACAGACAACAGGTAAACACACTCATAAATTAGTACCCTCATGTCAGTCACCTCGACCCTCACAAAGATGACAGTCAAGTCATCAGATGCAAAGGACACTTCCCCACTGAACCAGACTAAGCACCATTCATAATTAACCACACCAAACACATCATTCAAAACACCTCAAACACTCACCTGCCAGTGGCCCAGATAACATAATCTACTTTCACCTTCGTCACTTAGGACCACATGGCATACAAGCACTCACCAACATATCAAACTTTTCATATTCACAAAATACACTACCCACTATCTGTAAGCATGGCTCTATCATCACAATCCCAAAACCAGGCAAAGATCTCACGAAACACTCATCCCACCGTCCCATAACTCTACTTTGCACTCCTTCCAAGGTCACCGAACGCCTCATTCTAAATTTCATCACCCCCCATATCCTCTTGCTCCCACACAACATGGCTTCCGGCCATTACACTCCACAAACACTCTTCTCACAGACCTCACACAGAAGGTATTAGACGGCATCAACTCAGCTAGCCCTCCACACAGAATGCTCCTTGTAACATTAGACATTAGCAAATCCTTCGATGCCATCCCCCAACACAACCTCACAGACAAGATTTACAACACAAACATGCACAACAACGCCAACAGATGGCTGGCCAACAATCTGGCAAGCAGAAGTGCCCATGTGTCATTTGCTGGGCAGTCATCAACCACCAGTAACATTACAAAAAGGAGTCGCCCAAGCATCTGTCGCTCACATGTACACACCCAATGGAGTTCAAGCCTTTTGCACCACAAACAGACTCAACATAGCTCCTAACGAATCAACAATCACTCTTCTCACAAGTGATAACCGCCAACACCAATACATCCCACCCCTCACAATAAATAACAATCCTACTCCTTATACACACGCACCCAAAACCTAGACATTACATACAATACCTCTATGTCATTCAAACAATACATCACAAACATGAACAACAAATGCACACCAAGACTCAACGCACTCAAAACACTTGCCACTAAAACATTTGGCCAAGACAAAGAAACTACTACCACAGTATACAAACAATTCATACGCTAAGTGATGGACCATGCAAGCCCTGCCTGGGCATCAAACCTTTCCAAGACATATTACAAAACACTACAGACTATTCAGAACAAAGTACTTACGACTATCAAAGCTGCGCCGCTACTACTGCCACTGAACATATGCACCACGAAACAAAAGTCCTCAAAGTCAAAGACCACCTAGATATGTGAGGCACACAAACACTTGCTGCAGCCACCACAAACCCACACCACCCATTAAGCGACATGGCAAATCACCCACTCAAACCAAGGAACATAAAAAAAACACCCCACACGAGCTACCTGACTACTATTCTCCCATCACTCCCACCATGCCCACCACACACCGGCCTCCAAAGACACATTCACACACACATCACCAACCGGGCTATCCAATCACTCGGTGAAAGCACACTATTACATGCGCGACCCCCTGACATCGATCCTACAGAATTAACACTTCCCCTGGAGGACAGAGTCCACCTGGCCAGGCTGCGGTGCAGGCACCACCCGGCCCTTCTCAGTTACCAGAAGAGGCTGGATACGTCCATGATGGATGCCTGTCCGGGCTGCCTCACTGCACCCCACGCCATCAAACACATCATGGAAAACTGCACTGCACTCAACCACGCTCGCCAACAACACAACATACACTCTGTGAGGAATCTGTGGGAGTGCCCGGTTCCGGCTATGGCTTACCTCAGGGGCTCGGGGCTGTTCGGCCAGGCAGCCTAGGGAACAGCAACAACAACAACAACTTTTGACAAATAGCAAGTCAGGTGAGGTGCGATTTGAACGCCAGGCGAGGCACTGTTCAGCCTACAATATAACCTGCGAAGTCTAAATGTAATTTTAACAATGTAGCCAAAACATCATTGTAATCACATTGCATAACTACATTTTGCTTATCAAAGCATAATGTTATTAATAGGTTAAGGGTATCCCTGGGTGAAATGAAAGGCTACTGATTCCTTCAAACAATCCCAGGAAACAGATCACTTAATTAAATATACGAGTATGGATATCTGTTTTATGGCAATGTGTGAAGGAATCAGTAGCCCTCCAGTTTGCCTTATGACATATTATATGCAAAAATATTCTCATGTCATAGAAAGATGACGTCCATACACAAATGTCAATATTTAGAGATGACACATGAGGATTTAGATATGTGCAATCACATAATAATATCTGTTGGTAGGCGTACTTGTAGTCACACCATGACAATACTAAATGGTAACTTTATGAGTGGAAGTTAGTTACAAAACTATGCATCCATAATCATGAAGAACACCACTAATAATCATACTCACAGGTGGACAGTAACAATATTAGCTGATATTCAACAAAATTGTGAACTTTTACTGTCAAGCAAGATTTAGATGTGCGCTCATGAAATAACTAGAAAAAAGAAGACGTTATGGTAATGTCATGTTTACATTAATCATTAGACATTTGCAAATTAATTGCATCATGATCTTTACGAACAATTTAACATAATGTTTCGTCTGACTCACTCTACCAGTAATGGTTTTATTTCATACAGGAAATAGGATCAATCTGCACAACAACAAAAAATCATTGTAATCTCACCTTATCTAGTGTATGCCTATAATATGCAGACTGTAGTGTTGCATAAAATTGCGCACCAGAAGATTTTGGGCTTAATGCATAGCTATCGACTCTTATGTAGGTCATTTAGGCAGTCAGTCTTGTTACATCAACACATCTTCCTCCAGCCTACAAGGTCGCAATCCTTGCTTATACAGCCAGGTACCTATTTACTGTTATGTGAACTGGGACATTAGAGGTTAGGAAATTGTCCAAAATTTCACTGAATCGAACCCGGGATCTCTCACTTGCTAGGCGAGCATGATAACCAAAAAACGATCAACACCTTCTGCACACCAGTTTGTTTGTTTGTTTGTTTTTGTTATTGCCTATCACCTCCTGTAGGGGCATATATTTTTCCTTATCGTTTATATCATCAATATTAGTAGTAATTGTAATAGTAGTTGTAGTAGTAATTTTAGTAGCAGTAGCTCTAGTAGTACTTGTAGTAACGGTGCTAGGTGGGTGGTGGTGGTGTTATTTGTTTGTTGCAGATGTTGTTGTTTTGTGTACAGTAAATGGCGTCGGTCTCACTGGAGGATTGAACTGCGTCCACCTTTCCCAGAACTGGAAGGAGTCGGGGTCTTGAGGTTTCTTAATGTTTTGCCGGAAGAGGTCGAAGCGAGGTGAGATGGACAGCCACCACCGCACGGAGATAAACTGTGGTGGCTCAGATGTCTGACTGTCCATACTTCCCCTCCTCTTCTTCCTCCGTCATTCCCCTTCGTTCTCTAGTTCTGTCTCACTTCCGGTGGTGGTGGAAGCCCTGGTTTCATCGCCGTTTTCCTCCTCCATTGCCTGCGGTTGTAACAGTGGTAGTGGTAACGGTGGTGGTAGTGATGGCGGTGGTGGTGGTGGTTGTGATGGCGGTGGTGATGGCAGCGCCCTCCCGCTGTTCGCCCAGTTGAGTGGGTGAGGCAGCATTAACCAGCGACGAGGGTGGGCCGGAGGCAAGGATAGTGGCGCGTCTGCTCTGCTCCTCCCCCGTCATGCCCTCTTGCTGCCTAGTTTCGTGGTGGTGTTGGTGGTAGTTGTGGTGGGTGGTTGTAGGTCAGGAGAAATGGCGATCGGTGGCAAGACATTTCTCCTGAAGATGTCTTGGAGGATGTTGGATAGACGACCTAATCCTAGGCAACAGCAGTCTTCGTGCATACGGTGACGATGTCTGCCTGCTGCTGCTATCATTGCAGAGGTAGTTGGACATCGGCCGTCCTCCTCCCACGGGCATGGAGTGAGCCCAGGACCTGGCCAACATCAGATCCGGCTATGGTCGTAGCCTCAACACCCTTCCTCCTTTTCTCCACCTTGAAGGACACCTCCTCCCTGTCCCTCAAGGATGGTGGGGATGTGGTGGCGGCAGAGAGAAGTAGTCCTGATTGTTGGCCGTAACAAAGCCATAGCCCCGTAGGTGGTTAAACCACTTCACCCTGCCAACAAGACAGTCGGCAGGGGGAGTAGTGTTGGCAGGTAGAGATGTTGACTGGACCATGGCTTGTGAGTGAGTGCTCTCCAACCCATGCATCAGTCGCTGGCTCATCGCTTATATAGGATACAACTGGCTTGAACCTTCACTTGTATAATGAGGATCCGAAACAGATGAGTCAAGTCCGAACCACATTGTTCATTCACTGCCTTCTCTTTAACCCTGACCTCCATTACCTTCAACTAAGGGGGTACAGAAACTTTGGTGCATGAGTGTACAATATAATTTCAGTAGGTTTTCAGATATATGTATATTAGTATGTAAATTTTGTACCATTACCAACACATGAACCTAGGCACTCCCTGTGTCTGGGTGGTGGTTCCTGGCAACTCCGACGTAGTAAACGGTGATTTTCTATGAATGAAATACTCCACGTTTGAAACGGTGATTATGATTGGTTGATTTATATCATTCTCTGTTCTTCAAGAGAAAATGGATTTATCTTAAGAGTATTTAATTCATAGAAAATTACCGTTTACTACGTCGGAGTTGCCAGGAACCACCACCCAGACACAGGGAGTGCCTAGGTTCATGTGTTGGCAATGGTACATCCATCGCTATTTACTTCCATGTCTATTTCCACATACATACTACTTCATATCTATTTTAACCCCATAACCGCGGTTGACAACATAAGTCGACACCACCAACAAGTATGGGTAACCGAAGGTGACGACATAAGTCAGCAGCGCAGATTTTAATTTTGCGCGCCCCCTAACATACTAGTTTTGCCTCCCAACAGAGGGTGTGTGTGTGCCTAGGGACTCCCCTGAGGCAAGCCAGCCTCTAGCAGTCAGTGTGGGAAGAGCAGTGAGCATGTGAGGATGTTTTTTCAGCACTCCGCTTGGGTACTAATTACCATATAAGTATGTATGTAAAAATGACAGTGACTTTAAATTTCATATTGGTTGCTTGTAAAATGTGATTCTGACATGTTTTATAACAAAATTAGAGCGTGAAAACATACTTAGATATGTAAATAGTGTGTATTAGTTAATTTTGAGTTCCGGTCATTCTGAGTGTGCTATCCATCCTACAGATGTCTATTTAGTCTTCACAAGAACTTGTAAAGTATAGTTAAGGGTTTGTACTTCAAAATCATGTATAATTATTCATGTAGCGTAAGTCGCATAAGCTCTATTAGCCATCGAAAAGTGTTGCTTACATCGTGATCGCGAGGAGGGCATAAGGCCTGGGCGAGAGAGCGGCTACACTCGATAAGGCCCGCCCTTAGAGCGTCAATCTATGCATACTAATTTACATATAATACTTAAAACTGGTACATATCTGTTTACCAATTTAATTAAATATACTTTACTATGTATTGTACCTACCGTACCAATTTAAAATTCGATATCCATTACTACGTACTGTACCTACCATACAGTACCTTCCCACCAATCTACATAGATACTGTATTTCATGTGTAATAATATCTTACTTATGTAGACTGATCATTATACATATTTATTTCCCCCCATGCATTTCTACTATTATACATAATTACATTCTTGCTTAGCTACTTACAAATTATGTTAATATATTCTTTAATGTTCCGACACTGGACATTATGAAACCCGTTACTGAGGCCCAGGTCAATTACTACCTAGTCACATAGAGAGGGATGTGAGGGTAAAATACTGCGGTTGTTATGATATTCTTACTTGCATATATAATTATCTACTTACCTTATATAATTACCCACCTAATATACTTACTGGCCTTTATGTATGCAATTATATACCTATAATATGCCAACTCAAGAACCATTGCTGCAAAGTGGCCATTTTCATCCAGGTATACATTAATCTAGTAATTTCATCGAGGTATACAGTAATCTATGGTGGATAATATCATTATTAGTCAGCAACATATCAAATATAATCGAATCAACTCTATCTTACCCGGCGAGCCTGGGCGACAACCATGGAGAGCTGTACCTGTGTCACATTAGCGTCCTGCCCAACCATCGACACCTCGAATAATCCAAGACCCCACGCCATTCTTAACTCAGCCGACTTCTGGAATACCACACAAAAAGATTGGCCTATCTGTTTCATCCGGATATTGAACCATAATTGCTTACATGTTTGGATCACTCTAAGACATTGTTCATTTGTGGTATTTCCATACAAAATTCAATAACGCATTATATAATTAGATAACAATTATATGATCTAGAATTTGTCTGACATTATCTAGCCTAACCAAATCTGGACTGTGCCAAACTGCCATGGGCGGAATAGTGCAAGTGCAGAGGCCGGTGAAGTAGTTAGTGCTGTTCAAACTATGTCACCATGTGATGAAAAGATACATCCTTTAGTTTTACCCAAAATAGCTCCACTTGATATAACCCCACAACAATTTGCTAAACTCCAGGAATCTTGCCCTACACTTCCGTCTATCCGACCCAAGGTACAGCTCCGGACAGACCAAGCGACAACACTCCATCCATCAGCGAATTGGTTTGGGCCTCGTCAGATCTGGCAACAGTTACAGGTGGAGGGAATGGGGATGTTAGTGGGAGAGGAGGAGAGAAATGTGGGCCGGGCTATATAGGAGGTAATGTGGGAGGGTAACGAATGATCAGGTAGAGAAGACGTGTGTCAAGAGGAATGAATGAAACATATACTGTGAACGGTGTCGAATCAGCAATATAGTTTAAACTTTTAAAGAAGCGCATACTGCATTAACGTAGGTGGATATAGGAGAGAAAAATGTGGTGATTTGAGGCGAGGGTGAGGAGGAATAGGATAAGACAAATGAAGGTGATTAGTTGAAAAGTAATAACAAACAAAAATTAATTAGAATATCTGTTACATTTTATTCTTTAAATAAAGGCACTGTCTTGCTCACCACCGCAGTGGCATAGACTACTTATTATCATCCTTTGGATATTAGACAACAAATAAAGGTGTTTGCAGACCTTTCCGACCCGAACTTTTCCGCTTTCTATCTTCAGCTATCCCTGTATTCATTTTATCCCCTGTGCTTGCCCGGAAGGGGGTTATTGTCTGTAATGATGTGGGCAATACTTTAAGGGTTTTGGCGCTTCTTCGGCCACAGCCACTAGCTTTCAGTTTTTCAACTGTTCCTCCTTTCTTTCTATTTCCTTCTTGCTTGCTGTCACACCTCTCTGTCACCTTTTCCTGGTGCTACATGACCTCGCTGTTGCAGCACCTAATATCAATTTACAAAACAACTAGAGATTTATAGAGAAGGATATATAAATTATTTAGAATAAAAGTGTTGGCAGATACGCATTCTTGATGGGATTATCCCAGCCACAGCATTTCGCCTTCATAAATCTGAAAGACTATAGGTTTCATGCAATGCCATTTGCCAGTCTGTTGCTAGACAGAATGTTAACTTGTTAAACCCATTTGCAGGATTATATCTTTCTTTTTAAGTTACTTATAGGTATTTTTTTTATTAAAATCTGTTTCGATATACATTACCTTACTTTTATCTAGTTCCAGCAATACTGCGCAAAACAACATATGACACAATAAGGACCCCAAGGACAGTAATGGTTATCAACGTGATGCTCATGTATCTCTCTATAGGTTACTGAACACAGTGTTTTATGCTCAACTTCAGAATAATGTTCTCAGCATCACAATGATAGGCAAAGATAATGAAAACAATATAAAGAAATGATCTTTTATTATACGACAAATATTCAACTGCCTCGGTGCTACGTTCTCATTTATATATATATATATATATATATATATATATATATATATATATATATATATATATATATATATATATATATATATATATATATATATATATATATATATATATATATATATATATATATATATTGAGGGTATATTTGGGCAGGAGGTTTTCTCTTAAACAAGTATGGTTGAAGGCGATGGTAAGTTCGGCATTATATATTTTCCTAAGTAGATTTTCTTTATTTCTGATTGTCTTTTTATCTTCTTCCTTAAGTTGATTTAACACTTCTCCAAAAGAAGAGTGTGTGTTGGCCATATCGCGATTTCGGGTCCTAGACCCTTCTTCAGTGGCTTGGTTTTGAGGACTTGTAATATCTGTGGTCGAGGTGAGAATGACTCGGTGTTGTGGCAGCGCTCTATTCAAGGCGTTGCCTCCGCTCCCCTACTAGACGTGCTGGCCTCTGATTGGTTAGGTGGCTGCAGGTGGGATCTCCGGGCGCTGGGTAGAGCTTGAAGGTCTGTTTGCTGCACGTTGAGTTTTGGATCCATTTCTTTTATGTACAGAGCTTCTAGGATTGGAAGGCGTCTAGAGTCTGAACAGCTTTCAATAATTTCGGTGTTTTCTACCAGGATATTGCGTGTTATCTTGATATTATGTTCCTGGCTGAGGTGTGCTTTTGGTGCTCCTGACGCAAGGTGGCAGGTCAGGCGTCTGCTTAATTTTGTTGTAGTCATGCCTATATAAGTATTGTTAAGGGCTTCACAGTTCCCTTGTTTGCAGGTAAACTTATAAACGACATGGGACTTTTCGGTGGCTTCTTTCTTTACAGTTGGGCTGTTCTTGAGGAGCAGGTGGCTGGTTCTCTTGCTTCTGTAGTATATGATGAGGTTGAGTTTCTTGTCTTTAACTGGGGTCACGTTGTTTTTCACTATGTCTTTCATTATTCTCTCTTCTTGTCTATAGGCCGTGGAGTAGAATGCTCTGTAGTAGATGTCAATCTTGTCTTCCTGTTTTGTTTTCTCTTCCTGTCTAAAGTATTTATCTAATATTCTTGATGTTTGTGTGTCTATTGCTTTTCTTGTGAAGCCGTTTGCAAGAAGTACCTTTGTGGATTTTTCTATTTCTTCATGTACTTGCTTCCAGGTACTGCAGTGGGTTAATGCCCTTCTTATGTAGGCACTTATGGTCGAGTTCTTATATCTCTCTGGGCACTCGCTTTTTCCGTTAAGACAATGGCCAGGATTAGTGGGCTTCACATATACACTTGTGTTAAATTCCTTGTCTTGTTGGTGTACTAAAGTGTCCAGGAACGGGATTTTTCCGTTGTTACTTTTCTCGATGGTGAAGTTCAGGCCTGATGTTTCTTGGAGACAGCTTTTGAGTGTGTGTATGTCCTCTTCATTCCTCGTCTTGATGAAAATGTCGTCGATGTAGCGGCAGTATATGTCAGGTTTCGTCGTCTTTTGGAATGTTTCTTCTTCCACACAGCCCATAAAGAAATTTGCAAATAGGACTCCTAAAGGTGAGCCCATTGCAATACCATCTATCTGTAGGTATTTTTTTCCTCTAGGACAGGTAAAAGGAGCTTCTTTAGTGCAGCATCCAAGGAGTTTGCGTAGGGCTCTTTCTGGTATGTCGAGTGGTGTGTTGTCGTCATGATGGTAAACTCATCGTATGATGTAGTCGATGGTACGGTCAACTGGAACGTTGGTAAACAGTGACTTTACGTCGAGAGAAGCGATGGTCCCTGTTGCATTGTTTGACTTTAAGAGGTCAAGGAAGTCGGTGGCAGAATTCAGGCTGTAGGTGCTGGGTACGTAAGGTGTCAGGATGGAGCACAGTCTCTTGGCTATGTTGTAGGTTGGGGTCGGGATCTGCGAGATGATGGGTCTAAGTTTGTTTCCAGGCTTGTGAGTTTTAACGTTCCCATAGCAGTATCCAAGTCCATATTCCCCTACTCTTCTGTTGAATAAGTTTGTTTTGCTGGACTTGTTGCAGGAAATGATGAGCTTGTTGACTTTCCTTTTCAGCTCATCAATGGGATTTCTGGAGATCTTAGTGAATTTGGTTTCATCTCCTAGGATGGTGTCGAGCTTGGTGAGGTATTCTGATGTGTCCATAAGCACGTAAGTGGCGGCCTTGTCCGCTTTTCTGATGCTGATATTTTTGTCTGCTTTAAGTTGTTTAGCAGCTTCTATGTGTCTCTTTTCAATTATCTCGCTGTTGTAGGATCCTCTAGTCTTGTAGGCTTCTGCGGTGATTTCCTGCTTGAAGGTAGGTGATACGGTGACTTCGCCTCTCCTTGCTAAGTTGTCGATGTCGTCTATTAATATTTCACACTCTAGTCTTTTTTGGTGTTTTCTCGGCTTGGATAAGATGTGGCAGTTCAGGCCGAAAGATAGGTTGAAAGACAGAGAGATACAATATGCTATTGTATCTAATATATATATATATATATATATATTTAATACAATAGCATATTGTATCTCTCTGTATATATATATATATATATATATATATATATATATATATATATATATATATATATATATATATATATATATATACATATATATATATATATATATATATATATATATACATATATATATATATACATATATATATATATATATATATATATATATATATATATATATATATATATATATATATATATATATATACATATATATATATATATATATATATATATATATATATATATATATATATATATATATATATATATATATATATATATATATATATATATATATACATACATATATATATATATATATATATATATATATATATATATATATATATATACATACATATATATATATATATATATATATATATATATATATATATATATATATATATATATATATATATATATATATATATATATTAGATACAATAGCATATTGTATCTCTCTGTCTTTCAACCTACCTGTATTTATGGCACTTTTTATTAACAACCGTGATCAGCGCTGTTAAAGGCAAATTTAATTTGTTTGGCAAAGCAGAGGACACTACCTGGTATGGCAACCTACCACGCGGAAGACCACCCCATTGCACTACACGCCGCAGAAGGCAATGCACAGACCTTGATGTCAGCGAGAGGACTATCAGAAGAGTGTTGCACGAAGCTGGGGTGCATCACAGGACCCCAGCAAACAAGGAACTTCTAACTGACCAACATCGGGAAGGAAGGTTACGGTTTGCTCAACAATATGTTGACAAGCAAGAGGATTTTTGGAAGAGAGTGATCTGGACGGATGAGAAAACCTTCTCACATTCGTGTAACGGAAGGCGTCACTGCTGGAGGAGGAATAATACTCGGTGACTATAAATTTACTCTGAATGATCTTAATAACTGTTTTATTGATGTTGCTGACATTGTAACGATATTGGTTATCCCCCTGCAGTAATTATTAAGGTATTCTTATGGTCACGTATAACTAAATAGTTTATAGAAACAACAACCTCAGAATTTTTAGTCACCGAGTATTATTCCTCGATCCTCCAGCAGTGACGCCTTCCGTGACACGAATGTTGTATAATAAAAGATCATTTCTTTATATTGTTTTCATTATTTTTGCCTATCATTGTGATGCTGAGAACATAATTCTGAAGTTGAGCATAAAACACTGTGTTCAGTAACCTATAGAGAGATACATGAGCATCACGTTGATCACCATTACTGTCCTTGTGGTCCTTATTGTGTCATCTGGTGTTCTGCGCAGTAATGCTGTTACTCGATAAAAGTAAGGTAATGTATATCGAAACAGATTTATATAAAAAAACACCTATAAGTAACTTAAAAAGAAAGATATAATATATTTCTCTTTCCTGCAAATGGGTTTAACAAGTTAACATTCTGACTAGCAACAGACTGACAAATGGCAATGCATGAAACCTATAGTCCTTCAGTTTTATGAAGGCGAAATGCTGTGGCTGGGATATTCCTGTCAATAATGATTATCTGCCAACACTTTCATTCTAAAATTAATAATTCATATATCTTTCCCCATAAATCTCTACTTATTTTGTAAATTCCCTACATATTGACCCCGTAGGAGGGTGTTGCCTGCGTTAGTGATGTGGGCAATACTTTAAGGGTTTTGGGTCCCCTTCGGCCCCAGCCACTAGCTTTTAGTTTTTCAGCTGTCCCTCTTTTCTTTATATTTCCTTCCTGCTTGCTGTCTCACCTCTCTATCACCATTTTCTGGTGCTGTATGTCCTTGCCGTGGTGAACAAAAGACGGTGCCTTTATTTAAAGGATAAAATGTAACAGATAATCTAATTAATATTTGTTTGTTATTACTTTTTAACTAATCACCTTCATTTGTCTTACCCTCTTCCCCCTCACCCTCGCCTCAAATCATCACATTTTTCTCTCCTATATCTACCTACGTTAAGGAGTGTAACCTATTATGGTAAATCGGAGGGCTACTGATTCCTCCAAACTATACCATGAAACAGAACCCCACAATATGTAATTATAGAGGGGATGTGTTTTATAGCTGAGTTTGGAGGCCTAAATTGACTCCAAATTGACCACAAAAGGTTGATTCCCTTAAATGCAGTATGCACTTCTTTAAACCCGGGTTCTTCAAACTACGGGTCTCGACCCATTATTGGGTCGCCAATTCCTCCAAACTGGGTCGCAGGCTCACAAAAATAAATGCATAGATTAAATAAAATAATAATGTTCGTGACAATAAAATAAATATGAAGTTCATACATGAATCCACCTAACATATCTTTATAATCGAATATTCATATATTTAATTATCAATAAAACAAAATTATTGCACAAATATTAGCCTTCTTGAAAGAGAAAGAGAGAGGGAGGGTTAGGTGAGGCACTGGTGGTGGGGGTGGCAATGCTTGGTTATAATGCCTTTTTATCATAATTATTGCGTTTAGATTTTGGCCTTGTATTTTCTTACGTTGATAATTCTGGTCATTTGTAAAAGATCTTACTGTATGGGTCGCGAGAATGATGTCATAGTAAAAACTGGGTCATGACTGAAAAAGTTTGAAGAACCCTGCTTTAAACTATTGGTGATTCAATACCGTTCACAGTGTATGTTTCATTCATTCCTCCTGACACACGGCTTCTCTACCTGATGATTCGTTCCCCTACCACATTACCTCCCATATAGCCCCGCCAACATTTCTCTCCTCCTCTCCCACTAACATCCCCCCTCCCTCTACCTGCAACTGTTGCCAGATCCAACGAGGCACAAACCAAGTCGCTAATGGATGTGGTGTTATCGTTTGATCTGTCCGGAGCTGTACTATCAAGTGAAACGGAAGTAACACGGAATAGAACTGCTTTCATGTACGAAGTCACTGATAGATTAATATATCATGTATGTATTTTTTCTAAGTTCAAACAGAAAGTTTATAAGAAAGCTTTAGTCATACCTAGTGATTGTAGAAAGTTTATTCTTTCAGTAGTTCATTAAAGGTTAAGGAGATATTTTTCTGGCAAGGGATGACTGTTGATACCAGAGATTTTTGCAGGTCATGTGACAAGTGTCAACTGTTATCGTCAAGGGGTAGAGTGAAGTTGGTACTTCACCAGACATTACCAATAATCACTGAACCATATTCCCGGGTGGCCATTGATCTGGTTGGTCCCTTATCCCCTCCATCTTAAGAAGGTCACATATACATTTTGACATTAATTGACTTTGCCACTGGGTTTCCTGAGGCCTTGCCCCTCAAATCAATCGACACCATATATGTCGCTGAAGCACTAAAAACTATCTTTTCCAAGGCATACCTCGTGAAATACTGTCGGATCAGGGGACCCAGTTCACTCCTCAGCTAATGCAAGAGATATATAAACTCTTAGGGGTTAAGCCTATATTTACCATCTCCTACCTAGAAGTAATGGTGGGATTGAGAGACTTCATTCTACCCATAAAGCTGGAGTGACAAAACTCTGTTCAGATAAATCTACTAAATGGCACAGATACCTGATACCCACTATGTTTGCCTTGCGTGAAATCCCTAGTGACAGAAGAGGTTTCTCAGCCTTCGAGATGTTGTATGGTAGAAGGGTGAGGGATCTATGGGAGGATATTTTCCAGTATGTTATTGAGTTAAGGGGTAAGCTAGAAGAATGTGCCAGAATTGCTGCTCAGAATGCAGACATCTCTTGTGCTAAATACAAGTCTTATTTTTATTTAAAATCTCAAGACCGTAAATTTAAACCAGGTGATGAAGTTCTAGCTATGCTGCCAGATACTACTAAAAAGTTACTGATGTCTTGGAAAGGACCTTTTCCTGTTCTTGAGTGTAAGAATAAGGTTACTCACTTGATTGACGAGAACGGGAAAAGGAAATTTTATCATATAAACCTTTTAAAGAAGTACCATCGGAGAGCTCATGTAGGTTTGGAGGATGTGGTGGATGAGGCTAACCCTGCTAATCATGATTTCAGACCTTTGCTGACTGTACAAGCTTGTGCGATGACCGAGGAGGATGAAGATGGTGATGAGGATTCAAAGGTCCCTACTGTTCCAGCTAACCAAATAGAGTATGATCCCTCCTTTAACGTAAGTGATCAACCCCCCCATATGTCCTGATCTGCCCCAGAATGAAGCAGAGGAGATAATACGCCTCAAATCCCAGTACAGTGATGTTTTCTCAGATGTCCCAGGACTTACAAAGGAAAATGATCATGACATTGTCCTCTCATCTTCAGAGCGCCTAAAGTCTAACTCTTATCCCATCCCCATCCACCTTCAGCCTCATTTTAAGAAAGAAGTTGACAATCTTCTTGAGCTGGGAATAATTCGATCTTCCTCTTCCCCTCATTCCTCACCTGTAGTTCTTGTCAAAAAGCCTGATGGCAGCTATCACATGACTATAGATTATAGAACACTTAACAGTGTCACTCCATTTCATGCTGAACCTATGTGTACTATTGAAGAAGATTTGCACAAGTTCACAGGTGCCAAGTATTTCTCAGAACAAGCCCTTAATTAAGAACATTTCAAACCCATAAGGGTCTGATGGAATTTAATAGACTTCCATTTGGGTTAGTAACTGCTTGTGCAACTTATATGCGGCTAATGAGGATTGTTCTTGTGGGTCTGAAGAATGTTTCTTTCTATTTTGACAATGTATTCAAATATTCAGCTACTTGCGAAGAACACATTTAAGCTCTTACTGCCGTGCTAGACAGATTAAGAAATTTAATTTTGACAGCCAAACCTTGTAAGTGTAGATTTTGATTTCCCTCCGACCAGTACTTAAGCTATATTGTAGATGGACAGCATATACAACCTCGGATGGATAAAGTAAAGGCTATATTAGAAATTACCCCTCTATCAAGCAAGAAAACTTTAAGATCATTCTTAGGGATGATTTCCTTTTATAAGAGATTCATTCACAATGCAGCAACTCTGTCCGCCCCACTGTTTGATTTAATAAGCACAAATGTTCGGAATCCATTACCCTGGACCGATGAAGTAAATGATCATTTTGAGAAATAAAAAAGCTTCTTTATCCACATACCCTGTTCTCCGATTACCCAGTCTTAATCTCCCTTTCGTTCTTCGGACAGATTCTTCAGCCTCGGAGCAGTACTACTCCAATTGCTTATGCCAGCAGAAAACTTCTGAATAGAGAGACTAGGTATTCCACCATAGAAAGGGAATGTTTGGCAATTATTTTTGGGATTCAGAAGTTCATATATTATCTGATGGGTTCTAAATTTATATTAGAGGTTGATCACAAACTTCTAATCTTTTGGCGAAGTTCAAAGACTCTAATAATATACTACTTCGATAAGCACTCAGCTTGCAGCCCTACAGGTTTAGGTTAGTAAATATTGCAAGATCTGATAATCTAGTAAATAATATTTGTTCTATCTGTCCCCCGGTTAGATACTTGTTAGGGGAGCTATGTGAGAAAATGGGCAATAAGTAAGTAATTACTTGTATGGGTTCGAATTAGAGGATGGAACAAATAAGGTCCTCTCGAGTTCCATTTCGAGCTTCATCGGAAATGTCTTGGGGTTTCCAATTGTCTCTGGGCCAAGTTACCCGGAGGGTACTGGCGTGAGGTCCCTCAGAGCAAGACTCCACGACCTCGTAGAGTGTGTTGGTATAGAATTATCAACAATCGATTCCCTAGTTTTAGTAAACATAGCACCCTGGGTAACACCCCCCTTCACTATTGTGGATTCCTGGTTACCAGGGGTTAAATCCCGGGTGCCGGAGGTGGAGGTACACCAGAGGTTTCGTGAGATAATTGTTAAACATCTATCATATTTCCATCTGTATACCGACGGTTCTAAGACGGATGAATGTGTGGGTGTAGGTGTGTGGTCGACTGAATGCCAGTTGAGATTCAGACTGCCGAATCATACATCGATTTTTCTTGCTGAACTATTTGCTATTAATAAAGCTTTGGATTTTGCCCTATCGACGACCCACGATAGGATAGTCATCTTTACTGATTCTCTTAGTTTACTTAAGGCTATTAAATCCTTGAATACAACTAACAATAAAATACAGGGTAATATAATTAGTAAGCTGTTTTGTGCCAATAAGTCAATCAAGCTAATATGGGTACCTTAACATTATGGTATCTATGGCAATGAACAAGGCTGATATACTAGCCGGGTCAACTGTTGATCTGGACCTTAGCATAGTCCGTACGGATCTCAGGTGTTTTGTGTCCCTCATTAAATCTCGAATCAATCTCCAGTGGCAAAGGCAGTGGACCAGACTAAACATCAGAAATAAAGGTAAAAAAGTAATAGAACCCTGGGCTACGTCATCATGGCGTAGCCGTAGGGATGAGGTGGTGTTGGCTCGTCTTCGGGTCAATGCGACCAGACTAACCCACCTCGAACCATATATCAATAGAACTTTTCCCCCAAAGTGTCCCTCATGTAATATTATAATGTCAATACCACATATAATAATATTTTGTAAACAATATGAGGATCATCGAAACATTATTAAACAATATTTCAAGCATAAAAATATGGCTCTCACATTAGACAATATTCTTTCAGACGATAAGAATATTATAAATAAACTGATGAGTTTTCTGAGGGAGACAACACTTTATGACCTAGTATAAATTGATATAATAAATTGGAACCATTGGCTTAATGACCTTGGCTTGATAGCCAATAAATCCAACAAGTAGTAGTAGTAGACTCTCATCAGTCTCGGTCTAGCCTTTGCAGTGGTCAGACCTTGTCCTCTCTTAGCACAGCGTCAACAGTTACCACGTACTGTCCGTGGAGTTACGATGGTTTGCCAGGGCCTCTCACCAACAGTACTCTGTTGTTTCTTTGCTGTAGTATAATATAAAGTAAAGTAAATTTGTAGGGGTTTGCTGCACTGCTCTGGTACCCCTTCAGTGTTTTGGTTTTTGCTGAAGGACAACCAGTAGTGTAGTAAAGTAGTTAGTAGCACTCGCTGCCTCAGGGAAAACACTGTGGTATGGAGGCCCAGTAGTCAGGTGCGTCTTTTGGGCGCCTCTTTTTCTCAATCTACTTTTTCTTCCATATTTTCCATGCGACCTCCTGGGCCTACGGTTGTCTCTGTCTGAGCACTAGTATTCGCCTGGGAGGTGGGTTCCTACTACACCACCCCTCGCATTAGGCAGGTTCGGTAGTGGGGAAGTTCCTTCCTCACAAACTCCGATCCCCTAGCTGGTACTGGAGAACGCCGCCAGGATTCCACTAGGGGGGGGGGGGGGGCGAGTAAAGGAAGCTTTAATCTTCCCTAAATTATTGTCCATTTTGGGGGGTTGAAACAATTGTTAAGGGAGTTAGGTTGGTGTGCCAGGGAGAGGGGTCGGACGTAGTCCGATGCCCAGGATGGATGTTTCCCCGACTAGCCTCCCTCCTCTTCAAAGAGGGAGGTTAACAACCAAGGACCAAACTAGGACAATGGCGGACGGAAATGGAACCCCAACGGCACACAGACAAAGACAATTTGATATTGAAATTCCTCCCATGAATGCTCGTTATGTTAATGTTCGATGTGTGAACATGGGTCAGTCTCTCAAGACTGTTAACCCCTTTATCATCAAAAAGGTCCTTGATGGTCAGGTGGGTGGCAGTCTTGATTATGTTAAGAAGTTGCGTGGTTAAAGTGCTGAAGGCATCCCAGGTTAAGGATCTCCAAAGACTGAAACAAATTCATGACCTCAGAGTGAAAACCACAATTCCAGTGGGCCCATATACCTGCAAGGGCGTCATTTTCCATAGGGATTTGGCAGCCATGGACGAGGCAGACATTTTAGAGAGCATGAAGGACCAAGGCGTTGTCATGTCGAAGCATGACCAAGATGGGAGAGAACATGAGAGAGAAATCTGGCTTATGATTTTTTACTTTTGCTTCAGCTCAGATTCCGGACACGGTTTCGATTGGATACGAAATAGTTCATGTCAGACCATATGTACAGAAACCTATGCGTGGTTTCCGTTGCCAGAAATTCGTACACACAGCTTTGAGGTGCTTTCATAAGGATTCATATTCATTCAATTGTGAAAAATTTGCTGGTAGTCACGAGACATCTTTGTGTTCTGCGACAGTTCTCAGGTGTGCTAATTGTGGCGGCCCCCACCAGGCAAGTGCATGTAACTGCAAGAGACTTAAAGTGGAGACTGAGGCAATGGCATATAATTATGAGGGCTCATGATGTCAGTTATGGTGAGGCAAAGATGAAGATGGAGGGGGTTAACCAGACTCCTACAGTTTCCTGCTGATGCAACTGATGTTAGCGTGGTTATCAAGGCTAAAGATAAGGAAATAAAAGAATTAAAGGATCAAGTTAACAAATTAATGGTTCAAGTAGAAACTGGAGGAAATTGTTGTATCAACCCAGCAAAACAAGCACCACAAGGCTGATGACACCGAATCAATTTCTAAGAGTCATGTTCTCGCTCAAGTGACTCCCATGAAGCATACATCCGGGAGTCGTTCGGTTCCTCGCGAGACGAGCCGTTCGAGGACTGGTTCTGTATCTCGTGGAGAGGAACAGGCGAAAGAGTCGACGATCGCGAAACCATCCCAAGGGAGGTCGCCGGGAAGTGCAGAGGAGGAGGAGGGTCTTCCCTCCCTGCGCAAAAAGGTTCGGGCAAAAGAGAAAGGCTCCCAAAACCCCGTAAACAGCGATAATCTTCGCGCTAACCATACTCCAATGGAACTGTCGAAGTCTTAAAACTAGATTAAATGAACTCAAACTTTTGGCCTCTTCTTACGCTGCCGATATTATTGCCCTTCAGGAAGCTCATCTGAACGACCAAGACGAGGTTGTTCAGCTTCGGTACTACAGGTTAATTAGGAGGGACCGTGGGGGGAGGGGTGGAGGTGGAGTGGCAATCTACATCCATCATAACCTCCCTTTCACTGATGTGCCCTGTAATTTTCCTCTGGAAAGTGTCGCTTGCAGAGTAAAATTCGGTGGCACCTACTAGAGCGGGAGCCCGAGGGGTCAGCCTAGCTGGCAAGGTAACAAAATTTGTTGTGCCCAGCAAGGATCTATATACTTGGACAAACAAAGAAATGGAAGTCTACCGGTCACCTGCTGGTGGGTGTGGTTCTCAGGGACAGGATAATACAGGTATAATTTGAGCTAGCTTAGCTCTTGTAAGTAACAAAAGAAAACAAGTCAATATGTAATAAGCATGATATAGTGTATTAGAAATGACCAATGACCGATTTTTTTCGTGGTGGGGTACCCCTGCCAGAGCTCAAAAAAGGGCACCAGTAAGTCATGCTAGATTAGCTCATGGGGTAACAACTTCAAATCAACCTCAAATTTATCAGTAAGGCCCACTTTATCAGGAACAAGCAGTGACAGACATTTTCAGTGGTGGGGGGTCCGAGCCAGACACCCCAAAAGTTACACACCCTGCAGCTGAGGATAACAACTTCAAACCAACTTCAAATTCATAGGTAAGGCCTACTTTATCAGGAATAAGCAGTGACAGACATTTTCAATTTTTGGGTGTCCGAGCCAGACACCCTCAAATTACCAAGCTGATAACTTTTTTTCATAAAATACCCCGAGTTCAATATGCATAAGATTAAAGCATTTTCTTTGCCCCAGCCCAAAAATGGTATGTGAGATTCTATACATTAGACAGTGCTGATTTTAGCCGATTTCACTTTATTATTTCAGGACTGAACAATTAACAAAAGTACTATCACCATAATGGATGCATCAGCAGAGACAGATGCAGAGATGGACGAGGAGGTCCCCCAACTACAACCACTTTACTCAACTGCACCTGCTGAACAGGTACTGTGTTATCTCATCAAATTTTGCACAATCATATTATGCAAATTCTTTTGATTGCTAGTTTTCGGACCGTAGGATGCAGATTGCTAAGTATTTTTGATGCAAATAATTACGTAGGTGAGCTATAGTTTGAACGAAATTGCCCGAAGAAAAATTTAATGATAAATTCTTCACCTCTCCCCTTAGAATTATCTCCTGCATTCGACATAATTTTTAAATGACATCCAATCCTTGAATGGTTAATGTTGGCCTTGATGTTTTCTATCAGTGGCATACACCCCCCACTCCATCAGACTGTAGATTTACTAGTGTCTAGTGCATTCTAGGGGAATAACAATTAAAAAAACCCATGCTGCCTCATCTGCCAGAAATCAGATGAGGACAGTAGGCTCAAAGTTTTTAACGAGAAGACCTGGACCTGAGTAAAGAGAGCTGCCACCATGCGAAAAACTTTGAAAACAGACAAATATGCAGACATCACGAACACAATACTGAAAGACAGCCATGAATCAACTCATCATTACCACCCTTTATGCTATAAGAAATATACTGCTGTCAAGCGTTCAAAGTCTGCCTCAACATCAAATGATATTGATACACCTCCTACCAAACAACCTAAAATCCAAATGGTGGTGAAATCACACTGGCGTGATGATCATAAACGGTGAATAAAACCCACTCTTGTTATTTCCGTTAACAAGAGTGGGTTTTATTCACCGTCTAAAATCCAAACAAGAAACTCTAGTGTCCTTCCAAAAGACGATGAAATAAAGGGGGAATGTTTTTTCTGTGGGATGAGCAGAAAAAAGATGAAGGGGAAAGAGGAAGCCAGACAGTTCGTCAGAACAATTGGTGGGTGTGAATCCCTTCGCCAGCGAGCTGAGTTGTCCACGAATGAGCGTGTAAAAAGCTTGATAAGGAGTGGAGTCGACCTGATTGCAGCAGATGCATGGTACCATAGAAGTTGCCGTGCGAAATTTCTCTCCGAAACTGACCGGGCAGTACAGAAAGCTCCAATGGAAAGCTCAGTATCACCACAATTGTGCCACAAGAATGCCTCTGCTTCCATCTGCTCATATATCCAAGTTGAGGTGATTGAAGAAAAGCGCTCAATATTCGTCTCTGGGTTACTTGAGATGTACAAGGCAGAGTATATAAGCATGGGGGGAGATCAAGCAGATGTTGAATCTTATTGGGCCCAGAATTTGCAGAGAAAGACTTCAATTTCTTTTGGAGACAAGATAAAAATAAAGTTGGCTGACCAACGCCGAGGCAATTTTGTTTGTAATTCAGTTGTACCAGAAGATGAAGCATTCGCTCGACTTCACTGTGATGCAGAAGAACATCTACAGAATGACAAGTTGCGATGGGCTGCTCTCCACCTTCGATCCCAGATAATGAAGCTCCCTAAATCAAGGACACCTAATCCAGCTACCGTTCAGAATCTCAAGGAGTCTGCCCCAGACATTCCAGCACAGATAGACCTGTTTTTTAGGAGTCTTCTAGGTTGCCTAACTCCAAAATTCCGTGGGGCTCAAAAGGATGGTTTTGACTGTAAGGTGACTTCGATGGCATCCGATGCCATTTTTAATGTCACTGGAGGAACAGTCAAACCATGGAAGCACACTGCCGTGGGATTAGGGATGGCATCACTTACTGGATCCAAGCTCACATTGCAAATTTTGAACAGGTCAGGGCACAGTATAAGTTACAGCGAGACAAAGGGTATAGAGACAGAATTTGCATATTCCGTGGAGTCATGCGATCACCATGCACCAGATGACATAAAGTTGAATCCAGGTCTTGCAACAGCATCTGTTTGGGATAATAATGATGCCAATGTGGAAACTTTGGATGGAAAGGCAACCCTTCACACAACTGTTGGCCACACATACCAGAATGTTTCGCGAGACACAAGAGGCCCAACTGCAAATGCAAGTGGCTTTCGGGAGGGAAGGAACCGACGACAGTTTGTTGGGGCTCCACGTGACATTCCACCATTCAGACAGTCTCTGAAGAAAGCAACGTTTGTGTGCAGCACTAAGGAAATGAACATCGACGAGAAGATCCAGCTGAAACCCCTTGATCTGTACTGGTTTGGGTGGCTCCAGGATGGAAACACACCCCTTCATTCCGGCTTCATCAGCTTGTATGTAAAGGATCCATTACCGATACAGCGCATATGCCATATGGATCCAATATCCAGGTCACCCACCAACAATGATGTCGTGAGGGAGACCATGGTCAGGACCATGAGCATTGCCAAAGAGACGGGACAGAGTTACGGCATAGTGACCTATGACTTAGCTGTTTCTATAAAGGCTTACTCGATTCAAGAAATTGAAAGGCCACTCTTCGATAAATTGTTGGTAATGCTTGGGAACTTTCATATAGAACTTGCCTTCTTTGGAGCAGTAGGTAATTTCATTTCTGAAAGCGGGATAGAATATATCTTGACAGAGGCTGACATACTGGCAGAGGGATCAATGCTTGGCTTCATAAAAGGGAAAAGTTCTACAATAGGTGCAGTCGTATCCACGAACTTCTGGCAAACGTTCTTGAGCACAAGATGTACCAGCGATTTCTCTTAGAAGTACCAGCCGAGGAATATGAGGGATTCCCGGAAGTGATGAAGAATGTCCCCACCGATCCCACTTACATGGAAGAAGGACACCTTGAGAAGCCAATCATCTTGGAACATCTGAGAAAGTTTGAGGACTTCTTCCTGAAGGCGCGGAATGGAGAGTTTGGTGCAACAACGCAGTTTTGGGGAATATACATCTTCCTCATCAACCGTATCCACAGGGAACTGCAAAGATGCGTTAAGATGAATGATGTGGATGGCTACATCGATATTTTTCCAGCGTTACTAGACGTGTTCTTTGCCCTACACCGTCCAAATTACACCAGATGGGGGACACTCTTCATTCAAAGATTACTGACTGCGGACCCAGCCTTGCGAGACGTTCTTCAAAAAGGAGCGTTTTCTGTCCGGAGAACCTCAAAGAATTACAGCATATCTGCAGTTGATCTCTCTCTCGAGCAGTCTGTCAATAGGGTTTCCGCATCAAGTATGAGGGGCATCGTCTCATTCCGGAACTCAGAAACTGCATTGAGACGTTGGTCTCTCACAATGACACAAAGAGCTTTGGCTGTGACTGAACTTCGAGCACTCACCGGACTTGAAATTAGTGAACAGGCAACTGCGCAATGCCGGCCGTCACGCATCAGAAAGGACAACGACCAAATGAAATTCCTCAGTGAGAAGATTGATGAGTCTTGCAATCCTTTTTCGGTGGATGCTCCGACAAGCTTAGTTAATGTTGCGACTGGCTATGCAGCGTCCAAGACCACTGAGAACTACTTGCTGAAAACTCTCCAACGGGGATCGAACGCCAGGGAAAAATTCAAAGAAGAGTGGAAAAGTAACAGTGGCCGTTTTCTCCAGCCAGTCAAAAGAACGAAGATTCAGAACTTCGCAGCTGAAAATGTCAAGAGGAAGGTTAATGTGCCAGCTCTGCAGAAAGCCATTACCAATGCAGAGGGCCTGCATGATGCTTTCATCCGCCTGATAGTGGCTGTCGGAGAGGAAATAGGCTTCGACCTTCGCAATGTCCTTTCCTTCCCAATCATCTCTTATCCCCTGTCAATTGCACACTGTGATGGGTCGCGTGTGAAGACAGACAAGGCAGCACTGCTCAACATGCTGGAGTCCATGCAGACGGTTCCATTTACAGAGAATGACCTCCCACAGGAATATGCACAGATCTTTGATGGTGGACTGCTTCTCCACTCGACTGTGTCCCAGACGAATATTGGAGCATCATACGGATCCATTGCTCGGTCAATGCTTTCTACTGTTTGTAAGGGAAGTGCCACAGAAGTTCACGTATGCCTTGACAAATATGTCACAAATTCCATCAAGGACAGCGAAAGGAAGTTACGTAGAGCAATTGACTCCCAGAATACAATCACGGGACTTGATCAGAAGATGCGGCAGAATTGTCAGAAACTCCTTGGGAATAGTAATTTCAAGAATGAACTGGGAAAGTTTCTGTTGCATGAATGGGGAAAAGAGCACTACTGCAATATCTTCGGAGGGAAAACAGGCATCGTGTCATATGGAGGAGACTGCTACCAGTACATTCCTGATGACCAACTGCAAATGATATCTGTCACCAAGCCAGCACACCTGCAAGGAGACCACGAGGAAGCCGACACTCTCATAGCCTTCCATGCTGCCACTATCACAGCTGGACACATAATCGTCAGAGCCTCGGACACAGACGTGTTGGTGTTTCTCAAAGGTGCTATTGGGAGTCAACGTCCTGAAGTGAGATCGATGTCGAACATAATCCTGGACTGCGGGATGGGGAATACGAGGCGATTCATCAATGCCTCAAATAATGTTGAAGTCCTCGAAGAATGCAAGTCTGGACTACCACAAGCACTCCCAGGATACCATGCGTTTACAGGATGCGATTTCACATCTGCATTCTACAGGTAAAATACACTCGCTAAACATAATTGAGAAATATTTGGTTGGCCCTTCGTTAAGAGAACCAGGAACATTATGCCATCTTATCAGGAATATATTGGTCTATAACCAAGTCAGATTTTTTATCTGTGAATAGGTTCAAAAATGAGATAACAGAATTGGTATATTCTTAGCTATCCCAATGTGAAACATTGATAAGGCAGAAGAAAGAGAAGAAAGAAAACTTCCACATGCTTCCATGTTACAATACATGATAATTTAAATTAAATTTGTCTCTTTCAGGAAAGGTAAAGTGAAACCCTTCAACATCATGAAGAAAGACGCCACTAGAATATTTGTGGAGATATTCATCAGCATGGGAGATATCACTGGAGATGTTGACGCCGACATTGCTTCAAAATTCGTCTGTCAGATTTATGCTTCAAATGACTGGAAAAGTTCACAAGGTTAATTGACAATTGACTGAAAATGATTAATATGCTTTACTTTGGTAATTTCAACAGTACTCAAGAAGGAACCTTTTAACCAACCCTCTCTCTTTGTCTTTCAGGAGAATCCGCTTGCCAACATCAAAAGGGTGGACTCCGCGCTATTACCACCAACTCGCCAAACCCTCAAAATGAAGATTCGCCGATCGCAGTATGTTGCAGCGTTATGGAGACAGGGTACAGAAGCTTCCACTGGCAGTGGTTTGAGGCCATCAGATTTCGGGTGGAACTTCTGAGACAACATTCTACAACCTACCTGGTTTGAGGGGCCAGCAGTTCCATCGAGCCTGTTCAAGACAAGTACTGGTGACTCAAGACCCAGAAAATCCAGAAGAGCTGGATGAACTGATCGAGTCTGAAGACGAGCCATGGAGTAAGGACTCTGATTCAGATCAGGAAGATGACAACGAGTAACATGACCTATTGAAGATGACTGTTGCCATTGCCGAGTGACTGTTGGTATCCTGAGTGTGAAAATTATATTGATCCATTAATGTATGAAAGTGTAAACTTGATGGGAGGGAAAGGGGAGTGGACGGCTTTTCAGAGTGATGAAAATTGCCTAGAAACCAAGAAGTTTTGATGTAGTAGATACCAGAAAACAAATTATTATTTGAAACATATGTATGCATGGATGTCGTTTAAGAAAAGCATAATTTTCTAAAAGGCTAAAATTTTCCATTTTGAGTTTTTTTTGCAACATCTACTAGGCCTATGTCAGCAATAAAATGTTCTAGAAAAGGTTTTGTGAGACCTTTATTTATCCCGGAATGTATCCTTACATAAGGATCTTGTGTAGCTCAAGCTGTTGGGCGTTGTCCCTTTGGAGTGTCTGGCTCCAACTCCCCACCATTGAAAATGTCTGTCACTGCTTATTCCTGATAAAGTAGGCCTTACCTATGAATTTGAAGTTGGTTTGAAGTTGTTACTCTCAAAGCTGAGCTAGCTCAGCTGCAGGGTGTGTAACTTTTGGGGTGTCTGGCTCGGCCCCCCCATCACTGAAAAGGTCTGTCACTGCTTGTTCCTGATAAAGTGGGCCTTACTGATAAATTTGAGGTTGATTTGAAGTTGTTACCCCATGAGCTAATCTAGCATGACTTACTGGTGCCCTTTTTTGAGCTCTGGCAGGGGTACCCCACCACGATAAAAAATCTGTCATTGGTCATTTCTAATACACTATATCATGCTTATTACATATTGACTTGTTTTCTTTTGTTACTTACAAGAGCTAAGCTAGCTCAAATTATACCTGTATTATCCTGTCCCTGAGAACCACACCCACCAGCAGGTGACCGGCAGACTTCCATTTCTTTGTTTGTCCAAGTATATAGATCCTTGCTGGGCACAACAAATTTTGTTACCTTGCCAGCTAGGCTGACCGCCTCGGGCTCCCGGTCTATACCTGACTATCTGTTCTGTTTACTGTCCTCCTGACACTGTACCTTATGATGATGTTTTTGATCTACAGGACAGTCTGACCTGTAGAAAATTAATTTTAGGAGATTTTAATGCTCATCATTCGTTATAGGGTTCCCTGCGGGATGATAGGGGGAGTGGGACATGTGGCTAGGTTAATCAGTTATTCCAATTTGGTTCTTCTGAATGACGGTAGTCCGACGAGAGTTGATGTAAATACCGGTAATGTTAGCGTCCTTGACCTTTTCAACAATCACATTAGTGATGAGAACTTTCGCAACTATAAACTTGCGAGAGCTAGGGCTCGTTGAACCATCAGACAAGCCAAACGAGACTCCTAGCGATGCTTTGTCTCTAGTATAAACAGTGAAACATCAATTTCCCAAGTCTGGTCCATTGTAAGAAAATTAAATACCGGTAAGAAAAAAAATATCCCATAGAATTACCAACATTTAATTTTTCAATAACATCAACTATAACGACCCTAGAGACATTGCTAACGCCCTCGCCAGCCAGTTCTCTTTCGCTAGCAGCTCTGAAAATTACCATCCAGCTTTCCTGCCCATCAAGGAAGCATCAGAGCTGGAGCATATTGACTTTACTACAGGGGATGAATTTGATTATAACAGTGATCTAACAATGCAAGAGCTTGTCCAAGCCCTAGGAGCCTGTAGTGAGACATCCCCAGGACCCGATGAGATTTGGTATGAGATGATAAAGCATCTTGATCATTGGTCCATGATCAAGTTGTTGCAGTCGGCTACGTCTAATGTCTGCTCTGTTGCAAGATGATGACGATGATGCAGAGGAGATAACTGAGGAGGAGTTACGCCGTGCTCTCTCTTGGGGTAGAGCTTCTTCCCCTGGTGATGATGGTATTACTTATGATGTGCTACGCCTACTTCAACAAGTTCCTGGTAACCCTCTACTTCGACTGTACAATCTTTGTCTTCGTGATGTTTGTGTACCACGAGCCTGGACCAGCAGCACACTAATACCCATCCCTAAGCCTGGCACTGCGAAGTTTAGGCCTATTTCCCTTACTTCCTGTTTTTGTAAGGTTATGGAGAGAATCTTACTCAATCGTCTCATGTACAGATTGCAGGATCGCCTTTCTCCATGGCTGTCTGGTTTCCTGCCTAGTCGACTTGTACTCTCGCCTTTCCAGGGACAGTGTGGTGGCCTTCATTGACCTTCAAAGTGCCTTCGATGTTGCTAATAGAGACGTCATTTTGGATCAACTGGTTGACTTTGGGATAAACGGTAATCTATTACGGTGGATTCGGGGCTACCTGAGTAACAGGACCTCCCGTGTGTTTTTCAGTGGTACGCTCAGTCCTTTACGCAGTTTTCATCTTGGTACGCCTCAAGGGGGTGTTTTCAGCCCATTGTTATTTAATATTCTGATGCATCGGCTGCTCACTTCTCTCCCTGATATTCCTGGAGCTACAATTACGTGCTATGCTGATGATATCTGTGTTCATTCTACCTCACCAAGGGATCTCCAGCAGTTTCTTGACTCCTTTTCTGTGGCCTCCTCTCACTGTGGCATTATTGTGTCCCCAGATAAGAGCAGAATATTCACCTGCCGCCTTCCTCAAGCTCGGCCAGTTTTTACCATTGGAGGGACTGTCATTCCCATGTGTTCCCAGTACCGCTACCTGGGCTCGCCAGTCAATATTTGGCCGATTGTTCCTGCCAGACCTCAAGACCATCCCATTGTTCAGAACTTGTTGTGTCGTCTCCAGCGCCGACTTACACCACTTCAATGGCTCACTAACAACTCCTCGGGCATCTTCATCCCAGTAGTCAGGACCATCTATATTGCTTTTATCCGTTCAGTTGTTGATTACCTCTCCCCTGCTCTGATTCAACTTCCCAGGGCTACTCTTGAAACTTTAGAAAAATTTCAGAATTGAGCAATGAGAATAATTCTCGGTTGTCCAATGTCGACCAGGATAGTGAATATGCAGCGTGAGTTGCGTCTTCCCCCATTAGTGGAGAGGATTTATTCTAATGTTACTTGCTTTACTGTCAAGTGCCTCCATTTCCCACATCTTTCACCCCATTACTCTCAGTTAGTCAGGACTTCTCTTAGACCAAACTCCCCTGTCCCTCCCATACTTCCTGCTGGACGTACTTTTATAAGGTCTGTTTCCTCTATGCTCCGTAGTCTTAATATAGAAATAATGGTTGCAGATATCTCCCCAGGGCCCCCTCCATGGATGCTACCAACACCTGATGTGAGCTTCACACCTACTTCCAAGTCGGAACTGCATTCTCTAAAGCGGCAGTTGGCTCTGGAACACATAGAAACAGTGACGTCCTCCATCACAGATCCATACTGCATCTACACTGATGGCTCATTGCAAGTGGATGGTACAGCAGGTTGTGCCGTTTTCTCACCTGACATGGTGTCACCTCCAGGGGGCTGGGTTGGCCGTCGTCTCTGTAACCACTCAACATTGTGTGAATTGTATGCCATTCTGGATGCTGTTAGTCTTGTTTGTCAACGTGGAGTTAATGCTGCCATTTTTTGTGACTCCAAACCTGCCATTCATTCCCTCTCTAGTGTTCAGCCCACACACTCTACTGTTATTCAGTAAATTTTATCTTTTTTGGCCTTATTGTGTCATCGTAACTTGACTGTCAAATTTTCATGGGTGCCATCCCATGTAGGTTTACGTCACAATGGTACAGTTGACAGACTCGCAAAGGAAGCCTGCCATCTGCCTCCTCGTGGTGTTGGACGTCCTCACTCCCTGACATGTTACCTCTCTAGAGTCCGCTCCGCCACTCTCCTCCCTGTACGGCGACGCAGGGATGTAGAGAAGCCCTTCAGCATCTCCATCACCCATTACGACTCTGTCTGCCATCACAAATATTCCTACCATCGTCGAGGCCTCATGGTTCGGAGGCACAATGTAGTCTCTGCTCGCTTGAGGCTTGGCTACCGGCCACCGTGGCAGGTTGCTGGGATGCAGGGTGAGCCTCCCTTCACTGAGTGTTGCTTGTGTCGAGCGCCTCGTGCTAACACTATAGAGCACTATTGCCTGGCCTGCCCCACTGTCCGACACTTGCTTCCCCGGGCCTGCCACTTGATGTGGTTTGTCGACACCTGCTGAACCACCAGGTTTTAGAGGAACTTCTGGTACGCCACCCTCGTTTTGGTGGATTTAAGTAGATCATAATGTAAATATTTGTCTGTATGCTTGTGTTTCATTCTGTTATGTTTTCGTGATGTGTGTGTGTGTGTGTGTATGTGTGGATGTAGTCATTGGATTTTCATGGGTCCCGCCTACCCGTATGTATTGTTGCCTGCCTGTTGATTGACGCTACGGTGCAATTAATAATAAAAATAAAAAAAGTTAAGACTCCCCCAGGCCAGTCACCTTTTTATACGTGTATATCGATTCTGGCAACAGTGCACGTGACGTCATTGATGGCGCTTGAGAGATGAAGTTGATCTGCTCGACTCACTTGGAACTAACGGTAGATGAGACGAAGCATGAGTTGGGATAATGTTTCGAGCAAACCAGCCTTCCTACAAACACCTCCTACACCACCACCTCTGACGTCAGATACAATGTTGCCAGAACCGATATCACACGAGTTAAAAGGTGTCTTGCCTGGGGGGGGGGGGGTATTTACTTTTATAAGTGACTGTACAACGAGATTTGGAGGGGTCACACGTTTCCAAACTCGTGGCACTTTGCACATGTCATTCTCATACCGAATTGAGGGGGGGAAAGGGGGACCCCAGATCGACTACGTCGTATCGCCCTATTGCGCTCACAAGTTGCTTATGCAAGGTCTTTGAGCGAATTGTTAATCGTAGGCTATTGCACTTTTTAAATTCCAGGAATTTGCTGGTTGACGAGCAGTGTGGCTTCCGTAAAGGTCGCCAGACGCTCGATCAGCTAGTAAACCTGGAAGTTCAAATTCAAGAGGCATTTGCCAAAAAACATCTTTTGATTGCAGTATTTTTAGATACTGAGAAAGCCTACGGCATGACGTGGCGACATGGCCTCCTCAGGAAACTATATGCAATGGGATTATGCGGTAACCTGCCCTTTTTTGTTAAAAATTTCATTTCTGACAGAACTTTCTCTGTCAAGCTTTTTTCGGAAACAGTCACTTTCTCGGACATAGTTGTCCAGGCAAACGTGGTTCCCATGGGAGTGTCCTGTCTCCGATCTTTTTTTTTTGTATGATGAATGACATTCTACCAGCTCCTCCTCGAAATCTTAAATACTCACTGTACGCCAATGACTATGCAATATGGCACTCCAGCTGTAGTGCAGAGTTTTCAACAACTCAGATCCAATTGGCACTGGATTTGATTCACAATTAGGGCCTCCAGTGGGGTTTTAAGTTTTTAATATGAAAGAGTGTAGAGGTGATTTTCACTCATAGGAAGAAGCCAGACGTCCGGCTGACTATGGGTGACCACCCCTTACCTATTCAAAATTCTACTAAATTCCTTGTATTGCATTTTGACAGTCGACTGACATGGCGAGTCCATGTCAGTCAGTTTAAAACTAAATGTCTACAAGAACTAAATTTGCTGAAGCACATTTCTGGTACCAAATGGGGAGTAGATAGGAAGTCATAATGCTACATAAAAAAAAGCCCTGATTAGATCTAGAGTAGATTATGGGTCAATAGTGTATGTTTCGGCATCTGAGTCTTCAATATTTCCATCCGTATACCGACGGCTCCAATGTGCGGGTGCAGGTGTGTGGTCGACCGAATGCCAGTGAAGATTCAGAATGCCGAATCACACATCGATTTTCCTTGCTGAACTTTTTACTAGCTTTGGATTTTGCCCTATCGACGACCCACGATAGGATAGTTATCTTTACTGATTCTCTAAGTTTACTTAAATTAAGGCTATTAAATCCTTGAATACAACTAACAATGAAACACAGGGTAATATCATTAGTAAGCTGTTTAGTGTCAATAAGTCAATCAAGCTAATATGGGTACCTTCACATTATGGTATCTATGGCAATGACCAGGCTGAAAGACTAGCCGGGTCAACTGTTGATCTGGACCTTAGCATAGTCCGTAAGGATCTCAGGTGTTTTGTGTCCCTCATTAAATCTCGAATTAATCTCCAGTGGCAAAGGCAGTGGACCAGACTAGATATCAGTAATAAAGTTAAAAAAATAATAGAACCCGGGGGGCGGATGCACGAAAGACCTTAGCGGAGTGACCGTTAAGGTAACCTTAGGCAGTTTCACTAAGGGGATGGTAAGGTTGCTGCTATGGTTGTATGCTCTATTGGCCTTAACATCAACCTTAGTGTTCCCTTAGGTGATCTTAGCAGTCGGCCATTCCCTTCCGACTATGGACCACCAGCTGACATTCTCTGGGCCAATGAGAGGGCAGCTTCATAGACAAGTTAGGCAACATAAGCCAATCAGAAGTCAGTTGGGATGACAGCTTATCACAGAAAACAAACAAATTACTCATATTCATTGCGTGAGTGCCGGCCGAGTGGGAGGGGAAGAATGTGTGAGATTTCTTGAGTATAGAAGGGTTTATTTTGGCATTTAATAACTTAATATGGTAGAAGAGCCTCCTACTAAGCGTGCAAGACATGCAAATTATACTGCAGCTGATGAAGAACTCATGATTATGATAACTGAATGGAAAAAAAAATAACACATTTTCTGGTGGCTTCCATTCGTCCACATCACACCAGAATACACGTTGATTTAGTATGTAGGCTATAGGGTCATTTGTTTCCTAGCATAGTTTGGAGGATTAAGAAACTTTGAATTTGCCGACTTCATAACAGGGGCCTAGGCCTAGCTATTACAACCAGAGTATGCCGAGATTTCTGACCACCTTAATTCCTCTCTTACTGTCTATTTTTCTTCTCTATTTATGTGAAGGTTGTAGTTGTGGTAGTAGTGAATGTGGTGGTGATGATTCCCGTTTAGATGATTTTCCAAACTTACCATTCCCTGTGTAATGTTTGTTGTTGTGGTAGGACAATGGTGGTAGTTGTAGTAGACCAATACAGTGTCGGAACATAAAAAATAAATAATTATGGTGAGAAAAGAGCATCTATTCAAGGATATAATTTAAAAATAATAACAAATAAAAGCATTTATAACCTATGTGATTTTTCTGTCTTTTATAGTATAACTTGGTTATTAAAAATTTGCTTATTAGTAAAGATTAGCACAGCAGTACAATAATACCATAATTGATGTGCACAGCGTACCATAATTTTGAGGAAAGTACCATAATTTCGGCATTACTGTACGATAATTTGGGCAGGTCGGCAGCACAACGCTCCACTATTCAACCCTACGGTCGTCTAAAGGGTGCTCTCGACCACCCGTAGCCGTAAGGTTAAAGATGTCCGCCACAATTGCCGCTAAGGTGTTTCGTGCATACCACCTTAGTGAGTTAAGGGCAAAAATGGCGGCTAAGGTAACTTAACGGCCGCTAAGGTCTTTCGTGCATCCGCCCCCTGGGCTACGTCATCATGGCGTAGCCTTAGGGATGAGGAGGTGTTGGCCCGTCTTCGGGTCAATGCCACCAGACTAACACTTTTATTAATACCACGCATATTACTATTTCGTGAGAAATATGAGGGGCAACGACACCAACTTAAACAATATTTCAAGCACAAAAATATGTTCTAACCATAAACAATATTCTATGAAATGATAAGAATATTATAAATAAACTGATAAGTTTTCTGAGGGAGACAAAACTTTATGATCTAATATAAATTGATATAATAAAATGGAACCATTGGCTTCATGACCTTTGGCTACACGCCACTGGTTGATAGCCAATAAATCCAATAAGTAGTAGTAGTAGACTCTCAAACTCCAGACACGGAAGTAAGACTACCCGGTGTTCTCCTTAGATTGCTATTGTGACAGGGAAATGTATTGATTTTGTTCCTCAGAATAACGAGGATCTTCAGTACTTTATGTTAATGTTTGCGTGTCATCTTTGATGTGTTAAATGTTAAAATTGGGGCTGTGCTAATTACTGTGGTTTTCAACCTAGGAGGCGGGATCCTACCCTCGTCAAGGGCCGGGCGAGAGAGGCATCCTGCATATGTATCCATGGAGGCAGGAGTGAGGTTATCCACTACTCCTTTGTGTCGACTCCGTATGGGGGTATTGCTTGCATTGATGGTGTGGGCTGTACTTTAAGGGTTTTGGCGTCCCTTCGGCCCCAGCAACGAGCTTTTTGTTCTTCAACTGTCCCTTTTTTCTTTCTATTCCTTCCTGCTTGCTGTCTCACCTCTTTATCACCTTTTTCTGGCGCTATATGACCTCGCTGTTGCGGCGCCTAATATCAATCAATCCTTGGTGTCGGATGGTGACCCATAGCCTCGAGGAGCAGTATTCCCTGCCGGTGGTATTTGTGTTGGAGATTGTCAGCTGCCCATTGCTGCTGATGGTGGATGTGAGCCGATGTGGCCAGTAGAGTGCTTCGAACCAGTCACCGGGACTATGGGGAGGGTGTGAGGTGCCTTAAATCTGCCTCTCCTACTCCTAGTGCGATACCATTGACAGGGAAGTACCTAGCGGGGATTTAGTGATTCATTGTATGCTTAATGTTGTGGAGCACCTATAATACATGTTTTGGATTTATGATATTGTAAATAAATGTTTGTTTTGTTTCTCCTCGTTTTCCGCGTCCTCAGAATGGTCAAGCCTCAATAAGATACAAGATCCTGGGTATTCCTTTACAACAATATATTTATGATTCTGTATTAAGGAAGGCAAAAAGTAAAGGGAAACCCAACAAGATTTTGTACATCTTTATTCATTGATCACTACAGCATAACTATTATTGCTACAATCAAAGGAATATGTTCAATGTGCTGTTTGTTCATCTACAACACACTTTATTCCTGTACTACAAGCATCTGAAACATATCCTCAGTAATCTAGGTGAGTTTTCATTCACTTTTTGCCTTCCTTAATACAGTATCTTAATGTATTGTAACAGCTTTCTAAGGGAGTTTCTCAGTGGTCGCAGTTTTTGGGTGAGGGTTGGTACAGCCCTCTCAGTACCCATTGCACAGGAGGAGGGCGTCCCCCAGGGAAGTGTCCTCAGCGTCACATTTTTTGCAGTAGCAATTAATGCCATTGCCTCAACCCTTCCGGATGGTATAGCCAACTCGATGTACGTTGACGACCTAGCGGTCTGGTTTGCTGCTTCCGTATGCCAGTGGTTGGGTGGCGCATGCAGCTTTCCCTCAACAGGGTGTTGCATTGGGCTGGTTCTCATGGGTTTCGATTTTCTCCCGCCAAGACAGTTGCTATGCACTTCTGCTGAAAGGTGTCTACCCTGATCCGTACTTATTCATGTATGGTCATTGGATTTGTTGTGCCGAGGAGACTCGCTTTTTGGGTCTCCTCTTTGACAAACATTTGACTTGGGTTCCTCACTTACATACACTTAATTAAGGTATCTTGCCTCAAGGCTCTTAACGTGTTGAGGGTCCTGTGCCATAGGTCCTGGGGGGCTGATTGGGCCACCCTCCTCCACCTATACCATGCTCTTATTAGGTTAAAACTCGACTATGAGTGTGAGGTGTACTCCTCTACCACGGATGCCTGTCTCAAAGTCTTTGACCCTGTTCATCATGCTAGGGTACGTCAGGCGACCGGAGCCTTCAGGTCATCCCGAATCCCCAGTCTCTTGGTGGACGCTGATGAGCCAACTCTTGATCTCCATCGCCAGTCCTTGATAGTTCGTTGTTGGCATCAATTACATCGACTTCCTGACTCCCTTCCATGCTTGGTGATGTCATCTGATATCATTTCTCAGTACTACCTATTACATCCTCGTACACATTGGCCCTTTGGCTCATGGGTCAGGAAGGCTATGGAGGAGATGGGCATTGATGACTTCCAGATTTGTCCGGTGTGGGTCCCCAGGGTGGCTCCATGCTTTTCAGACAAGAAGGAATCTCTTCCTCCTCCAGTGGCTCGTTCCCTCTTTTTAGAACATGCCTTTCTTCACAGGGGGTCCCTCCCTGTGTACACTGATGGGTCAAAGTCTGATGCTGGAGTTAGTTTTTGGGCTGTCATTCCTGACTTTTGTCGTGGCGGCAGGCTACCTTCTGTCATGTCCATCTTTGCTGCCGAGCTCTCGGCCATTTTATATGCCCTCCAAGTTATTTTTTCTCTCCCACAGCCTTCTTTTACTATTTTAGTGATTCCTGTAGTGCCTTGCAGGCCTTGTGCAATTTTAACTATTTTCATCCCCTGGTGTTGGCCATTCTCGAGTAGCTTGTCCTCCTGGGTCGTTGTGGCTGCAGAGTTACATTTTGTTGGGTCCTGGCTCATGTGGATGAAGATGGGAATGAGCGGGCTGACGCCCTGGCTAAGGCTGCGGCTTCCAATTCTTAGCCTCCTGCCAGACATCATCCCTTACCTGCAGTGGACCTACGACCCTACATAGATGCTGTCATTCGTTACTGCTGACAGGACAGATGGGACGCTGTCGGGGCTAACCAGGCGGGCATCCGCCAGCGCCTAAGTTTGTAGAGCAACAGCGGCCTGTCCCACCGGTGGGAGACGGCTCTTGCCCGTCTCCGCATTGGTCACACGCGGGTTTTTAATGGAGAGGGCACACCCTCCCTACTGTGATGATTGTCTGGTCCCTCTGACAGTGCGGCATCTTCATGCCGAGTGTCCTAGCCCTGGGGACATTCGTCGTAGGCACTTCTCCGAGTACCGGGTGGGTGATCGTTCTTACAGTCTCTCCCAGGTGCTCGGGGAGGAGGCTTGTAGTGTGGGAGGGAACACCTTTTCCTTTGTGGAGGAGGCTGGCCTCCTACACAAATTGCAAATTTTAAAATTAATATGACTTTTTTTTTTTTTTTTTAGGTAGGTGAAGTTTAATGTTTCTTTCGTTCATATTTTAATTCTTTTATATATTTAATTTAAATAGGTTAATTGAGTAATATGTGATTTTTAGATGATATGGCTTTTTATTCATGCTGCTTGTCCCTTTCAGGGTAGTGAAAATTATTTAATATTTGTACCGTTTTTATTAATGATGTAAATGACTATCTTATGTTGGGCGGTATATGACCCTAGCTGTTGCGCCACCAGATGCCTAGTGGCATCTATAAATCAATCAATCGGTGAACCCCAGGGGTGTTTTTATTGGCTTCTTTTATTGAGGATGAGGGATTAGAGGTTTTAAATACGGGAGATGTGACACATATTAATAGCTCTACTGGGACTTTTACCGCCATTGACATTTCTCTCTGCTCGCCTTGTGCTCTGTAGGATTTTACTTGGAGTGTGTTGGCCGATTTATATGGTAGTGACCACTTCCCTATACTCTTGGAAAATAACAGGTACGAACTGCAGTCTTGTTTACTTTACCAAATTGGGCCTGATTTGGTAATGAAAAATACCAAATGGCAACCCTGGAATGTGGCTGGTGCCGCCCCATTAGACATTGAGTACTGACTACCGAGTACCGAGTGTCCGAGTACTAGTAGACAGTAGCCGTCTGGCTGTCATGGTGTGAGAATGTTAGTACTGGTCTCTTTGCTGACTGAGTCTGACTCCCTCCCACTCTATGCCAGACTAAATGTCCACCATTAAAACACTAAATGACAACTTATTTCACAATAACATATGAATGAATTACATAACTATAAATTATCATTATGGGAGCTATTACAAAGTTCTCTATTTTCTGTTTTTCCTTACAAAACACATTCAGTATGTTCGTCCATGAATGTAAATTTTAATATTCTCTAATTAGAAATATAATTATAAGGGATCAAGAACAATTACTATTTCCAATTCATTATTATAAAATACTGAAAGTATGTGAGTACTTCAGAACAAGAGAAAACTCTGAAAACTCAGAGAAAACTCAGAGAAAAGTAGTGGTTAGGGAAACGCACGTCATTCTCCTCCAACTATCAACACCATACAGAGGTGCGACCGTGTGACGGTGAGTCTCACATGTGTAGTCAGGAATACCAACACTACATATCACGGTCCATAAGGGTGGTGTTGAAACTTTTCTTGCCGACTGTACCTATTTTTTACTCTCAGTGTGTGGGCTGTGAGACACTCTTCATATGTGCATTCCCAAGGGCCTTAACCCTCATCGAAGAAGGATTATCTCTCTCTCTCTCTCTCAAAATATTAACATTTTTATAAAATCCATTGCAGATAACTCAACACTGACAACCGAAGATAGAGGTGTCAAGAGTCCTTGGAATTAAAGTAGAAACAGTAAAACAATAAATATATCTCGATCACTCTAATACACAATAATAACACTAAAAAAGATGCAGTAACAAAGACACAGAAACAGTGTGTAACACAGGAATATAACGAAATAAAAAGTAAAAACAGTATAGCCTATACTTGCCTTTCATTCCCTTCACATCAATAATATTTAACATATTGTCTTATATTCAAAATTCGATCATTCGATTTGATGTGCACATCAAACACTTTTCCTAATGACCCCCCCCCCCTCCCCCCCACACACACATTTAACTCGAAGAGGACACAGCAGTGAGAGTTCCCCCATAAAATTATCCATTTTCTCTCTTTGCGTTTGTTGGTGGGCGATGACATTTGGCCTTGACGTCACGACTTGTGGGACTGACACTCCACCCCTGAAATTGATATGCTGTCTGGGGCGGTTAATGGTTTGACCAGGTATTCCTTGGTCATGACCAATACCTTGAAAATCGTGTGAGTTGAAGTGAAGCCGTCTGTGAGTAGAAGTGGAAAACATTTACGATCGGGAAGATTGTCCAATATTTTACCAACTGCCATACCAAAATTCCATAGGAGCTCGTTCTCTGCTGAAAGGATAATGAATAGATATTTATGGGTGATTTCAAAACAAAACAGTCCACAATGCATGATAACGAAATATACAACTGACATAGGAATTTTAAGTGACCGTGAAAATGACATCGCTTATAGAATGTCCGGTCTACATAGGAAGCAATGCTGAAAAATCAATGTATTTTGATCACAAGGCCTCAACATAAGTGTCTAACAGTATCAAGTCCGGTCTATATGGTAAGCAATGTTGAAAAATTAATATACAGTATTAAGATCACAGGGCCTCATGTGTGTCTCACAGTAACAAGTCTATGGCATGGATGTTATGTGCGTAAAAGCTGGATTACTTTTCTAAAACATTTCATGGTAAAAGCATGATGTAAAAAATATACGGTCATTTGATTGACAGTTCCCAAAAAGCAGGCAAAGCAAATTTGTTTGAGAAGTTTTGACACATACTGTGCATTTATGTTACCATCCATAACATAGACTGTAAGAAGATGGCAAGCATCTCGATTGTTAACTCTTGATTGTTATAAGAATGCCTTTTTATTCTTTGCCTGACATTTCCTCAACATCGTCACGTGGAACATAAAGGTACAGTCGTGAACCAAAGTTTCGCCACCCCCTGGCTGGCAGGAGGGTGAGGACAGATAGGCTGAACGATCAGAAAAACTGGTGTATTGAGTTGGTAATGAGACCACGAACCCGAAGTCATGGAAAGTAGATATTACATTGTCTCGTTACCAACTCGATACACCAGTTTGTCTGATCGTTCAGCCCATGGCCAAGGAATACATGGTCAAACCGTTTCGCTCCACGATCTCCCACGAGGGGGGGGGGGTGAGTTATTCTGTGACGTAGGGTATCGGGATGACCCGCGGTCCGTGATGGGTTCTTGTCACCACGGAAGAAGGAGGCCACTGGCTGTGCGCCTCCACCTGCTAGCCGAACAACTACAAATAGACCTCGGGGACTGCGTCAAGTTCATCACCACCAAGATACCACCCTGGGAGACACCCAACTTCGGCGTCAACACATCGTGGTTAACATCATCAAAAGAAAAGGCGCCGGAGTTGGAGATACACCACCTGTTTGGTGGTATCATCCGCAGTCACCTGGGGTCTCACCAAGTGTACACTGACGGCTCCAAGTCAGATGAATGTGTGGGTGCGAGTGTATGGTCGAGTGAATGTGAACTTAGGTACAGATTGCCGATACATACATCTGTGTTTACAGCTGAACTTTTCGCTATAGACAAAGCTATAGACTATGCACTAAATTCTCGTCATAATTCAATAGTCATTTTCTCAGACTCCAAGTCAGCCCTTCAGGCAATTAACTCATGTCAAACTATTTCCAATGAAATCCAGGGTCGCATCATTAATAAGTTGCACTTATGCAACAAGTCCTTCACTCTGATCTGGGTGCCCGGGCATTGTCGTATTTATGGCAATGAACTGGCAGACTTACTTGCGAAATCGGCTGTAGAGCTCGAGGAGACTTGGGACGTCTCTCGTGATCTACAGTCGTGTCTATCCCTCGCAAAGTAATCAATTAATCTTCTGTGGCAAGGTCAGTGGACCAGACTTAACATCAACACCATCAAGCCTCAACTGGGTAATTGGGCCACAGCCAACCGGCCCAATAGATTAGAAGAACGTATCCTGGCAAGATTGAGAACAAACTGCACCAGAATAACTCATCTAGAACCATATATAGACAAACGTTTTCCACCGCATTGTAACACCTGCAATGCGGTGTTATCTATCAGTCATATCATCCTGCATTGTCGACGATTTGTGGGGGAACGTGCTTCCCTCATAAGTTACTGTGATGCAATAAAAGTCCCCTTCACACTCTCAGCTCTCTTAGGTGATGGGGATGGTGGTGTGACTGATAAATTGATGACTTTCTTGAGGGAGACTGAACTGATCAGAGTGATGTGACTTTATATGTGTTTTGTTTCTTTCCATCTTGTATATATTTTTGAATTTATAAATATTTTCTGTGTTGTGTATTGTGTATATATATGATGTATTAGCTAGGTTTAGCGATTGTCTAAAATAGGTTTAGCGATTTGTCTATCTAGGTTTAGCGATTGGCTGGAATAGGTATTTGTCTAGTTAGCTATTGGTTGAGTAGGTACATAGATTTGTTTATTAGCTAGGATGTAAAATTAAGGTACATTTTTATTTGTATAAAGTTACAAGACAAAACAATTAGTATATAAGTTTAGTTTTAAGTTTGAATGTAATAATAATAATAATAATAATAATAATAATAATAATAATAATAATAATAAATGCATAAAATAATATGCAAAGAGTTAAAATAAAAATAATAATACATAAATAAAATAACAAAAGTAAATAAAAAAAAATGAAATTCATCTCCGACAACACACCCGTTTTCTTTTGACATAGTATACTTGTGTATTCCTCGTCACGTACAGTGCGTGTGATGCGAGTGTCTTGACCATAAAAATGCCTAGTGTACGTTGTGTAGATGACTGCATTTATAAGTCCAGTTTAATTCCGAAGAAAATGAGTGTACTATTTTACAGATTTCCCAAAAGTGGAGAGCTAAAAAGAAAGAGGATAAAACTGTGTAAAAGAAAACCACCAAAAGAAGTCCAACGAAACTGCATGGTATGCAGCACTCATTTTGCACCAGATGCATATGAAAGAAGTTTGTACTATGAACTCCTCAACCTACCGCAACCTCCAAGCAAGAAGAAACTAAAGCCTGGGGCGATACCAACACCCTATTTATCGAGGGTTGAAGGTAAGAAACAACTATTTTACTTAGTTAAAATTGCAATATAATAGACACTAATATACAGTAATTCTCTCTCTCTCTCTCTGCAACCTCTAATGACAGATCGCATTCACACTTCTGTGAAGGTGAATTGTTTGCCAGGTTGTGGCAATGCTGACCTCCGAAAGGAAGCTGAGAGGATCCAAACGTCCAGATCTGCTGTCATTGCCCTCATGGTGAGTGGTAATGACATCTACCTGAGAAATGGTAGAGTAGGCATGACCGAAGGAGTCCTCTCGGATGTGCTCGGTGCAGTAGATGACTGTGGGTTAAAAACCCGCAGAAGGATAGTTGTTGGCATGCTCCCAAGGAGAGGCCCTTTAGGGACTGCTCTGTCAAAGAACATTGCAGTAAATCAGCGCCTGGTTGATTTGTGTACTGCCGAGGGGGTGTTCTTTGTGGACCCCTACACCTCACTCTTTGGTAGAGACGACCTCTACCAGAGGGATGGCACACATCTCTCACCAAAGGGGAAAGAAGTGCTTTCCAAATTAATGGAAGACGCCGTCCGACGATGTCTCAGGAGCACTCGACCGAGCGTGGAGGAGAGCCCTCGTCCCTATGCTAGAGTGACCCCAGAGAAGACATTCGCTGAGATCCTGAAGAAGGATATCCCCAGCACTACCAAGACAATGACCAAACCGGGAAAAGGAAGAGTGTAGGGAGCCCTGCAGTTGGGGGTTCCTTGAAGGTTCTATTGTTCAACGCCAGGTCCATCCAAAACAAGTTTTTGGAACTGCGGGCCCTCGTTGTGACAGAGGAACCCGAGATGGTGGCCATAACGGAGTCATGGTTGAGAACCTCAGACAGAGATCTTGAAGGGGAATTCGTGATTCCAGGCTACCAACTCTTCCAGAAAGATAGAGAGGACAGAGGGGGTGGTGGTGTGCTGTTGTATGTAAAGAACTCTATCAAATCGATGACCTGCAACATCACATCGAACCACGAGCTCCTTGGAGTTGACCTAGAAATAGGCACTGCACAATACAGAACCCTGCTGCTTTATAGACCCCCTGGACAACTCAATGAGATGGACAGGGACCTATACCAGTTGCTGGGTGAACTAGTGGACGGCAGGGTGTGCATCCTTATGGGGGACTTCAACACACATGTTGACTGGGAAACCAGAGAGCCCTCTGCCGTGAACACACCACTCTTGGAGTTAGTAAATCATGAATTCCTCACTCAATGGGTAAGGGAGCTAACATACTCGACTTGGTCCACACCTCCGAGGATGACATCATTCAAGACCTCTCTGTAAACGAAGAAATATGCGGAAGCGACCACAAGCTTATAAGATTTTCAGTTAAGGTCCCTAATATGGAGACCGTGACCCCGGTTCATAGAAAATTAGACATGGGGAGAGCGAACTTTGCAGGTCTTCGTGAAAGCGTTGCTGAAATGGAACTAGATGAGGGAGAGAGTGCTGATGATCTGTGGAGGTCATTCTTGTCTTCCTTCATGGAACTTCAGTCGCGCTTTATTCCTCTGAAGGGAACAGGTCAGAAGTTCATTCAACCTAAGTGATTTAATCGGGAAATACGTAACCTACTAAGGGAGAGGAGAACTGCGTATCGTCGAGCGAAGACATCTGGGGACTTTGACGGTCATAGAAGACTGAATCGAAACGTGAAGTCCAAAATAAGGTCTGCTAAGCGTGCTGAGGAGGTCCGTGTGGCTAGACTCTGTAAAGGGAACCCCAAGGAGTTTTTCAGTTATGTGAATGGCCGTAAACCAATCCGACACAGGATCGGTCCCTTGGTGAATGAGGATGGAGCATTGATGCACTCTGATGCAGAAAATGCTAACCTCTTAAATGAGTACTTCTCTTCAGTGTTCTCTGAGGAGAGTGGTCCCATTCCCGAACCTTTGGACTCCTTCAGTGAGAAGTTGGAGTCAATGGTCTTCACCCAAGAAGAAATCGAGAGAAAAATAATCAAATTAAAAGCAAACAAGTCCCCCGGTCTGGATGGGTTCTTACCTAGAGTGTTGAAAAAAGTGCATGGTGAAGTATCACAGCACCTGTGCATGGTCTTCAACAGGGTTATCCAGACTGGATGCGTTCCTAGAGACTGGCGTGAGGCAGAGGTGACTCCTATCTTCAAGAAGGGAGATGCTAGCCAACCGTCAAACTACAGACCCATCAGTTTAACCTCGATAGTCTGTAAACTCATGGAGAGCATCATGGTGGACAAAATAACAGCACACTTAGAATCAAATTTGCTACTGAGGGGTTCCCAGCATGGGTTCAGGCAGCACCGGTCATGCCTCACAAATCTGGTGGAATTCTACCATTTTGTTTTCAGTGAGCATGATCGGGATAAAGCGGTCGATGTTGTCTACTTAGACTTTCAGAAAGCCTTTGATAAGGTACCCCACCGCCGCCTCCTTCGGAAAGTGCGTGCACTGGGCATAGACGGAAATGTGGCAAATTGGATAGAGAACTGGCTAAGTGACAGACGGCAGCGGGTGGTAGTAAATGGACAGGCCTCAGACTGGGTGCCCGTTACTAGCGGTGTTCCCCAAGGTTCTGTTCTGGGACCACTACTGTTTATCATCTATGTTAATGACGTGGATGGTGACATGGTTGCCAAGATTTCCAAATTCGCCGATGATACTAAGCTTGGTATGAATGTCGCGAAAGATGGAAATACTACCCGCTTACAAGAAGATCTTAGGAAGATCGGGGAGTGGTCTGACACGTGGCAAATGCCATTTAACGTGAACAAATGCAAAGTTATGCATATAGGCCACAGAAACCCCCGAACAGAGTATAACCTTAAGGGCAATGCTCTCGTAAGCACTGATACTGAGAAAGACTTGGGTGTAACTATCACCAGCGACCTCAAGTTCTCTAAGCAGTGTATTGAGGCTGAGAAGAAAGCCCAAAGAATGTTAGGGTACATAAAGCGACAGTTTGGATACCGGAACAAGGAGATAGTACTTTGTCTGTACAATTCCCTTGTCCGACCGCACCTGGAGTATGCAGTCCAGTTTTGGAGTCCTTCTTACCGAAAGAATATCGCGAGATTGGAATGAGTGCAAGCCAGGGCAACCAAACTTATACACAAGAGCTATAAAGATCGGTTGGTAGAACTCGACCTGTTCTCTTTGGAAACCCGGAGACTGCGTGGTCAGCTTATCGAAGTGTTTAAAATACTACGAGGCTTTGACAATGTAGACTACAGGGACATTTTCCAACTCAGTGAGGGCACAACCAGGAATCATGGCTACAAACTTGAACTGAAGCGATACAACCGTGATCTGTGTGGTAAATTCTTTACATACAGCATCTGCGGTACTTGGAACGCGCTTCCTGCTGATGTAGTCAACAGCAACTCTGTGGATCAGTTCAAGTCCAGATTAGACAAAGTCTTAAATCACCGTCTAGGTGTTTAAGCCGTTGTGCGAGTGTTCCTTGATGGTTTCACATGACACATTCGAGGACGGTCGCCTACTTGCGCAACTAAACCCACAGGTACCCTCTTTGTATGGATCGTAAGGTCCCCTAGGGTACTTCTTTTCCTTGTAACTCCTTGTAACTCTCTCTCTCTCTCTCTCTCTCTCTGGGGATCTGGCAACACTGGCCTGACTGTAAACACACCTGTGATAGAGCTCTCCTGTTTTGGAAGAATTCTTGGGGTTTATATCTGTCTGCAGCCTTCAAGCCTTAGCCGACATTAATAGTAAGCACTAGAGACCAGTTTGGTGTATCAAACGAATAGAGGACCAGTGAACTTAGACGTAATATTGCCATTAAAAGTCACCTTCCAAGCCAAACCCCTCTTGTCAAAGTCTCTCTCGTCTGCGCATGCGCAGTGAGAGGGGTGTGACGTGTGGGGTTGTCATGACAACGTCTTTACATCTCGTGTGTTGAGTCATTCTACCACATCAGGAAACATGAACTATTCTGGACCTGCCTCCCTTGCCGAAGTAGAAGCTGATCTACTCCTTAGTGATGAGGAGGATATTGCTGACAAGCACTGGCCCCCACTGGAATCACACACTCAGCATGCTGGCCCTTCTTCCTGGCAACCCCATGTTGATATGCCCCAACCTGCCTCTCGACCATCCACCTTCAAGCGATCTATGGATCAGACATCAGACACGAGCGATTCACCTTCTCCAGCTCCCAAGGTTTCTAGACATGTTGACAATACACATTCTTCTGTTCCTGATTCGTCTCCTATCCCTTCCATTAACAGAGCACCTGCAGATGCATTTGCTCCAAGGAGTGACTATGTTAAACTTATGTTTATAGATAACCCTACTGTGGATGTTAAACTTCGTTGGCTGTCCGAAATCACAAAGGCATTTTCCCTTGATCGAGAGTTGGCGGAGGTGAAAATGGCTGCCATTACATCAAGGTTTGTCTATATTTCACGGAAACGTGCAAACATCATTGAAAGTGCCACAAAAGGAGAATTTTTGTCTCTGAAGCTCGATGTACAAGACTCGATTGAGAGGCACATGGAATACACAACATATCTGGTTACTCGTTACCCTGTTGGTGTTGACCCCTTCCTGGCAAAGGAGCTTCCAGGTGTATACGCAGTGCGTCGCTTCAAACAACATGACACTCCCATCAATCGTCTTGTAGTCACTTGGAGCCTCCCTCACCCACCACCACAAGAATACAGCTTCAGCTTCCTTCCTTGCCTTCCACCCTGCGAATTCAGAAGGATGAGTGATGAGAGGCCTAGGTGCTTTAGGTGCTGGGGTATTGGGCATATATCCCGGTACTGCCAAGCTATGCTTGATAAGTGTGGCTGGTGTGCTGGTACTCATTCAACCCGCACATGCCCACACCGGACTCCTTCCCAGCCTTCTACCGACGATGCTGCTTCAGAACATTCTCCACAACCCGCCCCAGACACATCGAAGTGGAAATGCCCCCGCTGTCACGAGCCTGGAGTTAATGTGTGGCATGGTTGTATGAGACGTTCCCGTACTGCCACCTCCTTTGCTGCTAATATGCCACCGCCACCTCCACCTCCACTGCCAAACCCAGCGTCGATCACCTGCTGCCTCACTCCCTCCAGCCTCTCCCCCGACTGACTCACCCCAAGTTCTTGCTCTTCGTGAGGCCGTTACAAACCTGACAGCACGAAGCACAGCCATTACAGCACGATTTGACACAATTGAGACTCGTATTGACAATCTCACTACCCAACACGCTACTACGGAACGTACTCTTGCTTCTCTGGTCGAGTCACATCACGCTGTCATCGCGACTGTCGCAACATTCTCGGAGAAAATGGAAGACTTCGTTGCTAGATTTGAAAAGATCAACGAACAGCTTCTCAAAGAGCCACCAAAACGTATTCCCTAGGATAACCCCAAAACAAAAGGCAGACATCACTAGTGGAAATCAGCTACACATCATCTCTTGGAATGCCTGCGGTATCAAGACTCAGTCTAAGCTCACCTCCCTCAAGACATATATAGGACGTCACCAGCCACATGTTATATTTATTCAGGAAGCATTTGTAGGCTGTCACTTGGCTGGTGGAAATGCACCTTCTCTCTCAAGTTTTGTTGGCTATGTCCACCACGTCAGAAACGGCCTTATCAGCTATAAACACTCTTCCGTACCCCATAAACTTCTGAGATGCTCTACTGATGAAAACATGAACTATCAACTCTTTGAAATAACTATGGGTGATGGCAAGCTGAGACTGTGTAATATATACTCTACACCAGGAAGGATTAATCTCTCTCCTCTCCCTGCAGCTACAGCTCATGGCATAATCTACATGTGGGACTTTAATGCACGGCACCCAGCCTTAGGAGATGCCTCCTCCACCCCGAATCGAAGCGGACTACCTCTCCTTGAGTACATCCGTCGTCACAGACTCACTCACTGGCCCACTGGGGGTCCCACACATAGCCGAGGAGGTACGCTAGACCACATCATCACTTCTGGCTTGGTGGCATCTTGTGTGAAAACATTTAATATTCAAACCCTTTTTTCAGACCATGTTGCTCTTGGACTACAGTATAATGTGCCAAATGGACCCTCTCACTCTCATACTCGCTTCCGCATCACCATTCCACCGAAATATTGTCCTAACTACATCACATACATAACTAACCTCTTACCAACATTTGATTTTCAGTCACCTGAGAATTTGTACTCTGATTTGGTCGGTGCAACCAATGATTTTTACACCAGATATGTGACGATACCACATATTAAGGGACGCTACAGGACCCATGCATGGACGTTGGACCAACGCATTATCCAGGCGGAGAAGAAAGCTATAAACGATGGTCTCGCTTTCCAAAGGCAACCAACACCAGCTAATCTAGACCAATACCAGCAATCCAGGGATGACCTTGTAGCTGTGCAACAGTGTGCCTATACTGAGTCATGGAGGAAGTATACTGATAACATCAACCAGCAGACAAGCGTTGGCTCTATGTGGCACCTAATTAATAGAGTAGTAAAGAGGAAACCCCCAAGTGCCCTACATCATAGCCCAGCACAGTATGCACAGGATTTAATAACATCATGGTCTGAGCAGGCACAAGTAAGCAACCTTCCAGTCCACATACAGGAGGCACTTTCCAACCAAAGAAATACTCGCAGACTACGCCTGATGGCTGCAGTATTAAGAACCGATGAAGATGATGATGTAGACATCACTGAGGATGAACTGCGTCGTGCTCTAGCCAGGAGTAAGACATCAGCACCTGGGGATGATGGCATTACGTATCAAGTGCTCCGTCTCCTCCTAAAGTGTCCTGGTAATCCCTTACTGAAACTTTACAACCTTTGTTTTCACCAAGGATATGTGCCTCGTGCATGGACTACAAGTACCATTGTACCTATTCCCAAGCCTGGCACAGATAAGTTTAGACCAATTTCACTTACCTCCTGCTTTTGTAAAGTGCTAGAGCGTATATTCCTCACCCGGCTCATGTTTCGATTGGAAAACAAACTATCCCCACGACTGTATGGTTTTATGCCAGAGAAAAGCACACATCATTGCCTGATGGACTTATATGCACGACTGTCCCCCACCAGTGTGATAGCATTTATAGATTTGAAGAGTGCCTTCGACACTGCCAATAAGGAGGTTATTCTTGATCAGCTGGTAGAATTTGGGGTACAAGGAAATCTGCTGAGGTGGATTCGTGGTTATTTGTGTAACCGGACCTCACGGGTGCTATTTCATAGGGCATGCAGTGTATACAGGGAGTTTGAGTTGGGTACTCCTCAAGGTGGGGTGTTAAGCCCTTTCCTTTTCAATATCCTGATGCATCGCTTGCTGACTCTTCTTCCCAATATTCCTGGTACAACTGTCACCTGTTATGCTGACGACATCTGTGTGCACTCTACCTCTGCTGCTGATCTACAACACTTCCTGCAGTCCTTTTATGAATCATCCTCCAATTGTGGCCTCATCCTTTCCCAGGACAAAAGTAGAGTTTTCTCTCCAAGGGGCCCTGGAACACTCCCTAAGTTCACTGCAGGACATAGTGTTATCCCGTCCTGTACACAGTACCTGTACCTAGGAACACCAGTGTGCATCACTCCAGCCTTACCTGCTCGACAGCGTGTACATCCCATCATCCAAGACCTCCTTTATCGGCTAGAACAACGTTTTGTTCCCTTCAAGTGGCTCACAAATAATGCTGCTGGAATGTCTATCCCATTGGCAAGGACTGTGTACGTTACCTTCATACGGTCAGTCATAGACTATCTCTCCCCAGCCCTATGTCAACTCTCGAGGACCTGCTTAGAACCTTTAGAAAAATTCCAGAACAGAGTGATGAGGTATATTCTTGGGTGTTCCACCTCTACTAGGATAGTGAATATGTTGACTGAACTAAATCTTCCTTCAGTTGTTGAGAGAATACACGCAAATGTTTCCTGCTTCAGTGTCAAGTGTCTCCACTCTCCCCATCTTGCTCCGCACTATTCTCATGGTTTGAGGGCTACACTTGACCCTGCTGCTCCCCGCCCTCCACTTCGTCCTGGCGTTCGTACCCTCATCAACATAGTGCGATACACCCTGCAGCGTCTTCATCTCGACATCCCTGTGGAAAAGGTTGATCATGGGCCGCCTCCATGGAAGATTCCCCAGCCTTATGTATCCTAGACACCCACCTCAAAGAAAGACCCACCATATTGCCACGGTATCTTCCTCCGTCCCAGCTGTGCACCATCTCTATGTGGATGGGTCTGTACAACCATGTGGCAGTGCGGGCTGTGCCATTTACTCATCAGATCTGGACCCACCGGAAGGAGACTGGGCTGGTCACAGGTTGCCTGACTCCTCCAGCTCCACATACTGTGAACTACAGGCACTATTATTAGCTGTAAGAATGCTCTGTCAGCGGCAACTAAATGGAGTGATAATGTGTAACTCTCAGTCTGCCCTTCAAGCTATATCATCTGCACAACCGACACACCTCATCCTCATCCACCAGATCTTACATCAGTTGGTCACAGCTCAGGAACTCTCCCTCTGCATAAGATTTTTGTGGATTCCCTCCCATGTTGGGATAGTTAACAACGACAAGATGGACCTCCTAGCTAAAGCTGCTTGTGAACTGCCACTACCTGATGATGCTACACCCTCACTTTTCCGGTATAAAGGCATAATACACTCAGCTTCTCTTCTCCCTACCCTTAACCGTATGAATGCTGAACGGGCTCACAGTGTATCAATACAGCATTACGACAACTTTCGTCTCTCTCGAACAAGATATCGCCGACACGGACTCATGGTTCGTAGACATAACATTGTGAGTGCAAGGCTTCGACTGGGATACAGGCCTCTGTGGCAGGTTGGTGGGGTGGGGGACGTACCTCACTATTCTTCCTGCAAGCTGTGTGACCGACCAAACGCTAATTATCTCCAACACTATTATCTCGACTGTCCCCCAGTGAGAGAATTGTTGCCTCAGGACCAAGATTTAATTCAAGTATGCAAGTTCCTACTAGAAGATAAAAACCTAGATGCTGTCTTAATCCGATATCCACATTTTGGTGGATGTTAAAGCATGCTTAGTGTATATATATATATATATATATATATATATATACAGTGTATATATATATATATATATATATATATATATATATATATATATATATATATATATATATATATATATATATATATATATATATATATATATATACAGTGTGTATATATATATATATATATATATATATATATATATATATATATATATATATATATATATGTGTGTGTGTGTGCGTGTGTGGATATTATAAAATATTGTGTAATTACATACTGTATAATATGTAATTAATGTAACTAAAATTGTATTATCTTGTGTGTGGGTGAATGTTCTACGTGCCTTATGTAATAGTATATGATTATATATAATAATATACCGTTAATGTAACTAAACTTGCCCCAATTTGTGTGTATGTGTTCATTGTTCATTGTGTATTATGTAATATTATGTAATAACACATATTAAGTCAATAATACAGCAAAATTTGCTTTACTTTGTATGTGTATACAGGAGGCCTTGTATGATAAAAAGGAACTCGATTTAATATGTCAATAATGAAACAACCTTTTCCTTAATATATATAATGATGTATATGTGCATGTTATGTAATTACATAGTGTATGATATGTCATTAATGTAACTAAACCTGCCTTATTTTGTGTGTGTGTAGGTGTGTTTACTGTTTAGTGTGCCCAGTGTACTATAACGAAATACAGAATATTTTGGCATTAATGTTATTAAACTTGTCTTAATTTTGTGTGTGGGTATGTGTTCTGCGTGCCTTATGTAATAATATGTTCATTGTGTGTGTGTGTTCAACTTTCCTTATATAATATTATGTATTCCTGTACAACATTGTCTCATTAATGTAACTAAGAATGTCGCCTTTTGGCGTAATAAATTGATTAAAACAAAATCTCTCTCTCTCTCTCTCTCTCTCTCAAAGAATGTGATAATCAGATGTCAATTTTTTTTTTATGTAGTGAAATGATAATATTCCAAAATATGAACTTAGTTAGATATATGAAGATAAGTTTCACTATTATCATCAATAACAGAAGTGAGTACGGGAATATAATACAAAATAGATGAACAATTAATGTCCCATTATATTTTATGTAGTAGCCTATAATTATTATAAAGTAATGTTGTTATTTTATATACGGTATATTTTTAAATATGCATTGAGCCTGTGAGCTGTGAGACACTCGTCATATGTACATTCGCAAGGACCTTGACCCTCTTTGCAAGAAGGATTTTCATAAGAGTACTGACTGCCTTGCTGTGTGTGTATTTTTATGGTATGTGTGTATCTTTGTGTATTACCTTGATCTGCGGTGACTATTTGTGTGTTTTTTAGTTAAATTTTATGATTTTCCTAAAGAGGAGTCCAGCCTTAAAATTTGTTGGATATGCGAAGGTTAAATTCACTATTATAAGAAACAACAGGAGTTATATCAAGGTAAATTTCTCCTCTCTCTCTTAACATATTAACACATTCATTTTATATATATATATATATATATATATATATATATATATATATATATATATATATATATATATATATATATATATATATATATATATATATATATATATTCTCTTTCAAACAAACGAGGTTGAAGGAAATGGCTTGTTCTGCATTAATGAGTTTATTATTTATATTTTCAATATTTCTTACAGTTTTTCTTTAAGTCTTCACTTAGATGGTGGATAAGTGAGGCAAAATTTGAGTTGTTGGGGGAGGTTGACGTTTCGTCCAGTACATAGGACATCTTCAGGAGAAAGTAGCGATTCTGAGTGGGTGAGGGGTATTTATCTGTTTTCCGTATGTGGGGTGGGCGGGGCCACCATATCAGAGGCCTAGTGATTGGTGGATGGGGGGTAGCTTCTGATTCTGGCGCTGCTAAGCACATAGATGTGCAAGGAGCCAAGCGGATGAACGTGAGACTTGCTGTACAGCTCCTTTCTGAGACAACTTAAAAATCACCTAAATACTTTGGAGAAAATAATCTATTAACCAGTGAAACTTGGCAAAAGATGAGTGAGTTCTTTTTTCTGGCGGATTTGTGGTTTGACCTGTTCAATTCAAGAAAGCCAACCAATAGATAGACATTCAGAAATACCTTGAAATAAATATAGAACAATAACATATGTACTAAAGAAAATGAAGGAAACAGCAAAATCTATGAAAGTTGGAGCCCAGAATAGCCTCCTACCATTTCAGAAAGGCTTAATTATTTCATGGACATACATCTTTGCCTGAGCTCTACAAATATCTGAATGAACAATATAACATCAATTTCAAAATGACTCATAGGTTGAACCAAGATGTTCTAGAACATTTCTTTGGATGATTAAGGCAGACAGGGGGTTCAACTTACCAGCATCCAACACCAGTATAGGTCAAGCAGAGAATAAGATCGTATCTGCTTGACGAAGACACAGATTTCTTTGGCTGTAACAGTAATATTTTAAAGGATAATAACAAACCATCTCTTTCGGAGACCAGTTTTAATGCAAGCAGCAAAAGTCAAATTAGGGATGACGACCTAAATAATGAACTCATTTTGTCTGCCATGATTTTCTCCACATGCGATGTGTCTGATGTTGCAAATGAAAATGATGACCTAGAACTTGAGACAATCAACACACTGGAAACTGAAATGGAAAAGGAAGGCTTGCTCTATTTTGGGAGGTATATTGGAAAAAAATTCCACAACACCCGTTTCTTGGCGAAAATGTTGGAGCACATGACACTTCGTAGGTAGGGGAAATATGCAGAAAAGAAGGGGCACTTATGAAACCAAGAGATGACTTCCTTTGTAAGTTGCAGAAAATGGAAGCATACTTTAATGCCTATCATGGCCCAACAGTGTTGAAGGCAGAATACAATTCTGTCCAAAACCTATCATCATATATATGTTCTCTCATAGATTTGTTTGCTGTTGTTGTGAAATTTTTTGTAAGGTGTAGATTATTTTTTTAGAATAAGAGAATTGAATAAAAGATTTAAAATGGAAAAACAGAAAAACACAAATAAATTGAAAATACTAAGTCAGTAAAGTTAGAGTCATTCCTTACCAGTTACTATGTATCTTGCATTCCCTATGCAGATCAATAACGCCAAATGAAAATATAATGTAAAACAATGACTATCCCTATACAGAAAAATAACATTTAAAAATGTAGTAAAACAAAAGATGTCTCTTTCATTCCCTGTTTACCAAACTTGCTGTGAAATAAAGATCTATTTATTTAATTTAATTGTCTATAAATAACCATAACGATGAAATAAATCATAATATAAACTCATACTAATAGAATAGCAAATCCATTCACTGCTTCGAAATAAGCCTGAAACACTATGGGAGATCAGTAATGCAAGCATACGAGTAAGTGAAAACTCTGATATGCCTAGTGAATACAGACCCTGGCTATGTGTAAAAGGAAAATGGTATATTAATGATACAGTCAGCATTCAAGGTGTTAAATACTAGTACTGGCATTTTTTTCTTGTTTAGTTATTACTTGCTTTGCACATGATATTACCTATCAACTAATGCATCTATTTATATGCTATACATTTCCTATCCGAATCCTAGACAGTCAACTGTTCGGTTGCTGGTTTACGCGGTGTAGTTCTCGAGCAAGCAGCAACCTGCCGGCCAGAAATGGGCCAGCAGTCGTGTGAACTTATCACCCGGAGTAGAAAGAAACTTTTGTCAGCAATAGTACATGGATAAAGTTAACCCTGATTACATTCTTTGTTTGATTTGCAAAGACTTTTTAAAGTATTGTGGTGGAACATCCAACATGATAAAACACATATTAGAATTAAGGGAAGTATATTGTGATAGTGATCGACAGTGTACACTGTGATAATATGGATGTGATAATATTGTAGAATTAATAAAACATTCGTCTTGTGTTTCAACTGTTTATCATACATTCAATTAAAAAAAAATATCGAGATGTGACTGTATGACTATGAAGGCTGATATCACTACTGTGAAGGTAGGAGTCCTATTCATTATCCACTGACTTGGTAATCATTATAGCCTTGTCCGCGTGAGAATCATTCCCTGGACTCGGTAATCATTATGAGCGAAGGCACCGAGCGGGAGTCAAGTGAGTACGGGTACTCGGTAATCACTTGTGGTGTGTGAGACGAGTCCAGCTGTAATATGATTACCGAGTCAGGGGCGCGCGAGCCAGGGAAGGTAATAGGTTCCGGAACCGGTTCTGGCGGTTCCGCCAGTCAGAGTACTCGGAACCTTGAGTACCGAAGAAAACGGTTCCTGCCCAGCCCTAGTGTGAGGTGTACTCTGCCACGGATGAATGTCTCAGAGTCTTGGACCCTGTTCATCATGCTGGCATACATCTGGCGACCGGAGCCTTCAGGTCATCCCCAATCACAAGTTTCCTGGTGGACACTGATGAGCCACATCTTGATCTCCATCGCCAGTCCTTGATGGTTCGTTGTTGGCATCGATTACATCGACTTCCTGACCCCATTCCCTGCTTGGCAGTGTCATCTGATATCATGTCTCAGTACTACCTTTCACATCCTCGCAAACCATGGCCCTATGGCTTCCAGGTCAGGAAGGCTATGGAGGAGATGGGCAATCATGACTTCCAGATTTGTCCTGTGCGGGTCCCCAGGGTGGCTCCATGGCTTCTTCTAGAAGTTTTCCCCTGCACCTGCTTTTCAGACAAGAATGAATCTCTTCCTCTCCCAGTGGCTCGTTTCTTCTTTTTAGAACATGCCTTCACTCACAGGGAGTCCCTCCCTGTGTACACTGATGGGTCAAAGTCTGATGCTGGAGTTGGCTTTGGAGTTGTCTTTCCTGACTTTTGTAGTAGCGACAGGCTCCCTTCTGTCATGTCAATTTTTACTGCTGAGCTCTCGGCCATTTTATATGCCCTCCAAGTTATATATACTCTCCCTCAGCCTTCTTTTACTATTTTTAGCGATTCCTGTAGTGCCTTGCAGACCTTGTGCAATTTTAACTCTTCCCATCCCCTGGTGTTGGCCATTCTCGAGTGGCTTGTCTTCCTGGGTCGTCGTGGCCGCAGAGTTACATTTTGTTGTGTCCTGGCCCATGTAGGTGTTGATAGGAATGAGAGGGCTGACGCCCTGGCTAAGGCTGCAGTCTCCAGTTCTCGGCCTCCTGCTAGGCGTCATTCCGGTCCTGCAGTGGACCTACGACCCGTACATAGATGCTGCCGTCCGTTCCCGCTGGCAGGACAGATGGGATGCCATCGGGGCTAACAAGCTCCGCGACATCCGCCAGTGCCTTGGTTTGTAGAGCTACAGTGGCCTGTCCCGCCGGTGGGAGACGGCTCTTGTCCGTCTCCACATTGGCCACACACTATTGACTCATGGCTTTTTAATGGAGAGGGCTCCCCCTCCCTACTGTAATGATTGTCTGGTCCCTCTGACGATACGGCATCTTATTGTCGATTGTCCCAACTTTGGGGACCTTCGTCGTAGGCACCTCTCCGAGTACCAGTTGGGTGACGGTTTTTACAGTCTCTCCCAGGTCCTCAGGGAGGAGGCTTGTAGTGTGGGAGGGAACACCCTCTCCTATGTGGAGGAAGCTGGCCACCTCCACACATTGTGAATCTTATTATATTTATGGCTTTTTAGATAATTCAATGTTTTTTTTTAATTTTGATCTTTTATATATTTTACTTGAGTTAATCAGTTTTTTTTAGTATAAATGTGCTCCTTTCGGGGTGGTGAAGCCTGTTTGGTGTGTGTAAATATTTTATTAATGATGTAGATAACCATTTTTTGTTGGGCGGTATATGACCCTAGCTGTTGCGCCGCCAAATGCTTAATGGCATTAATAAAATAAATAAATAAAAATATTAAAAAAATCTTTCAGATAGTTCAATGATTTTCGTTTTTATTTTTATTTATATTCGGCTGATGCGCTGATATATGCAATCAGTCAATCAGACAATCTGGTTTTGATATGAAAAATTAAGATATTATTTCTGATACATCCATTCGTGAAATGTTGATGAAAACAAAAACTGTGTATGGCAGGTCTGTAAGTTAAGTGAAACACATCTGAATGTTTCAGAGAGTCAAAGACAACGTGTAAAGTTTGAAGTACAGTTGTTATCAAAGTCATGTGCAGTTGGTATGAAATATTTAGAGAAAGAAATTTGTTTGAATCTAAAAACTGGAGGGAGACTGCGGACTTCAATTATCTTGTAAATTTGTAAGAATCCTGTCAATGAGTGGTTTGACATTACGAATTCTTGTGGAATGCATGGAGATGTAAAATCATGCCATGCCTTTGGGACTAGCAATGACAATCAGAAAAGTTTTTTGCACAGGATGATTAATGTGTTATCCATGAGTGTCAAACGCCAAAATTCTAAAGTCTATAGCTTCCAGAAAGGGGTACTGGCCTCCTGTTTGTCTTTGATAGAGCTCTATGACACGCTGAAACACAAGTACAACATTTCATACATTAAAATACAAAAAGTCAACAAAAATTTATTTGAAATATTCTTTGGGTGCATCAGGCAAATGAGTGGACCACATGATCATCCTGATGCATTGAACTTGAAATATGGGATATAAAAGTACTTGCTTGGGAAAGATATTGTCCTGGTCAGTGAGAAAACAAATTGCAGTAGTAGAGATGAGCACCTTGACGCTATTTCAAGTGAAACAGTAGAAAATAAGGCAGAGAATTAATCAGGCATGGAAATAAACTGTACCTGGAAATTTGCTCACCCAGAATTTGCATCAAGAACATGGATGTTACTTTTGATACAGGAAGTGATTGGTTAGTAGGCGAAATAGGTGGAGACTCATAGAGTCTGGCAAATCAAAATTCAAAATCAATTAAGAACTCAGAGACTGTAATAGAGGAATTATCTTTGGTATTATTTCCGAATTACATATGTGCGAGATATCTAATTTTTACCGTGATATACGTCCTTATGGTCATTGAGTGTTTGAAATAAATTATATGTTATGAGTACGATAATCTTACTACATAATCTGGATTGCTTCTGTTGTAGAAACACAAAATTCTGCAGCAGTTAAAACCATATCTGAAAACTGCACGTCTCGCACTATTGCCAGACCGGATTCCTTCCACCACACCAAGCAGCGTGGTACGAACCATGCAGGTATAATATAAAGGAGGCGGCATGTCGTCACAAAGGTGAAGCCAACTCGCTATTGGTCGGCTGTTTTGACTCAAAACAAACCTCAGCTGATCACGTCGGACCATTAACTTCACCAACATTCTTTGCCATTTTTTTATAATAATGCTGGCGTGTTCAGCATATGGGTGTACCCAGAGAGACAGGAGTCTTTCTTCTACATTTCATAGGTATGTTAAGAAAGTCATACAGAAAAATATACGACAGAAATGGACAAATCAACGAAGTGAAATTCATCACCTGCCTCACACACCGTGACACGTACCCATGTCCTGTAGAATATTGATACTGTACACACAAAAACTACAAAGCCAAGGCTATTATAGTGTTGTGATATTAACTGTTAATGTATAACCTCACGTATATATGGCATTGACAGGGTTATAAAAGATAAACTGGCTCCATGGGGTGACCTACTTGTGCCCAAGTTCGGGTTGACCTGTAGGATAACTCAAGTGTTGAGAGATTGTATTATGAATGTTTTAGCATATTTCATAATATTTTAAAGATATTAAATTTATAATTGTTTTTACTACGTAGACTATTTGGTTGTTGAGAACTTAGGTCTAATTTATAGTGCCGTAGTCTAAGTTAAGCCAATGTGCCAAAAGACTTTTTATAATAGAAAATTACGGCCTGGAACTGATGATTAAAATAATGTTTTTGTGTGAATCAGAATGAACTGGAACTGAGTAAGTGATGACACACTTTATGCAGTAACATCCAGCCATCATGGTAAGATTTCATGTGGCTTATAAGTGGTAAAATGTTTTTGATACAAGACACTACACCTGAGTGTGAAGTCTATTACATGACAGTTCTGGGTGTTACACTACACATCTTCACTACACATCACATCTGCAGTACCATATACACATCTTCACTACCCTATACACATCTTCAGTACACTATACACATCTTCACTACACACACATCTCCATAACACACCACACCTTCACTACACATCACACGTCTTCACTACACTATACACATCTTCACTTCACTATGTAAATCTTCACTACATTATACACATCTTCACTACACTATGTAGGCTACATTTTCACTGCACATCACACATTTCGCAGCACACCACACATCTTTACTGCACTATACACATCTTCACTTCACTATACACATCTTACTGTATATAATCTTATTTATATACTGTACTTAAAGAGTGACATAAGGCCTTCAAGAGTCTCATACTAGAACTCTTTATATAATTAATTTTATTTGCATTTGTACAGAAACTGGTATGGCTCCGTTACTTGTGAGGTGCTTGGCTACAACAAAAAGAAATTTAAGTGAAAAAAGATGTAGTTTGTTGACAGGCAGACAGTAAAATATTATTACTATCTGCTTATCAACAAACTATAACTTTTGCTCACTTTCCTTCCTGTTGTAGGTATCTCGCAAGTAGCGAGGCATACCAGATTCATGTGTGGGCAACTGTACTTGTTCTTATTTCTCTGTAACCTTATAATACTGTCTGTGGGTTGGTGTGTAAGCTATGACCTTCTCTTTTACTATACTTTTTGCATAAAATAAACTATTCATTCATACTCCTAGGAAAAGTTTGCGAGATGAGGTAATGCTCTAGGAAACAGCGGTATTTAATGGGTTTAAGTAGTTTTGATAATATTCAGAATTGGATAATTTTATGCAGTTATCATATATGGAACAAATTCAAGTCTCTTTCTGGATCTAATTACGGTTAATATGAGAAAATAAGAGCATAATTATAGTGGGTAATTACCCCTAGAGCCCCGCTGTCGTGCAGGATTTTGACGCACCATGATTTGCGCGCCTGCGCGCTTGCATACATGTTCCCATGACTCTGTCCTTTCATGTATTCCACGGCCTATGTGTCTACTATCGATTTCAGGTGCTTTCGTCTGATTCTGGTGCTCTTCTTGGACAGGGGGGGTGTTTTTGCAAGATTTTGTACATCAGTGGTAGTGCCGGTAGAAAAAGTGTGGTCATTATATTAACCAACAGTGGTAGTAAAAGTGATAGGTAATTGATTAACATATTAACCATCAGTGGTAACGATGTAATAACTAATATTTTTTAATATTCTTTTATTTTCAGATTAAAATTCCTTTCAGGTCTAAATAAGAACCATCACCTTTCTAAACAGCATGAGTCAATAAACAGTGGTATAGACAATCAAAAATATATATATACTGCCAAGAAATGAAGTGAATAAATAAACAGTGAATAAGTAAAATGAATAAATAAACAGTGAATACATAAACAGTGAATACATATAGTGAACAAGCAAACAGTGAATAAATAAACAGTGAATAAATAATATATCGATATTATAAACTATATGAACAGTTTATGGAGTGATTGGATATATAATGTAATTCTTTTCTTTTTACAGCTATAAATAACCTTGCAGGTAAGAGACAATAACAATATAAACTATATACAGTGATCAACATGGCATCGAAGAAGTTAAATCTCAACATTACGAGTGAAAGAGAAGAATATATGAATCGGACAGGTGTACTGGACTCTAGAGGAGATCAAGACTCCAGTGATGATCGAGAGTATGAGTTAGGTGATGACAGTGAAGATCTGGAAACAAGTGAAGATGAAGAGGTACTGAAGGAGATCAGGAGAGAGCACTTTTCCACGTCCACTCCAAAGAAGGCGACTCGACGCCCTTCAGCACCCTTGTTTGAACCAGATAAACCACAGCCTGGACCATCATCCAGGCCAGACCCAGTCCCATTACTTCAGCAAGAAAAGAAGCGACGCAAGATTACCAGAGAGAGTCGCCGCACATCCTCCAGTCCCATTCATTTGACAAGAGAACTGTCTGCACCTCCGCCTCGCAACTCCCCCCCACCCCCTCCCCCCACCTATCAAGGTAGTGATCATGAATGATGATCCGACACCACAGTCATCAGCCAGCAGCATCTCGAGTAGGCGTCGCAGGCGTGAAGTCAGTCCTTCTCACCCTCCGTTGGTGAACTTTGGTGTTGAGAAGCTAGTTAGCAGATCTGGCTATGAGTGGAAATGTAACCCACATATCAGGAAGGGCAAGAGTCAGAGAAGGAATATTGTGCACTACACGAAGGGACCAACAGTTGAAGCACGCACTGTAAGAGACCCTCTCTCAGCTTTCTTACTATTCTTTCCTGATGAGGTCATCCGAGAGATTGTCGAGTGGACCAATAGAAAAATTGAAGTATCTAGAAGAGCATACAAGACTAAGGACCATAAGGTGGCAAACACCAATGAACTGGAGATGAAGGCATTCATTGGTTGCCTAATAATGACTGGCTGTCAAAAAAGCAATCATTTGAGCTACAAGGAACTATGGAGTCCCAACTATGGGTGTCCTGTCTACCGCTCAGCTATGTCATCTACTAGGTTCGAGTTTCTCGTTGAGTGTCTGAGATTTGACAACTCTGATACACGCGAAGAGCGGCGCAAGACGGACAAATTTGCCCCAATAAGATCACTGTGGAGAAGGTTCATCAGGCGTTCTGGGCAGTTGTACGTACCAGGGGAATACCTGACAATAGACGAGCAGCTTTTGTCATTTCGTGGACGGTGTGGTTTCCGAATGTACATACCCAATAAGCCTGCAAAGTATGGTCTGAAACTTGTACTCTGCTGTGATGCACAAACAAAATACTTGGTAGGAGGAATACCCTATGCTGGCAAGCAGGAACCACCACCCCAAGGAAACCTCAGCCTAGGACATTACTACGTCCGAGAACTGATGCGACCCTACTTCGAAAGCAACCGCAACGTCACGGTGGACAATTGGTTCACTTCAATTCCCCTGACACAGGACCTCTTCACCCATGGCATCACCCTTCTTGGCACTATAAAAGCCATAAAACCTGAAATACCGGCTGAGATGCGCACCGTTGAAAACCGTACTCCAGGGTCTGCTGCCTTCCTTCATGATGACTACATGACTCTGGTGTCATATGCTCCGAGGTCAGCCACAAAGAAACCCAAGAAACTTGTCCACGTTCTTACCACCATGGACAACACAGCATCAATTGGCATGAATGGCAAGCCTGAAGCAATTCTGCTCTACAATGTAACTAAAGGGGGTGTAGACACCTTTGATCAGATGGCTGCAATTTACTCTTGCAACAGGAAGACTCGTAGGTGGCCTCTTTGCATATTTTATGGGCTGCTCAATGCTGGTGGCATCAACGCCTGGATTATCTTGTCGCATAACCTGGCAAATATGCTTAAGCCTTCAATGAAAAGACGCAATTTCCTCACGGAGTTGGCAGTGTCCCTTGTAAAACCGTGGGCAAAACAGAGGCTCTTTCTTCATATCCCTCGGCCTTTGGCTGGGCTAATCTGCACAACTTTCAACCTGCAACAAGAAGAGCAGCAGCACCAAGACGGACAGAGAGATGGTGCTTTGCTGAAGAACTCAAAGTTCAATCCACTGCAAGGGTTGTCGCCGCAGCATCTGTGGAGGTCACCTGTACACCTTCTGCTTTGAGTGTACCGACAAGACGTGAGTATATTATATTGTTACATGATATTATGTTACATTATATCATGTTATATTATAGTAACAGGATGTTATATTTTATTGTTCTATTTTACAACAGTGGACATCTCTTCCCTGGTGACCGAGAGGATAGCAGTGAGTTATCTTCATAGTGTTGTCCAAAGTGAAGGCCACAATGAACAAGTTAGTGCTGCCCTCAGGTCCACTCACTGTTAATATTATGCACAAATGTTTCTTTTCCATATATTGATAGCTTTAGCATTCATTCTTTACATCCCAAGACTGTCACGAAGTAAAGTACTAATATTTTTTTTCTTTTTCTTTTTCTGAAATTTCACCCTTCTTCCTCAGCATGTTACTCACCAACCATGGCTGAATAAGGGATGGGAGTCCTGGACCAGCTAGAGGGACACCTCAACGCAAAATACACCGCCAGGGACCAGCCTCTCTTCACCACAACCCTGGCAGCAGCTTCAAATGTTACTTTTTTTTTTTTTTTTTTGGAAATTTACCTTTTTTTTTCAAAAATCTCAGTTGTTTTCGCCATTTAACATTATGGATCAAACTTACCCTCATTTATTGAAGAAAAGGCTGTATTTTCATTTCCTTTTATATGTTTAACAATTATATGAATTTTAAGGTCCTAAAGTTTGTACAAAATCATTACCATTGGTGGGAGGATATGTCAAAACTGAACAGTGGGGCTCTAGGGTAGCGGCCGGGTAATGTTTTGAGTAGGGTAATAGGCTCCCCCCCTGGCTTCACTTTGGTCTTTGGGTGTACAGGACGAGCGGCTCAGGCCGCCTCCTCTATATTATACCTCCATGGTACGAACCTCTGTTGACGACTGTACCTCCTAATGCTCATTTCAAAAATATCAGTATATTTCAGGATTGGATATCTAAATGAATTAATAGAAATTAATGATAGGAAAAACAAATCATGCAGAAATTTGTCACGAAAAAACATGAGATTCTAACAATAAACTTTGTCTGTCACTATCACAAATCACATTCTATTTATAGTATATTGAGTGTGTACAGTCGGCAGCAGAAATTCGTCCCACTCAGGTTGAGTGATAGGAGCCTGGAGATATGGTAATACTGTATGAGAGAGAGAGAGAGAGAGAGAGTTGTCAGTTATGATTTAAATGGCAATCACTAAAGATCGTTTGAACAGGGATACCATAAGAATTCATTTCTAATATATACTGCACTTTATGTAATAAAAGTGTGTATACATAGTAATATTGCTATTGAAAATCATAATAATTATGTAATAATTTGGTGTATCCTATGATTATTATTGGTTACGGACTTTGAGGCACAGAATGGTTTATGATATTGCCAGAATGTATTATATGATATATATTTATTATAGAAGGTTTTTAGAAGGTATTATGGAAGTCCTAAAGGCGAGGTTTAAATTATAAAGTTTCCATGTAACTTACACAGTAAACACACAGTGATAGCCAGTGCGTGTTTCACGATTTTTTGGTTTTGTCATCCAAGAAGTAGTTAAATCGTTTTCCTTCCTGAACAGTTACTCTCTCTCCCACTCGTTCTCCTCTTCTCAGTTGCGGGCACTGCCATTTTGCATGTAGTTTGTATTAGTATTGCTGATAATAGTATGCTATTTGACAGATTGTGGCAAGGAATCAATATTAAAGTCATATTTGAGTGTATATTTCCCCCGGTATCTATGATATTTTATAATTCATGACACATAACTCATGACTTAATGGTTATTAACATGAAATAAACAGTCACTGTGAAGGTGAAGTCTTTATATAACATTTATATAAACATCATAGTCAACATATACTGATACAGAGTGTATCCTGCTGCATTAACAGTCACTGTGAAGGTGAAGTCTTTATATAACACTTATATAAACATCGTAGTCAACATATACTGATATAGAGTGTATCCTGCTGCATTCTATCGCCACATTCTCTTCACGTTTCTCCATCACTCATACACACTCCCGCTCGCATATTCGTGATCTTTATACGGGTATATGCCAGAGCTTGATTTGGTTAGGTTAGGTTAGGTCCAGTTTAGGTTAGGTTATTTTAAGTTAGGTCAGGTTAGATTATACGAATATTTAATCAAATGAGCTAGGAAAGAGAATGAGACTATTTCATGGATTATCCCATGTTTGGTTTTATCGTTATAACCCAAGTATTGTTCTCCTTTCAACCATTTTGGCCCTGCCATGGCCAAGGAATCCAGCAGTAAGCGGTGAGGGCATGTAGCCAGCCAGACTCGGCAAAAATGCCTCCCGCTCCTCCCCTTACACGGCTTACAGTATACTTCGTTTATGATGGGATTTTTTTTTTTTTTTATGTTAACAAATTACAATTCTATTTCATACAAATAATCACAATACTGACATGTTATACACTTATCAGCAACTACATAATAACCCGTCTATACACCGTTGTTAACGATCACTTCTTGAAGCCTGTGAGGAACAGATGAAACAGTGTTGTAAACAATGTGCGGATGCCTCCGAAACAGTTCCCACTCGTCCATAGTGTGCTGGAGAATCTGCTGAAAAGTCCTTTCTTGTCCAAGCACCCAAGACTGAACTATGTTACCCCAACAGTTTCTATAGGGTTAAGATCACAACCCTTACTGGGTCACTCAAGCAAATCTATGTCTGTTCTGTAAACCAGCGGCGGATAATCCTGGAAATATGGACAGGACAGTTGTCCTGAAATAAACAAATGAATAAATAAATAAAAATCATATATCTTACACAAAACTCAAGTGATATTATGAAATTTAAGGAAGGCAGTCGACAGTCATGTCTAGGGAGAAATAGTTCTTGATACTGATACAGGAACTATATCATAGTATATTCGCATAATTAGTGTAATGGTTACTTTAATACTATATTAATATTACCTTACACAATAAATCGATCGTGACTATTAATCATTATGATTATCTGATTAGTTTAGCAACAAAAATGAAACTTGACACATCTGCATATACAGAATCCTTTCGGGGAAGGGCAGTGCCATAGCTCGCACAGTAGGGACCATCACCTACTCTAACAGTTCCAGATAGGTGTCCGAATTAAACCTACCACTTATCTCTGCTAATTCACCAACTCCGTGTAAATGGATCCATTCACTTACACTAAAATAATACATAATTATATGTTTTCCAGTAGCAATATTTTTATCAATTCACACTTTTATTACATAAAGTGCAGTATATATTAGAAATGAATTCTTAATGTATCCCTGTTCAAACGATCTTTAGTAATTGCCATTTAAACCATAACTGACAACTCTCTCTCTCTCTCTCTCTCTCTCTCTCTCATACAGTATTACCAGATCTCCAGGCTCCTATCACTCAAACTGAGTGGGACGAATTTCTGCTGCCGACTGTACAGTTTCACGTTAACCACTTAGCGTTGCCAATGTTGAGCCACACAGAAATTTGAGTCCCAAACCACGTGTGATTATGATACGAACCAATCACTACCGAGTGACATAGAAAGTGGGGTTGGGTTGGAGAGGAAAAACTTCAACAATGGTCGAGTAGTATTTTTGAAGAGGGTGAGAATTTGCAGTAAGCACCGGAGGTTATAAAGCAACAAAGCCTACTGTCACCTTTAATTAATTATTTTCCGGTATCGAAATCCAGCTGTAATATTACATTCCAAAGGATTTTCTTTAATATTGTAAACTAATACAAACTTTATGTAGCAATACAATTCACGCATCAGCAATTACTAATAATTTGATTATATCTATATTAATGAGTCATGTATTAATTCTTACCCAGCAGTTTACAAGGAAAGATAAGAGGCATATTTATTACAAAAACATTCATTATCTTTAATTAAATTAAAGGCCGTGTCCGTGCACCTTTCATGATTAGAATTTTGTGTCGCTATGATTGGGAATATTGTTGTCGCTATGATTGGGAATATTGTTGTCGCTATGATTGGGAATATTGTTGACGCTATGATTATAATTTTATCGTCGCTCGAATTTGTTGTGGTAGATAATAATTGTAGTATTGCAAGTGAGAGTAATCTGAATACGATAAACTTTCTTTTATTAGCTTTTGTATTGAATTTAGGTTTATATATAGTCAATATTGTAGTATGAACATTCACACACGGCTATACCAGCTGAACACATTCATCCGTCTTCCTTCCCTTCCATAGTGAGGTAGGTATTAGGAGTCTCCTAATTAGGGATGATAAAGGAATTATTGTCACTTTTAAGTATGATATGCATGTACTCAATTTAATGGATGAGTTTTTAACAACTATTAGTGTATGAAGAGGGAGTCTTAACTACCAATGATATCTTTGTAACTTTTCCCTCACCATATCTCCCCCTCCTCCCTCCCAGCACTCATTTAATATACTCTTTCAATTTCCCTCAGCACTCTCCTTCTCACCATCATGCTTATCATGATCAATCAAATAATATGAAAGCAAGACGTGAAAATATATAATGTGATATTTTGTGTACAATTTCAGTTCATGTAATATGGCAGGACTACTTATTACTCTGATAAAGTCATCCAATATAAATGTCTAAGTCAGACATTCACCCGCAAGGGTCAGTGAACCAACCACCAGTGTTGAAGTGACCAGTATTCGAGAATTCGAAATAATTTCATGCACCAACATTGTATCAGAGTCACTCTCCCTTTCCCAACTGCTCTTTCCATCTCACTTGGTAGTGGTTGGTTAGCATCATGATAACACGTGGCTCGGGTTCAAATTTCTGGATGGCTCAACATTGGCAACGCTAAGTGGTATACACGAAAGTGGAGCCAACTGTATGTCTTGGATAGAGTATAATGTGTATGTACTGTACACCTACCATTATGTATACATGACTGTATATATATATATATATATATATATATATATATATATATATATATATATATATATATATGATTATGTTTCAGATACAGTATAATGTTCATGCATGTATATCTGTATTCATCTATGTATTAATATGTAATGCTTAAAAAATATATACTAATGTGTATCCATTCTTTATCACACCATTCACTAAATATATATATATATATATATATATATATATATATATATATATATATATATATATATATAAGAAATAAAAAAGAAAGCAGGGAAAACATATGAACTTAATTTCATTTCATTCAGAAGATTTAATCTTCTTCATTGTCTGCTTTACAAATATTAGTATTAATAATAAATATTGGGATTGCCTTCGGTTAAATAATAATAATATTAATACCTTAGGTCCTGGGTAATCCTACTAAAAGCCAGGAAGATAGATATACTCATAAGAACAGACTCACTGAATCAATCACAAATCTTCATTGGAGGATATAATTATAAGTATTAATCAAATATTTCTTTCCCTTCCGTTATATTTACCATGCCAATACATTATATTGTTAAGAACTGTTGTAACACTTTACCTAATTAATTTCAGGACATTTTGTTTAAATATATATTCAATGATGCATTTGCCTTTTTGAAATGGTTATAATCATTGTCATTGTCTAGGAACAAACGATTTGTAACAGTTTTGCACGACGCGGCTTTGGCTATGCTTAAAATTAAGTTACCTGACACGCCTCCAGGCACACACACCGTCCGTCCTTTGTTCTCATCTTGCTTAACCCATGATAATCGTGGCATTTTTCAGACCTAAAATCACTGAAATTATATATAACTGTAATGGCTCCCTTGCCACTATTCATAAGTTTTCGATTGCCACTAATCATAATTTAAGACTGTGGTCAGCGTTTAATGTCAGAGATTATGTTTCTCATCATGGTATCGGAACTTCATTATCAGCGACAACTAGATTTCCTGACCCGGTGCCACAACCGTAATTTTAATCAATACTAAATATCTACTTCACTTGGTGACAGTAAAATGTGGTACGGTACATCCATGAATCCCTACTCATTACCAGAGAACCATTCAGTCTTATACATTCACGTATATATAAGTCTCTATACCAGTGATTTAGCACGATAAATATTGCCCTTTTACTCTAAGCTACTTTTGACAATTTTACCAACATGGCGAAAGGAAAGTTTGATCAACTTCCCGATGAAATTCTAAATAATATCATCTTAATATCTGTACTATTTTATTCAAATATTAAATCTATATATTGCAGTACACCTGATATTTCTAATGAACTCTTAATAAACTTCTATATTTTAAATAATGACCTACCTGGAGGTACATGATAGAGAGAGGAGGCTTCAGCTTGGATAACACAAACAGTCAAGACTTTCAGCGCCATCAGAAGAATACCTTCCATTGTCAGTTGTCCCATAAGGTAATCGACTCTCTGTTAAAAAGGATTTAACAATAAATGAAAGTATTGGATAAGTTGGGAAAACAATGAAAGTGAGAACTGTGGTAGAAAAGAATTTTTTGATGTGAGGAAGTCGTGATTACAAAATGTAGCAATGAATGTTGTTTAAAAAAAATAAGTGAAAAGTAAAAAATATGAGGTGTAATGTCAGGTTTGAATCTAGGAATATAGAGACCTGTAGCCCTTGTTCAGCGACTGCCTAGTGTATATACGACCGGTGGCTGTAACCTTACCTATAATGGATGTTATACAGTTAGTCAATAGTGAAGTACTGTCAACCCAATCTGTGTTTCTTTGGAATCCTGCAAGCCCCAGCCCATTCTCTAGCCCCCCTCCCCTATCCCATTATTAGCAACAATAGTGTCAGGAGTGTGATACTTGGCACGGTGTTGAGCAAGAGGCCGAGTCAGAGTCTATGGGGAGGACTGTGAGTGTGACTGGTGGGGTGCAGTGTTTGGTGTGCATGCGAGTTGGGCTGCGCCAGGAACTATATCCGACACTGAGGATGTGGCGGCTGGTGCCACACAGGCAATGTTGGCAGCTCTGACTGCTATAAAGGCTGATATGTAGGCTGGTCAGACTGCCATGACGGAACTGTAAGCAGGTCAGATGGATATACAAGCTGGTCAGACTGCCATTATGGAACAGACTGCTTGACTGATCTGAAGGTTGAACTGTAGGCTGGTCATGAGGGAAAAAATACGCTATGCCACGCTGTGTAAGAGGTATAACCACCGACTCTTTCCTTCTATCGTGCAAATAAATCAGTATCATATCAAAATATAATCATACAACACCTTACGTCAACTCCACCCCCTCAAATAGATTTATGAGGTGCTGCATAATCATACACGTGTTGTTCTTTATTACGAAGATATTTACTACGATGGAATGCAAGTGTCGGTGGATATTTGATTGTGGCTGTGCATCTCCAATTGTTGGGTTGGAGAGAAAGGTTGAAGCAGTTTACTCCAGATAGCTGTCATGAGGTAATGAGAGAAATGAATGATGGGATGTTTGCACTTGAATAAGGATGTTGAAAAGCACGTTGGCACCTGAGCGGTCTGTATTGTTGGGTTAGGAACCTGTGTGCCTCCCAAAGCCCCAGGTATACGATGGGAGGGTATCCTGGGAGGCCTACCACCCCCAATTCGAGCTCCTAGCGGAGGCTCTAGCTTGGGGCTCGAGAGAGCGTGCATTATAGCTGGCGTCCTCTCTTGAAGGCACTGCAGTGTAGGTGCTGAGTCTGCTAGCACCGCTGCAACGCACCTTTTACGACTGTGTGGTGGCACTCCCGGAGTGAAGGTTCCTACACAAGTAACAGGCTGAGACATTCTAGTCCTGGTTCTGTTCCAGGAGGGCGAGGAGAGCCACTACAGTAGTTGGCTTATGATTTGGAGTGCCTGGTGAGGAGGGCATATCGACAGGTCCCGGATATGGTGACAGCTGTGTTACTGAAGGATCAGTTGAAGGATCAGTTGGAGACCCTCAGCTCCAGGTGTATGTCAAGCAGGACTACACTGGCGATCTACGGGAGGAGAGGTAGCCTCCGAAGGCCAACTTCTGATGATGAGGCTAGAGGGTCTGTAGGAACCTGCTGGACAATAACGGCAGATGAAAAGGGACTGCCCAGAGAGGCACTGGACACTGTTTTGAGAGAGGAGACAGCCCATGCTCCAACCCTGCTCCAGATCATGCCTGCAGCCCTAACCTGTGGTCACGCTTTCTTTGCCGGGGGACGACAGCAGGATGGGGACTGGGGGCGTCTCCCAGCCAAGGCCTCCTTCAGCCTCTTTTTAAAGTGTCAGTCCATGGCTTGGCAAGGTGTGTAGGTTGATAGCACAGTCAATGGTAAGCCACACTTCCTGGCTGTGGATTCGAATGCAGAGAGGACTTTTATCAGAGCGGATGTGGTGGCAGTGCAAGACCTTCCCTGACTGTGTGACTGGCGACTGCACGGAGTTACAAGGACCCGTAGAGGTGGAGATATGGGTATGGTGTAAGGTAGAGGAATTGCCTGTGTACGTAGCAGATATCGAGGACCCACATCTCTTCTGGCTTGGACTACTTCAAGAGTGCCTGTCTGAATTTTGGAGACCTGACTATGAGAGTTCGTGTGGAGAGTTTCTCTAATAGAGGAAAGAAAGCGGCTAAGGTGGAATCTATGGTAGGGAATTATAGTATGGCGGCACATGATTTTGGGCTTGGTGCAGCTGAAAGCGGTGCGGGAGTAGTCGAGTCGGGCGAGGAAGAGGATTGTCCCACAACTTTCGCAGTCTGGATGGCTAGAGTTTTAAGATAGGGAATGTCTCAGCGAGGACACCAGTCTCAACACTTTCAGATGGAAACTGTGGACTAACTCGGCAGGCTTTGGAGTTCTGAATGGGAGGTCCAGGATTGTAAAGGTGCCCATTTTCCTCACTTTACATTTGAAACCCCTCTACTATACGTTTCAGCGCTGGACAGACGGTGTTTTTCTTAAATATCTCTTAAACGAATCGTTGTATCAATATAATATTTCAGCACACTGTCTTTAACACCCGGGCGTAATTTATGGCTGACATACCATATTACTATATGTGTTATGTTCGGAGTTTACCGAGAGATATTAAGCCTAATCCAGTCATCATATCTAAGGCGTTATAGAGAATCGGACGAGTGTGTGGTACTCGTGTAACCCCTCTACCAACACCCCGAAATCCCCCCACACCATTCCTTCCTTCCCTACCCCAATATCTCATTATCCCCCTCCCCGTTTCACTCTTCACCCCCCTATTTACACCATCCACCTTCCATTTTTTATTTTTTTTATGACAGTATGTATATACGTATCGTTCATTAGTAATATTGTTTAATACAGTTACCGTTGTGTGTGGACATGAAAACCAGGGTGGGTCAAATGACCATTAAAGCAATAGCTAATCCCGTTGTTAATGGCCGTATAGCCGGATAATAACCCACGTGTCTAAGGCGACCAGAAAAATTATTAATTTTGGTTTTGGGCAACTAAATATAATCGTTCATGGTTGCTTCATGTCTTCTTTACCTTTTTAAATAACCAATTTATGCCTTAATTGAATATTCACAGTCTCCCGTATCCCCTCCCCCTCTCTCTGAGGTATGAGGTACCCCCCAGTCCGAGGCTATGACTCAAGTAGTGACAGGGTAGAAATCATTGACTGCCGAGGCGCACCTATTAGCAACAATGTTGTCCATTTGCCCCCGTGGATGCAGGGCAGCGTTTGTTCTTCGTCTTGCCACATTGTACAAACCTGAAAGCCAGTGATGATGATGACGATGACGTTTTCCTTATCATGTTTGCATCATTAAATCCTACACTATTATATATATATATATATATATATATATATATATATATATATGTGTGTGTAATTTGGTGATAATATAAATATAAAAGGGACAAGTCAACAAAATAACATTATATTAACTGGACCAAGTTGATATTTTATAATGAATTGGTACACAGTATCTAATAACTTTGCCTAGAAGGTCCAGACCACAGGTAATGCCAGTACGTCGTGTTCAATTGCATGGTTGACCATAAGGACTGCAAACATGGACCTTCTACATACTACATGTATGTAAACATGCTGTTGTACAGTAATTATCAAAGTGAAATACATCTTGCCTCTATAGAATTGTACTGCACCATACTCTTAGTTAATAATCATATCTATACATATACATCTACATAACATTCTAATATATAATACAGTGATGGATGAAATAGGGAGGGCCACGAGTGATGAGGGAGGCGAGGAGCTAGGGGGAGAAGAGGAGGAGGGAAGGGTGAGAAGGGGGGGATGTAGTTGTGGTTAGGAATGGTTTGGGAGGGTGTTGAAGGGCCACACTTTCCTTCGAATGCGTCAATATGACTGGCCAGCTTTGTGCTATTTTTCACGAGTAAACTCCTCGCATAACACATATAAGAATATGGTATGTCAGTCATAAATTACGCCCGGGTGTTAAAGATAGTGTGTTGAAATATTATATTGATACAACGATTCGTTTAGGAGATATTTGCTAAAAACAGTGTCTGTCCGGCGCTGAAACGGATAGTAGTTTGAATCATATATGAGAGGGAGAGAAGTCACGTGTTCCATGAATTCATGGCTACTCCCCCCCCCCTCCTCCCGATACCTGGTGTTCGGAATCCAGTGTGGGTCCGTAGGAAACTGGTAGCCCTGTGAGGATAGTGTGAGGCATTTGGAAAGCCAGCATGTGTACTATCGCCGACACATATAGCTGGTACAGTCAGCGTCGTCAATTCTCCTTTCCTTGGTGTGAATTACTTGTAGATTTACTCAGTTCTTTATTGGATATCTGTTTTACAGTCAGACTCTCTTATACAGTCAGTACATCAGCCGCTGGTTCGAATTTGTTAATATTATATTATTTTCTCATATTACCCTGTTACACCTATGTAAAACAAGCCAGACAGACATTCAGCACTGATGTTTTCAGTAAATGGAAATTCCTGAACACACAGATAGTAGTGTTATTCATCTATGGAAGTACAGCCATGACTGATAGTGCTGGACCAGGGTCTAAGGAGTATCGGAGAGCAACTGAACAGAGTTCGAACAAGTGAATTTTCCAAACCGTTCTCAATGTTGAGAGAGGTTTAGAAGACTCACTTTTTGGAACTCTGTTCAGTTGCTCTAGAACACTCATTGTACCCTGGTCCAGCACTATCAGCCATGGCTGTACGTGTTTCCTTCTTCCTTTTTGATATCTATATATTCTGGGATCATGTGTATCAAGTTATTTATTTTCATCTATAGGTGGAATAGCAAACTCACTAATATGTCCAATAAAAGGAGTGTGTTTCAACTTATTTACATATCATACCTAAGTTATTAAGGAATACGTTATTGCCACATGTGCAATACACAATTGCCGTATATATTCAGGCACCACCTTCACATTCCACACCGGTGTCAGACATACCCTGGCCACACACTACTATCGCTTTCAGGGGTCGTATCCCACGGTTTCTCGGGAATAATTCTGTATCTAAAGGTTGAATCAGTATGATGGTTTGCCACGGGTTATTTCACACCTTCTGCTATTTTTTTGCATTATAATGGATTACCAAAAGTGAATAATTAAGGCACTTCTCCCCGAGAAGTTTATCACTGGGATACGAACAATCATAGTGTGACGACTATACCGTACCGAGTCAGTCCACAGGCTCCACTCGTGCACCCTACTCTCTCATTCTCTGGTCTCAAAACCTTGTTCGAAAATACACCCCGGTCACTTACTTTGTCATATATATATATATATATATATATGGCTGTACTATACATTTGGTGCGCGTTTTTAGAGGCTCGAACGGAATAAATCTGTTCAACTTTATGGTTTTAACCGATAAATAGAATATTTGACATTTTAACGTCATTTTTACATCACGTTACGTCATAAAAACCTTTGCCGGTGGTGCTGATTCAGAATATATAGTTTTGAGAGTGAAACCGGGTTTTTTTTAGTGGATTTATAGTAGATGACGTAATTTTTACGTCGAGTTACGTCATGTTATGTTATACCAAAACCTGCACTTTGTGATGGTGATTCAGAATATATATGGGTTTGGGATGAAGGTGTAATATTAAAACACACACATACACACGGAAGATTAAACCACGAAACACACACATAAGATTGAAACACACACACGCGTAAGATTAAAATATACACACACACATAAGATAAAAGGCACACACACACTTAATGTATTTTTGGTTAGTGAATAATAAAATACATAAATAGTAACAGTGTGTTACGGCTGGGAATCGAACCCCGGCCTCACGTGTGGCGGGCGAGAATTCTACCACTGGATCACCAATGCTTGTAGAGAGTTTGGTGAAACCGGATATTTTAAACGGATTCATAGTAGATGACGTATTTTTTACGTCAAGCTACGTCATGCTACGTCATACCAAAACCTACGCCTGGTGATGGTGATCAGAATATATATGGGTTTTGGATGTAGGTGTAACCGTTTACGAGTTATAAGAGGACAAACAGAGACGGATTGCCATATATATATATATATATATATATATATATATATATATATATTGGAGGCATGTATTATGTGTATTGTGTAAACAATTATCTGATGGTGATACTGACACAGATCCGGGCGGCATTATTACGAACTGTATATTGAGTCGGCACCATACCCCCCGCCAGGTAATCAACGGCTAGATGTATCAGCCAGCCCGAGCCAATCACGCCGCAAGAAGGGCTTGACAATGACGTCATGAAAAGTTTCTATGTACCAAATATATATTCTTACTATTTTGTTGCCACGTGACTAATAGTAGAATATAGAGAGCAGTTAGTGGAGAAGCATAATGGACGACTCAGTCAACCTCCCACTGACATGAATCTTATTGGTGTGTGTTTCGGATACAAGAGTTGACGACACTGGAGGTTCACACCTTGTCGGTTACACACATTGACAACGCTGGAGTGATGAACGCGGCAGTGGAGGAGAGACTGTACAGTTACGGCCAATAGTCATACAACACCTTCGAATATATATATATATATATATATATATATATATATATATATATATATATATATATATATATATATATATATATATATATATATATATTCGCGCTGTTATGTATAACTATGGTGAAAAGTTATAATATTAACATTAACACATAATGCCTGCTATCATTATATATACGTATTCATAGGACTAAAGCATGTGAGGGTAGGGTGAATGAGTGGCGCCCTTGGACTTTTTTTGTAGTTTATTGCGCCTTGGCATCAAACAAAAGACAGGCAACAGAACAAGAGGGTAGGCCGGACCCATGAAAATCCAATGACGACACGCACACATATATACAGAAACACACACACACACACGCACTTGAAAACATAACAGAATGAAACACGAGAATACAGACAAATATTTACATTATGACCTACTTAAATCCACCAAAACGAGGGTGGTGTACCAGAAGTTCCTCCAGAACCTGATGGTTCAGCAGGTGTCGACAAACCACATCAAGTGGCAGGCCCCGGTGCAGCAAGTGTCGGACAGTGGGGCAGGCCAGGCAATAGTGCTCTATAGTGTTAGCACGAGGCGCTCGACACAAGCAATACTCAGTAAAGGGAGGCTCACCCTGCATCCCAGCAACCTGCCACGGTGGCCGGTAGCCAAGCCTCAAACGAGCAGAGACTACATTGTGCCTCCGAACCATGAGGCCCCGACGACGGTAGGAATATTTGTGACGGCAGACAGACTCGTAATGGGTGATGGAGATGCTGAAGGGCCTCTCTGCATCCCTACATCGCCGTACAGGGAGGAGAGGGGCAGAGCGAACTCTAGAAAGGTAACATGTCAGGGAGAGAGGACGTCCAACACCACAAGGAGGCAGATGGCAGGCTTCCTTTGCGAGTCTGTCAACTGTACCATTGTGACGTAAACCTACTTGGGATTGCACCCGTTACATTTTGACAGTCAAGTTATGATGACACAATAAGGCCAAAAATTACAATATCTGCCGAACAACAATAGAGTGTATGGGCTGAACACTAGAGAGGGAATGAAGGGCAGGTTTGGAGTCACAAATGATGGCAGCATTTACTTCCCATTGACAAACAAGCCTAACAGCATCCAGGATGGCATACAGATCACACAACGTGAAGCTGGAGTGGTCACGGAAGTGAATCCGAAAATCAATCTGGTGTTTCGTTGTCTGAGCCTGAAGTGGTTTAGAAGGTTGGTGCACTGTGGCTAGCTGCGGGACAGAACATTATTCCGGGAATGTACAGCTCCGGACAGATCAAGGGTCCACACTTCTTCCACCAGCGACTTGGTTTGTGCCTCGTCGGATCTGGCAACAGTTGCAGGTGGAGGGAGGGGGGATGTTAGTGGGAGAGGAGGAGAGAAATGTGGGCGGAGCTATATAGGAGGGTAACGAATGATCAGGTAGAGAAGACGTTTGTTAGGAGGAATGAATGAAGCATACACAGTGAATGGTATCGAATTACCAATAGTTTAAACCAGGGTTCTTCAAACTTTTTCAGTCATGATCCAGTTTTTACTATGACATGATTCTCGTGACCCATACAGAAAGATCTTTTACAAATGACCAGAATTATCAATCTAAGAAAATACAAGGCCAGAAACTGAAACGTAATATTTATGATTAAAGGCATTCTAACCAAAATTATAAATACTGCCTCACCTACCCCTCCCTCTCTCTCATTCTCTCTCAAGAAGGCTAATATTTGTGCAATGATTTTGTTTTATTGATAATTAAATATATGAATATTCGATTATAAAAATATGTTAGGTGGATTCATGTATGAACTTCATATTTATTTTATTGTCACGAATATTATTATTCTATTTTATTCAAGTATTTATTTTTGTGAGCCTGCGACCGAGTTTGGAGGAATTCGGGACCCGTAATTTGAAGAACCCGGGTTTAAAGAAGTGCATACTGCATTAATGTAGGTGGATATAGGAGAGAAGAAATGTGATGATTTGAGGCAACGGTGAGGGGGAAGAGGGTAAGAAAAATGAAGGTGATTAGTTGAAAAGTAATAACAAACAAATATAATAAGAATATCTGTTACATTATGTCCTTTAAATAAAGGCACTGTCTTTTGTTCACCATCGTAGTGGGATAGACTACTGAACATATATTATCCTTTGGATATTAGACAGCTATCCCTGTATTTCTTTTATCCCTCGTGGTTGCCCCGTAGGGGGGTATTGCCTGTAATGATGTGGGCAATACTTTAAGGGTTTTAGCGGCCCTTCGGCCCCAGCCACTAGCTTTTAGTTCTTCAACTATCTCTCTTTTCTTTCTATTTCCTTCCCGCTTGCTGTCTCACCTCTTATCACCGTTTTCTGGCGCTATGGCGAGTATGTTGTCATAGTAAAAACTGGGTCGCGATTGAAAAAGTTTCAAGAACCCTGCTTTTTACTATTGGTGATTCGATACCGTTCACAGTGTATGCTTCATTCATTCCTCCTGACACACGTCTTCTCTACATTACCTCCTATATAGCCCCGCCCACATTTTTCTCCTCCTCTCACACTAACATCCCCCCTCCCTCCACCTGCAACTGTTACCAGATCCGACGAGGCCCAAATCAAGTCGCTGGTGGATGGGGTGTGGACCCTTGATCTGTCCGGAGCTGTACATTACAAGAACATAGAATGCTATATATATATATATATATATACATATCTATATACATAAAGCCGAGATTCTGTCTGTGTGTGTGTGTGTGTGTCCGCGATGCACGCCTACACCGTCCAACTTTGTGTCCTCAAAATTTGCATGTAGGTGAGTCTTGATCCCCTTCAGGTTTAGGGGGGGTCATACAACGAAACCACAAATAACGAAACGTGGAAGCGAAATAATAATAAAATACATGGGAAAAACTCTACGGAATCACCATACCACATTTCAGCCTTCCCGCTACTGGAGCATGAACCGCAAAAACAGGGTGATGTTTAAAGTTTCATTTAGGTAAATTTTTTCTTACAGAATTGTAGAGCTTGATTTTACACACCAGAATCTGTAAACTAAAGTTTCCTAGGTCCACTGGTTTGCGTACAGCAGCGCCATGAGTAATAAAGTAGTTACCCCTAAAACCCCCCTAAAAATGAGAAAACGTGAGCGAGCGTATTTTCATTGCGTAAATATGACGAGTTAACCATTCCCCTCTCACGCCACTCACTGAAGGCCCAACCTAACCAGTGTTACCAATTAAGTGGGTATTTAATATAACAATACTGAGAAGCAAAATAGTGTCTGATACTGGTGCAGGAATCAAGAGCTAATGAAAATATTTTAGGCTACAGCACGGATATTATTCGATTTGTTTATGCGTTATCTCAGTAAGTATATTGTCGTTCACGATTTATTTTACTTATTATTATTTTTTATGCATTTTTATGATTGATTTGTACCATATTTGTAGAATATTTTTGTAACATATTTTCTTGAGGTCTTCATTCCTGCTGCAGTACCTCTGCTTTGCGGGATATTGGTTATTTGTGCAGCCTTATAAGTCTTTTGCTATTGCATTTTATTCGTAGTGTATTTTTTATTTGCACAGATTCAAACCCAATGCCAAATGGGTGGGCAGATTGAGCTGAAACTTGGTGGGAATGTCCTCCACTGATCAAATACTTAAAACACTGACTTTCAAATTTTTTATAACGTCTTTTTCGGCTTAAAAACGAATACTAATTCATTTATTGCAATGAAACAAATATTGAGCTGTAGCGCTCATGATGATGATGGTGATTGTTGATTTTCGGTGCGCACCAGCTGCATTCAGGCTATATGGCACCCACATGGTTTTGGAGCGGAGTCATCTCTTCTCCGGGATCCATATCGGAAAACCAATGGCGTTTACGGCTTTCGAACCTCGGACCTTCGGCTTGGAAAGCCGGCGCTCTAACCACTACGCCGGGGTCTCAGATGCTCTACAACTGCATACATGATTTATTTACAGAAATATAAAATTGTTGAAAATATTCAAGAAAACTATTGCAAGACTCAATAAGTGATTGTTTTGTTGCTTTTGAATTACATAAGATTATGGCTGATGGCGTACTTCTTTTCACTTCTTGCATAACTTCCACTGAGCTATCAACAGGCGGCCGCAGGTCGCCAGCCCTTCGCAGAAACTAGAGGCTATTGACCGCCCGTAGGGCGGTGGACAGGCGCCAAGCGCCACTGCCCTCCGCCGGAGCTAGCTGCTCCAAACCGCCTGAAGGGCAGTGGAAGGGCGGCCGCAGGCCGCCAGCCCTCCGCGGGAGCTAGCGGCTCCTAGCCGCCCAAAGGGCGGCAGAGCAGCTAGTATATATATATATATATATATATTAGAACGGTTGCTGAATTATAATTCGTTTTTAACCCTAACACACGAAGTTGATCTTCTTAAAATCATGAAAACATAAAGAAAAAAGTATAGCTCCGGACTGACCAAGCGACAACACCCCATCCATCAGCGACTTGGTTTGGGCCTCGTTGGATCTGGCAACAGTTGCAGGTGGAGGGAGGGGGGATGTTAGTGGGTGATGAGGAGAGAAATGTGGGCGGGGCTATATAGGAGGTAATGTGGGAGGGTAACGAATGATCAGGTAGAGGAGCCGTGTGTCAGGAGGAATGAACGAAGCATACACTGTTGAACGGTGTCAAATCAACAATAATCGAATCAGCAACTGCATTAACGTAGGTGGATATAGGAGAGAAAAATGTGATGATTTGAGACGAGGGTAAGGATGAAGAGGGTAAGACAGGTGATTAGTTGAAAAGTAATAACAAACAAATATTTATTAAAATATCTTTTACATTTTATCCTTTAAATAAAGGCACTGTCTTTGTTTCACCACCGCAGTGGTATAGACTACTGATTATTATCCTTTGGATATTAGACAACACCTCTCTATCACCTTTTTCTGGTGCTATATGACCTCGTTGTTGCGGCACCTAATATCAATCAATCAATCAAACCCCTCGTGCTTGTAGTGCCCGCTATTTTTCACCTCCCAAGCCCATCGGAATTTTTGTTTTCGGAAGAAGACGGTTTAATTTCCAAAATTTTTAAATAATCATATTTGTCAACAAATACTCCTTCATTATATTTACCAGGCTTTTTTCTTCTAAATATGCATTTCCTTAATAGTAATCGATGTTAAACTTAAATAGGCGCTGCCATATGACGTTTTCAATATATTTCCATATACTTGATTGTAATTTGATTCACCGTCGTTCTGTTGCATCACTGTGCATGCTCTTTAAAATCAGAAGTAATGTGCTGCAACCTCTTAACTCGTCTCTGCCACCTATGTATGTTCCAGTTCGTGTCACCTTTGGTGCGTGGGTTGGCCTCCCATAGGTTTGCTTACGTATTGCCGCGCTGTAGAACCTGTCAGTACAGTCGATCGTTTGTCCCTAGGTCGGTGTTCTGTGGAATGGCCTTGGTGAATCTGTCTTTGATGATGTAGGACTGGCTGGCTTCAAGAGTAGGGCTAATATGTTTTTATTAAGCTAACTGCTCATCTTTCTTTCTCTACGCTGTCTTCTTTTCTTTAGGTTGGATTCATGGGGCTGGGGTCCTCGGATTGATAGAATGCTTGCATTCACTCCCAGCTTTGCGTCTCTAGTCTATTTTAATAATAATATTAATAATTTGGTCTGTTAATATCATTCTTGATGGGATTATCCCAGCCACAGCATTTCGCCTTCATAAAACTGAAGGACTATAGGTTTTATGCATTGCCATTTGCCATTCTGTTGCTAGTCAGAATGTTAACTTGTTAAATCCATTTGCAGGAAATAGAAATATATCTTATTTTTTACGTTGCTTATAGGTATTTTTTATTAAAATCTGTTTCGATATACATTACCTTACTATTATCTAGTTCCAGCATTACTGCGCAGAACACCATATGACACAATAAAGACCACAAGGGCAGTAATGGTGATCAACGTGATGCTCATGTATCGCTCTATACAGGGTGTATCGCGAGGTATATCATTAAATTACACCAGAGATATAAAATATAATTTTGAGTATATTTTGTTCTATAAAGTATGCTGTGTGTGATCTCAGTAAAGTACAATGAATACTGATAAAAACTATTTTAACGTGTGTTGTCAAATGGCGGTGAGCGTCAGAGGGAGTGGTAGCCTAATATGTTTTTCGGACCAAAGAGGTCTTATTTATTTTATCTTAATAAGTTTTATCATGATTGCAATATTTATGTGATGTTCTATAATGTACATTGAATCATATTTTCAATGCAGAGGGATAATACCAGGCCCGTATAAATAATTTTCGACGAAATATGATTAATATATTTTGAAGGTTAGGTAAACTCATCCGACATAATGCAAACCTGCAAGTCTACATTTCCCTACATTTCACGGATTTTCTTCTTATACAGGCCTGATATTATCCATCTGCATTGATAGTTTTTACCAGTATTTATTGTACTTTACTGAGATCACACACAGCATACTTTATAGAACAAAATATGATCAAAATTATATTTTATATCTCTGGTGTAATTTAATGATATACCTCGCGATACACCCTGTATATATATAGGTTACTGAACACAGTGTTTTATGCTCAACTTCAGAATTATATTCTCAGGAACACAATGACAGGCAAAGTGATATATATATATATATATATATATATATATATATATATATATATATATATATATATATATATATATATTCTCTTTAAGGCACACGAGGTTAAAGGAAATCGATATTTCTGCATTGGAAAGTTTATTGATGACTTTTTCCAATTGTCTAACAGTTCTTCTTTGTTCTTGGTTGAGTTGTTGTAATAGTTGGCCGAAGTTCCTTGACGCTTCGGAGAGATCATTCACCATCCTCAGAAGGGTTGTAAGTGAAGCAGTGTTTTTTTTTTTTTTTTTTTTGGTTGCAGGGGAAAGTACCTCTGCTTGGGCCTTATGCCTGTGCTGGCGGGCCCAACAGTCTGGTTTCCACACCAACACCCGACGCTGTTTAGGGACGGATGCCAGCTTGGTTAACCAGAGTGTGTAGTATATAGTCATGCCACCCAAGACGTCTAGAAGGAACCGCCGTGAAGGGGAAGCACACTACAACCACCGATCCACCGCCAATCCCCCCTCCAAATCAGTAGTGAAGAATGTTGAATCCTGGTGGAAATGCTGGATATCAAAAAGTCTTGGAGAGTAGGGGATAGTCTGAGTGGTTTAGTAAAAGTTGGAGTAAGGTCTGGAACGGAGTCTAGTTGAAGAGGTAAGAGGTTGAACTCTGATGGAAAAGCAGAGTTTCTATAGATTGATATAATGAGTGATTGGGTGAGTGTGTAGTAAAGATTAAGGTAAAGACTTTGAGCTTTTATGTCAAAGTTGGAAAGGAGTGTAGTTGGAGTAAGAGTTATTGGATATTCACCTTGCTGAAATAATCCAGTAATGTGTGTGAGGGCGAGGGTATCGGGGACGAGTGGGTTTGATAAAGTACTAGAGAAGAGAGGTGAGGATTTGAAGGAAGTAAGGGGTTACAGGGGTTTCAGCCCCGTTTCCCTACTGTTAAAGCCCTGGAAGAAAATGATGATAAGTATAGTGTGCTTGATTGCATGGAAGTTTGCGTTCGTTTCGTGTGTGTAAAATGTGTGTGTTGCAATTTAGGTTTGTGGGGAGGGGTGAGAGCCATCAGGACCCAGGCTTGAGGAAGGAAGCACACAAATAGCCCTAGGCTCCACTTGTCCACTGCAGTTCGGTGAACTGCCTCTAGTCTCTGGTGCTACGTGGTACTAAACAAAATTAAACAAAAAAGCCACATGAAGACATCATTCCCGGGCATGACACTTTTGACTGAGACCCTCAGTGACCTACACCCGTCACAGGCTGCTAGTAGGAGTTGTACCGTTAACTCAGAGTGCTGCATGTATTTGTATTGTGTATAGTGTTTTCAGTTTAGGTTTGGAGGGTGGGGCGAGAGCCATCGTAGGACCCAGACTTGAGGAAGGAAGTACACAAATAGCCCTAGGCTCTGCTTGTCCACTGCTTTTCCCATTAGGGAGTGCCTCTCACCAGCAAAACCATGTGGTTTAACCGAGCAGTGGCATTGCTGAGTGAGACCTTTGGTGACCTACACCCATCACAGGCTGGTAGTAGGAGAGGTGCCTTGAACTCTTGGTGCTGCAAGTGTATGTTTGCGCTAGGAGCACCTCAGAACCTTAAAGGTAGACATTATCGTAGTGGCTGCCATGTATGCAACAGACCACCTGCTCGTTCCGGGTTCCTTGTTATTGTCCCTACAGTGTTGGTTTACCGCTTAGGGGCGCATCCCCTCATGAGCCGATTGTCCTTACGATGTCATCCATGAGGAAGCGCATTTGAGTTGCTCCTGTGGTGACTTGGTCTTCGCTGGTCTGCACTCGGGGTCTCCTTCTTAAGCTGGCTGTGCTTGGGCACTCCAGAAGGTAGTGATTGAGTGGCTCTTCAGTCCTGTTCCCACAGTTCTGATTCTCTTCCGACGCTTCTTTTGAAATGCAGTGACGCATCGTTATGTATCCCATCCTGATCCGGTGTAAATTGGTCCAGTCTCGGCATGGAACTTTGGTTGTGAGGGGTATCAATCCTGTTGCTAGGGTGTACCACCTGGCAGCACGTGAGGTTGCAGAGACGTCTCTAAGTCTAGAAAATATTCTATCCTTGACTGCAACCCCGGCCATGCTCTTGGTTTTCTTAAGGCTGGGAGGAATTTTGAAGGTCGGAGTAGGTCCTCTGGTTGCCAATTTGGCCCCTTTGTCAGCCCTTTCATTTCCGTCCACTCCAACATGACTTGGGATCCAACAGATTGTGATGTGCCTCCATTGTCCTTGTATTCTTTGTGCCGTGGCAAGTACATGGGTCGTCAGTTGGACATTGTCTTCTGGTATGTACTTCCTGAGGTTCTGCTGTGCCGTCATTGAATCTGAGTAGATGAGGATGTACTTCTCTGCTCTACTCTTCGCATGCCGCATAGCCTGGACCATGGCTGCGAGCTCAGTCTAAATGGAGCTGCAGTGGTCAGAAGTCCTCCAACCAAAGACGCTGTTGCCAAGGACAAAAGTGGCACCCGCCCTGCCACTCTCTGGGTCCACGGAGCAGTGTTGAAGTTTACCTCTATTTATGGCTGTCTGCTGGATAAGGGGGCAGGGCTAGGTGAGGTTGGCTGGCTCCTGATTGGTCGGGCCACGGGTTGGCTGATCCAGGTGGATCTCTTTCCAAATGGGAGCTGAACATACAGAATGCTGTTCAAATATGGTTCAATGAAAAATACAAATCATAATAGTTCCTAATGAACCATGTTCTCTACCACTCAGGTGGAAGGAGCTGCTCTGCGATAGTGCATATTTTTCCAAACTATATAGAAGATACAAATATAACAGGTTATAAATATTCATCTTATATCCTTATCTACGTTTAACGTGGTCAATTATCTATTACTATTTCCATTGAAGATGATGACACTATAAAACATACACCATTACTGTTTTGAGTTTAACTAGGTCACTAATGGAGATATCGATACCCTATCGAGCAAGCTTTTCATTATGATTTTTTATATCGTACTTGTAGTAATAATAGACACAATTGCGTATTATTGTTGCTAATTGATCAGTATACTACATTCGGCAAAATAACTGCCGACCTGTTACTAAAGATGTCATGTCAGTTTTCAAGGTATCCCTTATGATTCCTATCATATTTCATCTACTGTATATAGATGACACGATTAGGGATATTGTTGCAGCATTTAGGATTGAAGATAAAAACTGTCGAGTACGATATATATATATATATATATATATATATATATATATATATATATATATATATACAGGGTTATTCAAAACTACATTTACAAAATGACAGGGTAAAGTCCTGACATGATGTTAAACATATTTCCATATGTAATTTTAAAAAATTTTAAAAGTTAATGACAGACATGAAAGCCAAATCCATTACCGTGGGCGAATGATCGAACACTTCTAAAATTAACTCCCCCCCCCCCCCCAGAGCACCCCGTGTTCTCTCTCGGGTAGACGAGGGAACTTAATACAACGTATGAAGCAATAAACCCTTATCGATCACGGGTATTGTTTTGTGGTCGAGTTACACTTACCGAGTGATACGTGTAGATGCCAGGGCGGTACTACTAACTTATCTGACATTACAAGAAACACGAAGCCTTGGGATCGATTAAAAGCCAACGGATCTGTTTGAATCCCATGATCGATAAGGGTTTCATTGCTTCATACGTTTTAAAACTTGCCTCGTCCACTTAAGAGAGAGCAGGGGATGAGGTGGAGGGTAGATGTTAATTTTAAAGTGTTCGATCGTTCGCCCACGGCAATGGATTTGGCTTTCATGTGTGTAATTAACTTTTTAAATTTTTTTAAATTACATATGGAAATATGTTTAACATCATGTCAGGACTTTACCCTGTCATTTTGTAAATGTAGTTTTGAATAACCATATATATATATATATATATATATATATATATATATATATATAACAGCCGGGTTCCTACTTTCCGCTACATGATCAGGGAAGCATATTCCCGTTCTGTGATACATTTTGGTCTAGCCACGCCCCCTCGATAGGTTAAGTTAGATTGGGTTAGGAAGCCATGAAGGATTATTTTTCGTGGAATACACATTGAGAATATTTTCGAAGCTGATAAGTGGTTAGTTTTAGAGTTACAACCCCAGCGTCAAACATGCTTCAGGCCGCCAACACTATACAAATTGCTCACGCAGAACAGGAAAATGCATCAGGGATACAATTGGTTCGGAAAATTATTGCCCAACAACTCCACCGACCCGGGAATCAGACTCATATACGAGATAATCACCTCGTTGCCGCAAGTTACATTTTTATGATATGACAGTAATATATATATATATATATATATATATATATATATATATATCTATATACATAAAGCCAAGCTTCTTTCTGCGTGTGTGTGTGTGTGTGTGTGTGTGTGTGTCCGCGATGCACGCCTAAACCGTCCAACTTTGTGTCCTCAAAATTTGCATGTAGGTGAGTCTTGATCCCGTTCAGGTTTAGGGGGGGTCATACAACGAAACCACATATAACGAAACGTGCTAGCGAAATAATAATAAATTACAGGGGAAAAATCTACGGAATCACCATACCACAGTTCAGCCTTTCGCAAAAACACGGTCAATTTTAAAGTTTCATTTAGGTAAATTTTTTCTTACAGACTTGTAGAGCTTGATTTTACACACCAGAATCTGTAAACTAAAGCTTCCTAGGTTCATTGGTTTGCGTACAGCAGCGCCATGAGTAATAAAGTAGTTACCCCTAAAAATGAGAACACGTATTCTATTATTAAATTATCGGATACTGGTCCAGAAATCAACAGCTCATGAACATAATTTAAGGCTACAGCACGGATATTATTCGATTTGTTTATGCCTTATCTCAGTAAGTATATTGTCGTTTACCTATATTATTACATTTTATCCATTTTTATGATTGATTTCTACCATATTGGTATAATATTTTGGTAAATATTGAATGAATTACCGTTATTGCATACCGTTTTTCTACCTTCATTACCCACTTATTTAGACCATTCTAAGACTATTTTCTTCTATGGCATTTCCTCCACAAATGCCCCATTTCCAAGATAGGGCATATTCAAATGGGGCATTTTGAAATTAGCCTGACCTTACCTGACCTTACCTAACCTAACCTAGACCACATCAGACTACCGGGACCTAACCTGGCCAAACTACCGGGACCTAACCTGGGCAAACTACCAGGAAAACGGTAATTCTTTCAATAATTACCAATATTTTTGTACATTATTTTCTTGAGCTCTTGATTCCTGCTCCAGTATCAAACACCATTGTCATATTGATTCTCATTATTGTCCTATAGAGTTTCACTTTTGTCAAATTGATTTTCATTATTGCCATATTTATTTTCAGATTGGTAGAATATTTTTGTAATCCAGTATCAAACACCATTGTCATATTGATTCTCAGTATTGTCCTATAGAGTTTCAGTTTTGTCAAATTGATTTTCATTATTGCCATATTTATTTTCTGATTGGTAGAATATTTTTGTAACTTATTTTCTTGACGTCTTGATTCCTGCTACGGTATCAAACACCATTGTCATATTGAATCTCAGTATTGTCCTATTGAGTTTCAGTTTTGTCTAATTGATTTTCATTATTGCCAAGATAGGGCATATTCAAATGGGGCATTTTGAAATTAGCCTGACGTTACCTTACCTGACCTTACCTAAACCGCATCAGACTACCGGGACCTAACCTGGGCAAACTACCGGGAAAACGGTAATTCTTTCAATAAATACCAATATTTTGTACTATATTTTCTTGAGCTCTTGATTCCTGCTCCAGTATCAAACACCATTGTCATATTGATTCTCATTATTGTCCTATAGAGTTTCACTTTTGTCAAATTGATTTTCAATATTGCCATATTTATTGTCGTCAACCGGAGTCGTGAAAAATGTCGTTTACCAGGAGGCACTTCAGTAAAATGCTTAGTGACGCAATTAATAGAAAAAGAAGGAAATATTATTAATTATGCTAATATTAGAATGATGGAGTTATTGAATGAGGGAGAAAGATTGATATAATAAACATTTAAAAACGACTAATACCTCCAATTATTCACCCACCCACCTCTATTACTAATCATCCATCCATCCATTTATTTTATCTAACCACTAAACCATCCCTCCCTCTCCCCCTTCCTTCCCTCCTTCCCTTCCTTCTATCCACCCACCACCCGATCTGCTCCAAACCGCCCGAAGGGCGGTGGAAGGGCGGCCGCAGGCCGCCAGCCCTCCGCAGGAGCTAGCGGCTCCTAGCCGCCCGAAGGGCGGCGGAGCAGCTAGTATATATATATATATGAGGCAGTAGCACCGAGTCAGTTTAATCTTTGTCATGTAAAACTAGTATTTCTTTATATTGTTTTCATTATCTTTGCCTATCATTGTGATGCTGAGAACATAAATCTTAACATAACATAAATGTTACACGCCACGGTAAACATTATGCACAGTACTATCATTCGACTATCATTATCATTCGATATTAACTATGGACAGTACGTGGATATAACAATAGGATGGGGAGAGAGGGAGAAGTATGAGGCGGCAGTGTTTGGACTGGTATCCAGACCAGGGCGAGGATGCATTTACTGTTTTAAGTTCACGTCCTGTATATCTTAATTGGCTTACCTTTTCGAATATAACCCTAAGGTTTGTCGATGAAATTCAAGAATATTTAATTCAGTTGAGGTAATGCCACTGAACTCTATATAGAACTGGAAGGGCCAAGTGTATATTGTTATTTTATAATCAACCATTTACCATTGTTATATTGTCTATTAATTTATCTGTGTAAATTTTCTATAGCATAATAATTCTCCCACGGATTGTGAACATCTGCTCTCCAGCCAGGCGCCAGGCCCAATTTAGCCAGCTAACCCCCCCCCCCTTCCTTCCTGCATCCCCTCTCTCTTACTGTGATGTGTCATAACGTCCGCACTGGGTACATATTAGAGCTAGTTTTGACTCGTTTAATCAGACACTGGTGTAACTTGGTAGGGAATGTTGGTGGCTGGAGAGAGGAGTATGTATTACGTAGGATTAAGTATTATTCTGAGATTCTCCTTGCATATATTTCAGTGTATGAACTCATCCAAGTCAATAAAATTATATTTAAGTGAGAAAAGTAACTAAGGAGTTTCTGCCAGTCTTAAATTAAATTGTTTAACTCTGTCATAACTCAGAACTATAACTGTTAAGTAAGTAAGTGGTCTCATGATTACAATTACTGTCTTATTAAGATGTTTCATCATTTTAATTGTAGTGTAATTGTGTAAATTCTCATTAACAGTAGTGTATTTGATTAGTAATATTGTATGATTATTATTATTATTTCTGTGTAATTTCTTAGTGTAATTTACCTGTGCAATTTCTTACTGTGTCTGGGTGGACCCTTGAGCTAGCAGCTTAAGCATACTATATTTACTTTTTCTGTGCCTTTATCAAGTGTTGAGTGAGAAAATTGTTTTTACTTCGTGTTTGGCTCTACATCAAGTAATATAGAACCTGGATTGTTGCAGGATATTAATATTTATTGCTTTAATTAAGTGTTCATTCTTGATGGTCAGATAGCCATTCCCATTTCTCCCCAATTCCCCTTTCGTAACAATATTTACTACATTGAGTTCGTTGACAATCCTTGAGGGCGGCGCTGATGTGGTGGGGCCATATTAGAACACCAAAAACACCACCAGTAAAAGTCGAGAGCAACTGCACTCACTGCATTGAATTTTTGGATATTATGGTGAAATATGCAGCCTATGAGTTGACAGAAACATTGTATTTACCACAAAGCATTATAAAACCTAATGAATAGCATAATTTGTCATCATGAACACACAAAATGCACATTAACAGGACTGAGAATGTTTCGCGTAGTTGTGAAACGTTATTACAGTCATTCTTTTACTCGTATTGGACGAGTAAAAGAATGACTATAACAACGTTTCACAAGTACGTGAAACATTCTCAGTCCTGTTAATGATGCATCATGCTATTCATTAGGTTTTATAATGCTTTGTGGTAAATACAATGTTTCTGTCAACTTGTTTTATGTTTATAACATATTTTTGTGATACATAAGTGCAGTGGATATTTTTATTGTATTACAGCATTTAAATGTACGTGAAAATCCTGAAAAATAGGTCATACGCAAATAAAATTTCTCATGAAGCCTACAGGTCATGTGTGAAGATTGTTTTCATCTGTCCCGTACATATTTCTTTATCATTTGGTAATTAGAATCAAGATCAGGATAAATACTGAATCGAAAGATCACCATGCTTTGTTAAGAAAATTTTACATTTAAGCTAAATAGCCCAAAACGTAGTTAAGTTGCACTTTCACATTTACTAAAACTTAGCAAAGAAGAATATTTTGTTGAATGGAATCTATACATTTAGTATTTTTTGATAGTGTATCATATTATTTATCATCTTGTTTGGATACATTGTGAGAGTAGACCTATATCCACATCAAACCCAAATAAACACATTTAGCTCTGGAATGTTACAGGCATTTTCATTATCCTATTATTATTTGACTTAACAAAACAGTATAAGTTGTCCTCTGAAAGTTATCGATCAAATTAGATGCATTTTTTTTTTTTTTTTTGTAAAATCTCTGGTTACAACTTTAGTAGTTCTTCAAAAGGATAAAATAATGTCCATTTATATTTATCTCTCTTTAATAAGAATATGTACAAATATAATATATCAATTAATGAAGTAAACAGCTCAAGAGCAGTTTAAGGTTATCGTACCATAGTGCTAACCTGGTGTTACAATACTGCCGCCTGAGACCACAGGATCACGGAGAACATCGCCCATCCAGTTCTTATCGGGAAATACCTTCACATGACGCTTGCCAGAAACGTTAATTAGACTAGAGTGCAAATATTCAGCGAAATCACGAAGGCAGTCTCCGAGTTAATCACATAATTTACACAGAAACATCACTTACTCTTCTTGTTGCAGTCTGATTCAGGCAATGATTCTGATATATCTGTTACTTTAATCCACAAACTCATGAGATAATTACTCATTGAGGGCATTCTGTAAGGAAATGAGATAGCGGAAAATGTTAAATATCATAATTAACGTGGTTAATTAATCATTTGTATGAAATTTTGCATCAATCAATATTACTTAATAATTTTGTATTGTCTGAAATGTTTCATTGCAGCACCATAAAATATTGTATTGTAAGTAATTGTTTAAAGCTGTTCACTATTACGGGGCTAATATTAAAATAACGTACTGGAAAGCAATAATTCGAAAAGAAATGATAGATGACTGTGTTCTTGCGTTCTTGTCGTTTTGATGACAGACCAAGGATAAGTTTGAGTGCGTACAGTCTCCTCCGCTGCCGCGTTCATCACTTAGCGTTGTCAATGTTTGTACCTCACAAAGTGTGAACCGCCAGTTTCGACTCTCTAAAAAGAAGATTTAGGGCTTTATGCCTATTGACTCATGGTGGTGGTCATTAAGGCAGTCAAATCTTGTTACATCAACACACCTTCCCCCAGCCTACAAGGTTGCTATTCTTGCTCTTACAGCCGGGTACCTACTTACTCCTAGGTGAACAGGGACACAGGGGGCTGGGAAAATTGTCCAACAATTCCACTGACCCGGGAATCTAACCCGGGATCTCTCGCGTTCTGGGCGAGTACGTTAACCGACTCTCTTACCCGAAACACTTGCCAGTATAAGTTTAGGAGAGGGTGCTGGGAGATCGGGGGTGGCCATTGCTGAACATTTAAAATGATTGACAACAGTGGAGGCTAACTGCTGCCTCACTAGGCTACATGACCAACATGAATGTTGCCGTGAGTGCATAGTACTGAAAACACACACAGTCACAAGAGATTCTCTTTTCCATCACAATGTTGTGGTAAAAAAAGTCATGTTTGTTTTTAAGTAGTATTTACACTAGTAGTGTATTATTGCCTTCACTACCCTCCCCCTTTACATCCCACTCCCTGCCTATCCCACCGTACCACTCCCGTCCCCCACCCTACGCCCCCGATCCCTCAGCACCCTCTCATAAACTTATACTGGCAAGTGTTTCAGGTAAGCAAGTCAAAACTACCGGTTCACGCCTTGTTCACACATTAAACACGACGGAGTGATGAACGCGGCAGTGGAGGTGACTGTACGAATCAATGCGGTGTTGACGAGATGCATTTAGATTTATCATTCTCGCTATTATTTCATAATGTATTTGGGTGATATTATCTGAAAGGAATTCACGCCAATACAAGCTCTGCCTAGAAAATTGCATTAAAATTGAATGTATTCATCTCTTACGTGATATGACAAGATTTATCATAGTACAAGACGACATAGGAATAGTTATTTCACATAAAATTTTTGAGATCGGGATGAAATTCCCTGTAAATAATGTGGAGGTGATCAGATCTTTCCACACTGAATTAAGATTGGATGGACCTAATATATATATATATATATATATATATATATATATATATATATATATATATAGGTAAGTATTAATTGTATGGGACTATATGTTAATGATTTAGTAATTTTAGGCAATAAATTATTCTCTTACGTCCTGACATTTTTTCGATGCAGGCAAAATAACTTCTCTGTGGACACTTGAACAATTGTATACATAATGATTTTATATCACTTGCATTTCAACTATGGCACATGTACAGTAGACTGAAACATCCCAAGAGCAGATATAGGTACTTAGAGAAAGTTAAAAAATATGTTTTTATTTATAGTGTCTGCAATATGTAACGTACGATTGACATCATTATTAACGTAAGATAATAGATGGTCATTATTATATTTCGACAGTACCCATTTTGGCATACACATCGTTGATGAAGTGGTTGTTCTGGCTTGTGGTCGTATGAAGCTGTTGGCGAATACTCCATCATAGTCCCTGGATGTTCTTAGATAAGTGCGCCTATCATACTGGGATCTAGTTACTAGTGTCCCTTCCTTTTCCCAACGGCGAATCCAGCGATATACAGTGGAGAGGCTAGTGCCAGTCTCTGCAGCAATGTCCCTAGCTGCAAAACCCGCCAACCACAGCCACACGATCCTCGTGCGGTCTGTGGTTCCTGACTTGCTTTTTGCTAGTTGTTCGTCCATCTTGTTTCTTCTTGTGGTAGATGATTCCCTGCAGAGAAACAGGCTTGTAATATATAGGTCAAGGCAGCTAGAGCTTCCATTACCTTCTAGAAAACACTCCACTGTAGTAAATTATACTTATGTCTTTCAACACGATATTGAGAAATAATGTAGATATGTTTGAAGTTTGGGCAAACAGCATTAGACTTACAATAGTAAAATACACCTGGATGAATGTGAGAATTACCTCAGGAGGTAACATAATAATTTGATAGATTTAAATGGCTTGTTGGGAGTACCGTAGATGTTCAAGCTTCAGCTGATTTAATGTGTGGATAGAATACATGGTTCTTTTGGTAATGTACATTTCAGCAGGAGGGGAAAGTAAAAAGAGAGCCAAGAGGATTCAATTAATGGTAAATTCTGACAGAAGAGAAATGTACTTAGCAAAAAAAAAAATCATTTCACTACACATACCATAATTTTCACCAACGTAAATAAGGGTGATATGATTATTACTTGCATGCAATGATGCTTTCACAATTTAGGCAGTTTTTTACGTTAAGTATATTAGATTCTAAGAAGAGAGAAGCTGTTCATCTCGTCAGTGTCCCATTTTTATCCTCTCCCAATACTGGATCCCTTTCTCATATCGCAAACTCTGGTTCATGGATATTGAACTTCCCTGCCCAAATCCAATGTCTCCATAATTTTTTGTTTATTTGTACAGCTAAACTAAGCTATGTACAGTCATCCTCTAGCGCCATATGACCTCGCTATTGCGGCACTTAATATCAACCAATCAGTCATCCTCCACATACATCTTCCCTTACAGTGTACATTATATATCTTCCATAAACAAGATGGTTCTGTGAATATAAATCAAATGCTAATTCGTCTAATGATTCTCCCCTTTTCCTTCCCACATAGCTTAATCCTTAAGGCGCAGGTGTTGGCAATTGCCGACACCCGCAACAAGTGTGGGTGTCGGCATTTGTCGACGACTCATTTTTCAAATATACCTGTTCCCTGATATACTTGATTAATCTCACAACAGAGGGGTTATGAGCATTGGAGGTCCACACGAATTACACCAGGCTTGTCCAGCTTGTGTAGCTTTGTCTCTCAGCATGCAAGGATGTATTTTCAACTCTCCGCTTTAGCGTTAATCACTATGCAAATACCTACGTGAAAACGACAGTGACGATATATTTCATATTACTGTGTTGAAAATTGTGATTCTGACACGTTTTATGATGTTATCAGATTACGGAACAATCTATGTAGTGGTCATGAGAGTATACAAGTGTGCTTTAAGAGGTGGTCATTCTGACATTGCTAGGCATCCTACAGGTGTCCATATGGTCTTCACGAGTATATCAGGAGACAGCTAAAGGTTTGTACTTCAATAGTATGAATCATTTCTTCATGTAGGTTTAGTGGCTTGCTCGCTATTTGCTGCCAAATATTTGTTTACGTTATGTAAATTATGTCTGCACGGCAGAAGGGACGCTGGTAACAAGCCCGGTTTTCAAGGGCTAATAAAATGGGCAGTGTGGTTCTTCCTATCACTCTTCCAAAATTTAAACTTATGAGAGGTGTTTCAGCTGTACCTAGCTGATTTTTGTTTGACGAATTATGCAAAATCTTTTCAATGTTATGATTATAAGGTAGTACCGTATATGTTTTGGAATGCATGTTACCTCTTAACGGCATGAAAACAAGTGAGAGCCAAAGGGTACTTCATTCCAGAACAAGTTTGTTATCGTTGATAGTTAGAGTTTATCATGAGATGCTAGGTCGTAGTTAATCGACTGGCTTCTACTCTACCTTTGAAGCCTCACAAATAATTATAACCATATTTTTCATGCCCTTTCTAAATTTTGGGCCATGTGGGTTAATTCTTAGCCAGTGTTAGGGATACCCATGCAAACAACACTTTTCTAACCTCTACACTATCAGAGATAATACAGTGATCATAAGCCCAGCCTAGCGGCTATCATATAAAATTACATAAAGGCTTGGCTAGTCACTTGATACTTTGTCCACCACTGGCACTCTTTCATATCCTGAAGCCAGTCAATAGTCTAGAGGAAATGGGGTCGAACCCGGTTTTGAGGTATGGAGAAGGTTTTATTGTTGAATCTGGTGCTCTGACATGTCCTCAACAGGAATCAGCCGGGTGCCACTCTAGCACTCTTGGAGAAAAAAAATTATGGGCCAAAATCAAAATGGTCGCGACACGGCATGTCGCCAACACTAAATGTCACATATCTTTTTCAGTACTGTTAACAGAAAGGTGATCTTGGTGTTTATACCTATGTTTTTGGGGTCAAGGAAGTCACTCCCGCTCGCTAATTAAGAGTATCTACCTCAGAAATGGTTTATATTCGTCGAAAAGGGTGATAGTTTGTGAAAAAAACAGTGATTTTATTTTAATAAGTACACTTTATAAACATTTAATAGTAATCCAGATTACATACTGCTTACTAATCACTAGTTTCATATCAAATTCATAAATGATAATTTCAGCATAGCCTTGAATTATGGTACATAAGAATGAAGCAATACAATTATGCTTATTAATTTATCTGTGGTGATCAAATGAGGTAACAAATCGTGTTTAAGTATCACATATGACCATGACCTATTTATACAGGTCACATATAACATTAACTATTACATAAAAGAAACATAAACATAGAACATTGTGTATGGTCAGAGTCTTTCAAATGTTATGTAAATCATCATCAGTCATAAGTTCATCCTTTTCTTCCTGTGATAATATGCTCCGAGTATTAACATTATTGCAATCTACTCCAGCGTGACAACCACAGAACATTGAACATGACATTTGAGTACTCGCACAACTACATCTGCTAGTAGAACATGCACGCATCGAGGAACAAGCACACTTGATCATTTGGAGAATTTCAGTTGGAACGGGTGATATATTCTCTGGTAACATGACAGGGAAGAGCTTATCATTTCTCTTGGTCCATCCATACTTCACTGGATCAGCATCTTCAGGAGGTTCACTGATAAGTGACGACTTCCACATGAGCGTCTGATAATGGGCTCTGTAGACATGTTGCATGAAAGCTTCTGAAGTTGGTGGCAGAAACTTCAGTTTTGGAGCAATTGACAGCTTCTGGTTTGCCATTTTTTTCATCCATACATCATGGCGTGTCTGACATGTTTTTGCAACATCTGGACACATAACATGTTGCAATGAACAGTGTTGCTTCAGTGACAACATCTTCCATAGGAACATCTTGCTTACCCAACAACTTCAGTGTCTTACTGCTATTAAGTACTTTCAAAGCTGTTGCTTTTCCTATGCCATAGAGGAACGAGGTAGTATCGCTACCACTTAATGCATGCACTCCAGGAAGAAATTCTGCAATATTACTGTGCTTGGTTGCTGTAGCTTTTATATCTACAGTTCTTCGGCTAGCAATGGGACTCTGCATAAACACCTCACAGGTGAGTTTTTCTTTGCAGTAGAAGTACAGGAGAAGAACAAAGACGTCCGTATCATCAGAAACTACAGTTATGTTTGATGCACCCCTGGCTGCCAAGTACACCAACTGATTCACTATGATAACATCAGCCTCCTCGTGAGTGTTACGAAGATTAGTTTGTGTCCTTACTTGTCCGTTTGTGATGGATATGGGGATTGGATGTTCAGCAGTAATAAGCTCATTAGTGTTGTCTTCTACATGATCAACGAAATATTTGGTGATCAGGGTGATAAGTTGGACTTTGTTGTAGGTGACAGTTAGCACTACATTCTGGGCTGGCAGAGGTGTATGGAGTGTCAGTGAATGTTTGTGACTAGCATTTGTACCAGCACGGTTTGATCTACTGGCACCCTTGGTACTATTTGGTGCATATCTGTCAAAGATCAAATGTACACGACACATTTGTAATTAGTATCGGAGGCTTCCCAAGAAGTTTTTCACATAGTCTTCAACGGTACCATTAGATGGCCAACGAACAGTCCAAAGCAAGGCACACCCGTCGATGATATTGGCATCGGGAGGGTTGATTCGACGGCTTGATACTTCAACTTGTAATTTGGTTAAGAGTGTAGCTTTAGCTTGTGATCTCAAATCACCATTTTTATCGAAGAGTGCAGATGGTACAGCAGATAATTCATAAGTAAGAACATCTTTGATGTTCAAGTTTCTGGACTGCTGAAGGCCAATGACTCTTGTATATATTATTTCAGTATTAATCACAGGTGTACCATCAATCTTGATCAACTTCTTGTTAGAAGTAATTGTTTTTACATTCTTCTTCAGGGGGGCATGGAAACTAGTTGGCCATCCTGCTCATCACAGTTGAGTAATATCTTCTGCTTGTAATCCCCTGTTGTCCGACACTGGTACACTTTTCTCCATCTGTCTGGATAACGAGGATCCAATGGTAGGCACTTCTCACCGCAAAATACACAGTGTTCTTTGAAGTTGAATATCGTTGTGCCCAATCTGCGTGATCTTTTGGGTGGTACTACTGTTTCTGTTGGAGAGCTGTCATTACTCTTCTTTGTGATAATTATATCTTTTGAGATGATGCTTAGAGGTATAAGTAGATACACAGCTTTTATGACATCTTATAGAATCTACAGGTTTGCGCAGAAAATCACTGCGTCTGATGCGTGGTGTGGAGGTATAGCGCGCGATTGTTATATTATCTCCCTGACTAGAAAGAAAATGCTAGAGGCGTGAATTGTGCACCTGGCAGCGACACGCATATTCTTCTTCAGTCACTGGAGGGAGGAGTCCCTCCCTCCTTCCACTGATTTGGCGGTTAATAGCTATAATTATAGTATTGTTTGAACTGATTAGGCCTGTGCGTCCCGCTACTTTCCTGTGTTTTAGCCTGCTTTTGTTGCATTAAAGGAATGGGTGGAAAGCATACAGACACTCAAACCATTCAAGCAATAGTCGATCTTCATAAAGCTGGGCACAGTAATAAGGAAATTTGCCAGCTAAAAGGATTAAAGCTTAGAACGGTGCAAAATTTGATTCACAGATTTAAAGCTGGCGGAGAGCGGCAGCTCCCTCTCCCTAAGAAACAGCCTGGGAGGCCTAAAAAAATATCAAAACGAACCAGGAGTTTGTTAAAACGACACTTGGAAGTTAATCCTAGTTTAACAGCCAAGGAACTAAAGGAACAAAGTCTAAGCCTTCTTGAAAATGTGTCACTACGAACTGTGCAAGAAACTTTGCAACGTGACCTTGGCTACAGGTGTTATCGGGCAAGGAAAAAGCCATTGATAAATGAGCGCCAGAGGAATAACAGGCTACGTTTTGCCAAAAAATCTAAAGATTGGCATCTTGAAAAGTGGCGTTCAGTGTTGTGGAGTGACGAAAACACCTTTTGTGTGAGTGGAGGAGGACCTTTTAAGGTGTATCGTCGCCGTGGCTCAGACGCAACAGATCCTCGCTACACGCAAAAGGTCACCAAACACCCTCCCAGTTTAATGGTGTGGGGTTGTTTTTCTTTTTATGGTGTTGGGGACTTGGTTATTCTACCAAAGAACACCACTGTGAACAAAGTCGTATATTTCGAACTCTGGGATGACCATTTGGAGGACTGCTTTGAAAAATCAAAAGCAGAGATTTTCCAACAGGACAGAGCTTCCTGTCACACAGCTAAAGACATGATTCAGTGGCTAGATGATTGTGGGGTTGATAGGATATGTGATTGGCCAGGTAATTCTCCCGACATTTTACCAACAGAAAATCTCTGGGCCATCATCAAAAGCAAGCTACGCTCACGTGACATCTCAACACTACCCAAACTTGAGAAAGAGCTCCGTAAGTGTTGGAAGGAATTTAAGCCTGAATACCTTCAAAATCTTGCTGACGGTATACCACGTCGTCTTGAAAAGGTCATCAAGAGGAAGGGCTATGCAACAAAGTACTAATAAGAATAGTAAGTGCAGGTTTTCATAATTTTTTAGTATAGAAATATGGTGCGTCATGCATATAAACAATCCCTGTCGGGGGCACGCAGTGATTATCCGCGCAAACTGTAGATCATGCAATTTATCAATTAGCCCATCACTACAGTCTCTAATAGTTTGTACTCTAGCAGCACCACAGTTAATGAGGTTAGGGGAAGTGTTGGAGCAATCAAAGAAACATCCATTATCCATGCTTGACCATGCTGTCTTAGCTGACCTGTAACGGAAGCATGTTCAAAATAATCACCACCACCAATGAGCATGCAGATTATCATATAATTATTGGTAGTTTAAATTATATATCTTTCTAGATACCTTCAAATACGAAACTAGTAAATTCAATGGCTTCCTTGACCCCAAAAACATAGGTATAAACACTAAGATCACCTTTCTGTTAACAGTACTGAAAAAGATATGTGACATTTAGTGTTGGCGACATGCTGCGTCGCAGCCATTTTGATTTAGGCCCGTAATCTGTTTTCCCCAAGAGTGCTAGAGTGGCACCCGGCTGATTCCTGTTGAGGACATGTCAGAGCACCAGATTCAACAATAAAACCTTTGTGAAAATCAGCAACTAAGAAATCCAAAATAGAGTAAGAAATGGAAACACTGGCAACTATACTAGCTGGGAACTCTCCTCACTGGTCTGTGTGTGTTTGAAAGTTGAAACAGAGCAGATATATGGCGGCAGACAGAGCACCAGAGTGACCAGACCAGCATTCACCAGAAGAGATGAGATGGATGTGGACCATTTCTCGGCTGACTACTGTCACTTAGCTCCTTTGTTTTTAGACATTTTACTTTTTCTTCACATTAATTATATAGTATCTATTATCTCTCTATAATGGGAAAGTTCAAGAGGCGCAAGGATAGCAAGAACAGGTAAAACGAGAAATACTAACTGTCCCAAGAAATGAGCGACTAATATTTTTCAAAGGGGGAACCAGGTGCCATATGTATTTACTTGAATATAAATGGCATGTTAATAATGTCATGTTTGTCGTAAATTATGTGCTTTATCATTTACGTCGTAGTCTTCTCTCTGATTAAGAGTGTGAGTGCGAGAACCATTACGTTTCCACGGAAGCTAGACACTTGCTGATATCCTGCGGCCAGTACCAAAATTTGACAGAACACTAGCCCTCCCTCCTATACCCCTTCCCATGGACAGGAGTGGTGTGATAAGTGGCAAGAAGTTCTTGCCAACTGTAGGGTAATCGCCCTACATGTAGGGCATTTCGGCCTCATATCCTTGTCTGCAGGGCAGACTACTTAAAAAATGTCTGTTACCCTCAACAATGTAAAAAATAAAACACTTCAATAGTAGGTACCCGACATAATAAAAAATGTTTCTTATGAATCTGGCAACTGACAGCTCTTCAGCAGTTGGATTGACATTATTTTACTTTGAAGTAAGATAAAATGTAACGTTAGGCCTATTTTAGTCTTGCAGTAAAGAGAAATTACACTTTTATATATATATATATATATATATATATATATATATATATATATATATATATATCAGTATAAATAAAACCTTCAAGTGGTTGAATAATATTTTCATCCTAACTTGCTAAACCGTAGGGCAATGAAGGCAAAGGTAGGGTAATTTCAGTGTCTGTGTTGGGCAAAGAAGACTCAAGGGGTTGGCAACACTGCGGCGGCCGCCGCCGGCGCCAAGAACAAGAAAGACAGAGCTCAGTATTCCTTATTGATATATTATTGCATCATGTTCTGTCACTTCTGTATTAACTTCATCCAAGTCATAAGTCATATTAATAAGTTAAGGTTATTATTATTCACCATTGTGTTAATATATATTCTGTCGTGAGTAAGTTCTCTTTAATTATTGTTGTGTGATTACTTATTTAAATCGTTGAGTACGGAGTGCAGTCCGACACCCTTATTATTGTGCCAGCATTACTATCGTGTAATTTTCTTATTGTCTTTCGAGTGATTTATTATGAAACAAAAGCTATTTCATTGTATGATCTTACAGTCGTCACTAACAGGGTAAGTGCAATAGAACATCGGGAAAAAGGGATACGGAAACACATCTGATAGATGCGCTTGAAAAAAAATAGACATAAATACAGAAAAGTTTGTATTCGTAACGATTCCTGGACGAATCATCATCTCATATATTGAAGCAACCTTAAAACTTTACCCACGGTTTAAAAATATGTGAAGAAGTAAGAGAGAACAGAAGACGCTAGAGGCTGGGAGGTCATGATGTGTTCCCAAAATATATATTCCTACTTATCAGGCAAAATGGTGCATCAGCAAGTAGATAATTCCTGGAAAGTAAAGTTTGGCAGAACAAGTTTCCATAGAATAAAAACAGTAGATTATTGTGAAGGCTGGTGTTCTTTGCCTTCGACGAACCTTACAAGATTGATTTAAGGATGAAAGAAGGGCCTCACTAGGCCTGAACGACCTTGTAGGAGGAAAGAGAAAGTAATATAAAAGTGGGACAGCATGCATGAAGGAAATAGAAGGAAAGGGGAAACAGTTGAAGAACTGTACATAAATTACAGCGACCAATGAAAATGACGTGATTCTATCGTTATTCAAGCTTTGACTTCGTGTTTCCATTTTTTGAACAGCACATTGGTAATGAATAAAGATTTTCCATCTAGCAAACGATTTCTTTCTTGACAACAAAGCAATTGGCATATTTGATATTATATATAAGAGCATATTATATATTATATTATAATGTTACGACACCTCTCTCTCTCAGTACACACGTCACAAGCATTTTTACTTTTTCATAGACACACAAACACTCAGTTTCAGGATCACATTCAGTTTCTGTTACACTAATTTTCTATATTACTACAGCTTTCCACATCACACTCGGTTTCTGTGTAGCACTCAGTCTACTTGCCACACTCAGATTTTGTATTACTTAGTGTTTGTGTCACACTCGGTTTCTGATTCACATTCTGCGATTGTGATAGACAATCCGAGTTGAACACAGACTGTGAGTGATATGGCAATCATATTTAATACATAAACCGTGCGTGAACAAAAAGTATGTGTGATACTAAAATTGAGTGTGAAGGTGAAGTGAGTGTAAACGTAAGAGATTTTGAGTCAAGTGTGAAAGTGAAAATATGCTTGAAAGTGTGGAAATGTGTGTGATAGAAGGGGGTTGATAACATTACTACAGGCTACAGCTCAGAGACGACTACCCTGGCCCATGTCAAATCCATGTATACAATTATCTCTGCTAATGCATATAACTTTGTTCGGTAAAACTTTACTATGTGACAATACATCCTCCAAGGTAACCAATATATTATCTGATGTGTTATAATATGTTATAACTTATTTTAATCTTATTTTAATTATAAGGATTATCGAAAGAATTCCGTAAGAAAAATCGCAGGAGAACATTCGAGGAGGTTAATTAAGCGAGATCAGCGAAGTCCGTTACGAGACCATTAATTAAAAAAACAAGTACCGTATGTGATGGGAAATTAAGAATGTTAATATTTAATGTAAAAATTATTATTACTGTTTTATTACTACACTAACGAGTTTCGAATCTAAAATCTTGAAGATCGCTTCCAAGACTTCAGTTAAAGATTATGTCCTTACACCTGTGAATTTTCAATGTAAGTACACACAGTATCACTCGTAATTATTACCTTAGGTATGAGGTAGACGCTAAGGCAAGCCTTCTACCGGGCTCAACTAGTGAGAGACCGGCTTCCCTCCTACGTTATTAATTTTATCAACCAATTGTCTGTTCCACTGATTAACAATATAACCATGAATCCTTGGTATACTGGTAGTTTACTGAGCTACTCGACTTCCGGTTATCTTCTCGTCACGAGAGACAAAGGCGAGATAAGAGAGAGCAAGTATGAGCAACACGTGTGATATCACCCGCGGTGTAGGCCGAACTGATTCAAAAGCGGCTACCCGGGGTAGCTTGGTGGGGTGGTAACATTACGTATCACTCCGCAGCCTGGCGTGTCTGATGAGAAACGCCGGGCACCACAATGTTTGAATGCTTACCTATCCTGACTAACTTTACATCCTATATAATTCTACATCACTCATACATGCAATTTTAATTAACGACGTATAAATAATTTCCTATGATTTTCCCACTTCACGATATCATATGCAATTCAAGGAATTATAATCTTACTCGGCATGATTAATTCCTTCGGTAATAATACGAGCGAGAAATACAGACGAGTCGACAGTTGGGGAGGGATGCTAGCCAATGGTGCAGCGGAAATTTCCCCCCCAAGGCAGCCTTCAAAACTGTACTGCCTTCTATCCCTAGAAATGGTACAGCTAATGTCGTGTTTTTGTTGTTCAAGCGACACGAAGCTCGCTTGGATTTCACCAAGCGAGCTTGCCCTGTACAGTTTTTGTCGGTCGCTTGGATACGAAGCCGTGCCAAACGGTAGCCGTTAAAAGCAAGCCGTCTTCGTATCCAAAGCAATCTTGCTCGGGAGCAGTCTTGGTGCTGCTTGGTAGTCAGCTGAGAACAACAATATGGCCGATAGATAATTGAAATTGGCTTAATTAATGCATGTAACTAGCAATCAGTGCCAAATAAACAAAAATAATGATGTAATAAGATGTTGTAGTATTATTTAAGGAGGTATAGGCTGCTTGGATAATTTTTGTACATATTATTATGGAAGACAAAATTTAAAGGATTATTTATAAGTAATAACTTGCAACTTTTTACCAGTAGTCTACTTACAATTTTCTACCAGTGCTTACACTGCTGCAGAGGTCTTAATGTAAATAATATTTATTAATAAAGAAAAATGTGGTTACTCAGTTAACTGATTCTTTACCTAACATATACCTAACCATGCAATTTCGGTGAAATTTCAACATGTGAGGATTGGTATAATAGCCATCAAGTTTTCATTAATAATTAAGTGTCCAATTTTTCTTGTTTTTTCCCCTCCACCTAAACTCGAGATATGAGGCTGGGTACCTATATTATAATTGTGATGAATTTATTTGGAGATCAGCTGGCCTTCTCTGTGGTTATTTTAAATCTTGCCAAAGTGTATTCCTAATATTAACCGTTTTATTGCTTTCCTATGATATGACGATTCCGTCAAATGATAATTTTTCGAGTATTATTTTGGTTCGGCACCTTCGGCAAGCCAGTTGTTCGGCTCCACGTATCTGGTCTGTTTTTGTCGTCAGATAGTCCGCTTGGCACCCCAAGCCGACGCTTGGACAACAAAAACGCGACATAACCAGCTACGTATACCCAGTAGATTATACTCTGACTGGCTCAATTAAGCCCTATTCTCTATGCTACGATATTATTATTATTATGCCAGGAGCATCGACTCGTGACACCGTAATTCTTGATTATTGCGATATTTTCAGCTAACTAATAATAATTCGTGTAAAAGTGTATGCGTGTGGAATATACAGCATGTATACGAAATACACCGACAATCTTTAGGATTATATTCTCCATCGAATAACAAACCCACAATATTCTATAGTGAAATGCAAAATTATTAACTTTGTTGTAGAAGTTGAGTATCGCAAGTCTCTACACTTGCAGCAAATCGAAACACTGCTACTCCCTCCCTGGTTGCCCCCAGTCTCCCGCATCCACACTAGTTAAGCGATTGTTTGGGATCATGATAAGCCAGTGAGTGGCAGTGTTGTTTTCGACCATTCAGCCCACGAAAGTTTTGTGTAGATCCACCTGCGAGTCACTGTATCGGATTCGGAGTGGTTCGTAGCTGAACGAAACACACGAGGTGGACGTCTGTAACAGCCTCGGCATGCTCAATAACCAGTCGTTTGCCTGTTGGGGATGATGGAGACAGGGGGAGGGAGGGGTCTGGGAATAGATGGTGTGGCACCAGTGTTCGGCTGATGGCATAGTGCTCTGACTTGGTCTACCCATACCTTTACATAAAGTAGTTATTCTGCATTTCACCATAGAATATTGTGGGTTTGTTTTTCGATGGAGAATATAATCCTAATGTTTGTCGGTGTATTTCGTATACATGCTGTATATTTATTAATTGTTAATTAATTATTGTTTGTGTTTGACTGGAATTAATAAATATAATAAAGTAACGTAATTTTGGTTGTTTCCGTAACCCTTATTATTCTGCTACTATGATAATGCATATATAACGAAAACGAACCCTATATAAATAAATTAATTGTTGATGGAAGTTGGAAGAAAAGAGGATAGATTAACCTCTACAGACAACTGTTGGGCCAACACAACGAACGTCCATATTAAGTCCGGTATAAGGTAAGAATAATTACTAGTAATAAATAAATCATTCTAATATATAATATCCAACTAAAAATTCCCGTCACAATTACATCATCTAAGTTTCGAGGAAATTAAACCCATTTAAAGATCATCACACATTTCATAAACTGAGAGTCGATGAACCTGCAGCAGTGCATGATCTACAGAAAGATTTATAGTTTTTAACAGTGCTCTATATTTTACCAATTATGTAATGACTATTGCAGAACATAACTCATGCCCTCTTTGTTGATTGAAATTCATCTTCCCCAGGTGTACCCATGTTTTTATGGCGTCGCTGTTTCTGACGAGATGTCTTCACAGTTCTCTGTGTTTTTCTCCCACATTATCTTGTTGTACACACTCTATCGACCACATTCTGTGCCAACCTCCTCACTTTCTACCCTCCATCTCCATGTCCGTCACTCTTCTACCCACTTTAATATCATACTTTCTAATTATCCGTCCATACCATTGCTGTCGCCTCACTTTCACAACTTTGTGAGCTTTCCACAACCTTAGTCGTTCTCCAGATCCCTTCAGTCCTAATCATATCCCTTCTCGTGACCCCATACATACATCTCAGCATCTGTATCTCCGCCAACTTTACCTTATCCTTTTGAAAGTTCATTAGGCCACTCTTTCGACCGGTAATTTATCACAGGTTTTACAATTGCTTATATACATTATACTTCAATATTGCGTTGAATTGTCTATTGCATAACAGTCCTGACATATCCTTCTTCTTTCCCCAACCTGCCTTTATCTGATGATTACTTTCTATATCAAGGTCACTAACTGAAGTTACAAGCTCTCGTAATTAGATCTACTCCCATTTTAGGATATTGACTCATTTACAAAGATTAACAGCAGTATGTGAGTAAAAGATGCTATAAGTTGTAGTCATTTTTCAAATTAGTCACATCTGCATGTTCTTACATTAATGTTGATGGATACAAAACAGCACGCAAAAAAAAGAAAAGAGTAGACCTAAGGAACAGTATAGAGGGCAAGGTTTATGCAAGTAATGCCTTCTTAACAGACTATGATAGCTGTAATATAGAACCCTATTTAGACTAGGTGTTCAAAGATCATGAACCAAGAATATCGTTCAATTCTCTTTAACTTTATTAAGATTATACTTTAAGGCGATCACGGTTTACCACGAATAAGGAGAGGGAAGTAGTGCGATTATTATACCAGCAACAGGTTTAGCACTTTTCTTCTCATTAGAGGTCACTATTGGAATTTTTTTGTAATCGACAACTAAATCCTAAGTTAAAGGATTCAAGGCTAGATTAATATGAAAAGTTTCTAAGAAACTGAAGATTTAAACTAGCATATATAAAATATTCAAATTCATATAAGTTTTTACTCTTATATTTTAGTAGCAAACTTCTTTCTTAATTAACACGCAACCTACTGTATGTATACATTAAACAACCAAGGCGGCATCACTAATTCTTATTTCACTCGAACGAACATTGAAAACTAGTCACTGTCCTTCACTCATGTCACCCTACTATGTCATAAACAATATACAGCATTCAAATGTCCTTTCTCTACAGACAATACCATAAATCAGCGTCACCAGTCATAGATCTCTATTCTCTCTGTCGTTTATAAATCAATAATTGCTTACAATAATTTTAACTGACTTTCTCCATCAACTAACCTACTGTAAAAACCTGATCCACACATCCTCTGCTTCTTACACACCAACTCCTCAGATCCATTCCGTCCACTTTCCATTACCATTCTTCGGTACAACCTGCCTGCTATGCTTATCAGATATATTTCTCTTTGAGAAATAACATAAATTCGCACTCCATGATTGTTGTTAATTGGAATAATCATTGCCTTTCGCCACTCAGGTGCACGGCCAGTTGAAGCCTCAAAAACCTATTATTTTGAAAATTGTTACATTCCATCCAAATAAATCATTAATCTCACCACCCCTCCAGAAAAATAAAATAATTTGTTTGTTCTCTTGTCATCTTTATTTTTACCTTGCAGACTTTGACTCCATTACCCACCTTTTTTCCTTTATCTCCTGAAGTCATTAAAGAACATTCTTCGCTAATCATTGATATTATTATTCATTTTTCTTCACAGTTCTAACATACTCACTTGTACTAACCCTTTGAAGTATTGTACCTCCTACAATTCTATTCACTCCGAGATCCTACCATTTGCGCAAAGCAGCTATTTCTCCTGGTTAACTTCAATAGCCTTTTCAATTTCAGCATCCCACAACTCTGTACCTTTTTCGGCACTGTTGACTTTGACCTCTCCACAAACTTATTACCAATCTCAATTTAACTATTCTTGTACACAAGATAGAAAAAAAAATATACCGTTGCACAATATGCTCGAATCATTATGACACCAAGGAATGAAGTCAGTGAAACAATCCCACAACAATAGCCGTTGACAAAATATTTAGAATTGGCATTGGAACCCCTGTGCACCGATATTTTTTCTTACCTTGTGTCCAATTTCCATAACGGTTGCAGATCACATTCCTCCATCACCTTCAACATAGGCATATTCTCTAACCTACTCACATATTCCTATTCAAATGTATATTTGATTATTAGATTATCCACCGTTGCTCTTTCCTCTTTCACTCATGCTGTGTTTCCTACACCTTCTATACTTATTGTGAACACCACAATCAAATTCAGCCTTTTTACTTTCTTGACACACATAATCTATCAAGTATATTCTTGTCTTATCACACTCTCATACACCCGTGTGTATTTGTGGATCTTTTTATCCTGATAATGAGTCATACCACAGTATCATATTATTACAAAAAGGATTAATAATAATAATAATAATCATAATAATAATAAAAATAATAATAAGCGAATGTAGGTATAAACCATGGAATGCAACTACTAGTCAGAGTAAATATGGATAATAAATACTCATCCTTATAAGATTGTCTCGCTGTTTTACAGACTCACGGCTACATTGGTACTAACCTGTGCCTCTGTTGGTAAGAAGCTTACGCTTGCTACCTTGATAAGGGGAGGAATTGAATCGCTAAGAGATCTATTCTTTGTTTTATAGGGCAGTAAGCTCCTCCTTCTATGACGTCAATTTCGCTGGCTGTTTCGAGTGGTTGGTGGTGTGGTCAATAATCAATGGAGTGAATTACATCTGTACACAATGAAAAAGAAAAAGCCGTATAAGGGAAGGAAACACCTTAGTAGTAGAATTGCTTCATTCAAGTATTAAAATGCTACCAGAGCCTCATATACGTTGTGCATATTAAAAAAAAACCACACACACACACATTTATTAATATTTGTACCGTACTTTAACTTTAATTCGGGTTATCAAAAACCTTATTATAAAAATAGTTCAAACATACTGTAAAATATGGAAAGTTGAAAATTTCGACAACATTTCGGTTATTATATCATTGCAGTAATGTCTAATGTAAATAACAATACAATCTACCAGACGAACAGATAGTTAATGATCTCCTGGGAATCAGCAATATTGGGCTGTATATTTCTTTTCCCAAATTAAGAGCATCCCCGCCAGTCACTGATCTTGTTTCTGTATATGGTAGTTACATTACAGCACCTGAGTAATGACAATGCCAGACCCTTACTGTGTTACTACTTGCGGAAAAGGTCTCAAGGCCTAGGCTCATGTATGGCTGTATATAAACAGGAAATGTATTTTAAAACTTGTTTTATTCTGATGAAGAAATTGCAGCGTAGCACTACATTTACCAGTGATCTTTTCTTCTTAATAAACTGAACCTTTAGTATCGTTATTAATTGAAGAAACCACTAAAAGATATTACTTTAAATAATCCAGTTATAAATGGTATTTATATATGCAAATCTTTGAAGGAGCAGTTTGCACTGTAAAAATAGAGCACTTTAATATACGATATTATTATTATTATTATTATTATTATTATTTTTTTTTTTTTTTGTCTCCATGTTGCGCAGGTAAATTCTGTGTTAGCTGAAAATATCATTACCTGTTCGTGTTTTCCTTCTCGGGAATTGTTTTTGTTACGTAACAACGTCTCTGACAAACCCGACTGACAGCAGCAGGACACTAACTCTATGTATTGTTTCCTCCAGATGACCAAAAATAATAATAATAATAAAAAAAAACGAACCTCCTTTGTTTTAAATACCTGACATATTCAGAAGATAATGTTTCTAGACAATTGCACAAACATAGAAATAGGCAACCAGCACATATATACATACATAAATTATAAACATACATGAATATTGATCGACAGACTGACAAATATATAGATAAAAAAATAGATATAGATATTTATAAATATCGATATCTAAACATAGGAAATTATTGAAAATAACCTGATAGATAAGGAAATAAATAACTACAGAATCTCCTAAGGTAGCAATGCAAGACAGTGTATGTTGGAGTTACTACATATATTCCAGCCCCTATATCGTTTGAGCAGGGAAGTAGATCCTAACAAGTTAGACTCTGCTTAATAATGATGATGGGGGAAATGAAAGAACATCATCCACTTTGGGGTGAGGGCATGGTTAACACTCGAGGACCTATGTTGGATTTTTTGATGGAGGAGGAAGGGTTGAGTGAACTACACACTGAGAAGTTTTATTTCCATGGTCAGACGGGTGTTTTTACTTCCATTGATCTAAGTATATGGCATCTCTGTGGATGGAATTTACATGGAGTGTATTGCCGGAATTATTTGGATGTGAACACTTTCCAATTTTTCTAACTTCTGCTGAGAGTTGACCTCGTTGTCGTCTTCCCCGCTGGTTCTTGGATAAAGCAGACTGGGCATGTTTTGCACAATTATGCTTGCCTGTCCGCTCTGTAGATGATTTTTAGAGTATAGGTGAGGTAGAGGCTCAGGTTAGTGATATGCTTTACTTAGGAGCCCTGCAAAGTATTCCCAATCTAGTGGTAACTTGCTATGACGTTTGGTTCCCTGGTGAAACACTGTGTGCAAAGCACCTGTTAAGGCAAAACATTTAACCTTTTTCTACACCGTCACCATCCAGGGAAACTCTAGTATTGCTAGACGAGTATTTAAAGAGGCTAGGGGAAAGCCTTGGAGAGAATATGTTTCTTCCAAGACGTCTCTCACCTAAGTGTGGAAACGGGTCTGACGTGTTAGCACTCTCTCTCTCTCGCTCTCTCTCTTATTTTTTTTTTTTTTTTAGGTAAATAAAAGAAAACAATTTGACCTCTATATCTTCATTATTCTTTTATTCCATTCTTTCAATCCATGTACAATATAGATAGTCATATATTTTATTTTATATATTCATGCATCAAAAACGTAAACAAATGTGATGAAATATTTTTGTATAGCTGGCCTCCTATATGGCGTGCTGCTGTGTAATTGGCTGAAAGGCCTCGAGGAGGAGGAGGCGGGGCTGAGGCGAAGGAAATGGGTTACAAAACGCGAATATGCATCCAGGACATGATTAAATAAGGCAAGTCATTAATCAGTACAACACTAGATTATGGAAAGTCTTAACATAACTAGATAATGAATTCCAAAATTCATTGTAGGATAACTTGTCGGACGGAGGGTGATACTTTAAGGGTTTTGGCGCCCTTTCGGCCCCAGCCACTAGCTTTTACTTCTTCAACTGTCCCTCTTTTCTTTTTATTTCCTTCCTCCTTGCTGTCTCACCTCTCTATCACCTTTTTTTGGCGCTATATGACCTCGCTGTTGCGGCGCCTAATATCAATCAATCAATCAATTGTCGGACGGATATCAATTTAAACTAATAAAAAAAAAAAATCGGAGATGGAGATATTGGAGGTGGTGACAGAGCGCAGCCTCTTCATTATCTTATATTTGTTTTCATCTGACGGCCTCGTATTGTAAATGTGGCAACTACGCAATTGTGTTGACTGTTCTAAATGTTCCAAGTGTCACAAATTCTCACAATTGCTGGTCTGCATTTGTGAAACTTAGAATAGAGGTTGTAATTGCTCTTTGTAATTATTTTCAAGCAAGTGTGACAAAGCCGTATTTTATTTTGTATATCATGGGGAAACCAGTGAGCCAGATCAAACAAGCTCGCTCAGCGCAGGTGTCACATCCACGAAACGAGACCACCAGCTTTAATAAAAATCTACTCTAATACTGTATGTTATCTAATTTACGAATTTAGTCATATAATTTTTGGCTTTGATCAGTGTGACCAGTGGCACACAACAATAATCTTACTCCTGAAACATTCATCTTTCACCTAGACACAAATTAGGAAGTCCAGCGTAGTAACCTTCAGTCATACTGACGACCTCATGTCTCATTGCCGTTATCGCTTTATTTAATAACCTTTACCCATGTAGACTAATAAAAAAAATCTGTGATAAACTCGAAAAACTTTAATTCTGTTATTCAGATGGTCATAAACAGAGACAGTTCTAACATTTCCAAAGTGGTCAAGCCGCACTCAACTCTATATTACCCTGCATGGATGAACTGAGGTTGTATCTGAGGTTCACTTCAGAAGAAGTGTCTATGATCCGAACTTTTGCTGAGCATGAACACAGGAACAATCATAAGTCAGTTAAAAGTACCCGCAGATTGGAAGACAGCGTACATCACACCAATCCCTAAAGTCAATAATCCCCAATCTTTTGACCAGTTGAGACCCATTGCGATCACTCTCCTCCCCAGCCTTTTGTGTGAAAGTTTTGTTTTTGACTGGGCCTCAGCTAGTATTACAAAAGTCATTGATAATCAACAGTTTGGCAATATAAAGTCATCCTCCACCACACATTGCCTTTTTAGCCTACTTGACTTTGTATATAAGAACTTAGAGCAAAGGAAGACCTCAGTAATACTAACTTTTATTGACTTTAAAAAGGCATTTGACCTATAATAATGAATAAGGCACTTGGTATTGGGATGGAGCCAGGCTTGGTGGCGTGGTTGGCAGATTTCCTCAGCGATCGGCAGCAGGTGGTAAGATATCAAGGTGCAGTGTCTCCCCCACAAATACTGAAATGTGGTGTGCTTCCTAATCCTCATTAATGCCCTGACCGACACACACCGGTGGAAGTATGTGGATGACTCCACTGTGGGAGTTGTAGTGGACAACACTGCACCTGACTACCGCCTACAAAAACAACAATTTGATAACCTACAAGCCTGGACTGAAGCCAACAACGTCAGTATCAACCACAACAAGACAGTGGTGATGCATCTCCATACATCCACCACACCTGTACCACCACCGACAGTCACACTGGGGGAACACCCACTCCAGATTGTGGAGAAAATCAAAATCCTGGGAATTATGCTGGACTGCAAGTTGGACTGGAAGCATCATATTACCACCACTACCTAGTCAGCCTCTTACCGTCTGTACATGCTGAGAAGGCTAAAGTCCCTAGGTACACCACAGTGTGAGCTGAGGAATATATATCATATGTTTATACTCCCCAAGCTCGCCTATGCCGCCCCAAGCTGATTCCCATCCATCAACACCACACAGAAGAAACAACTTGAACGAGTACAGAAAAGGGCTTGTCGCATAACACTGGGAACAGACTACACTACATACAGTGAGGCCTTTATCACCCTCGACATGGTCTCCCTAGACACAGTACACCACAACATTCTGCGTCGATTTAGTGTAGAACTGTTAAGAAACCCGAGACATCGAGATATGCTCCCCCTTCCCTTCCACCACCACGACAATCGACGAGGCATACCAACATCTTAACACCGATAAGAGCACGTACTGACCGCTACAACAACAGTCCCATACCCACTATGGTCAGAATCATCAACAAGAAATAATACTATATCTATATTTGTCTCACCATCATATCATCTTTCCTTGTTGCATATATAAAACCATTCTCATCAATCATCAACCTTATATAATATACTGTGTATTTTCAGCCTTATGGCTGCAACTTCAATAAACCGTTTATTATTTTTATTATTATTATTATTATTAAACACTGTTGCCATCACAGTTACCCACCACTGGCAGCGGGGTGGCCCAGGCTGAACGTTGGGCAACTGTACAGTCGCGGCAGAAAGTCCTTGACCAGCCTGTGATGGAAAGGTGCGGCCCTCTGTTTTGAACTGTGAACACGAGGATTCGTTGCTTCAGTCAGCTGCCTGATGATAGTATGGGTATAAATGTTTTGAGTTTTCGGACGCTCCTATGTTGGTCACGGCTATCCATCACTGACTGGTCAAGGACTATTTGCCGCGACTGTACATCAGAAGACAGCACAAGGTTTGTACTTCAATATCATGTATCATTTATTCATGTAAGTTTAGTAGTTTACATGCTATAAGCTGCTAAACTTTGGTTACGTTATGCAAATTATGCCCGCGGTGCAAGGTAGACACGCTCAGAAATGCCCACACATAGAGGGTTAAAGGTTATGGCATACATTCAGATCATATCCACTTTCTCAACGGTCTCAACGGTCTTTCCTTCTATGTCCTTCATGCTTGCTTTTCCATCTCTATAATTTATAATATAATGATGATATGCTGATAGAGATGCATATGATAATGTTAGTGGTATATATGACGAAGAAGATGACGAACATGAAATAAAATCGATGACAATAGACATGCAGTTCCTGAAAGGCAAATAATTAAATCATCCATCAACATTTGCGCTTTAAATGAATGGTCAAAAGAGCAAGGAGACTGATAGTTGCAGTTTGGACAAAACATAATTTTTTATTTTCTAAACGACATGAAGACAATAATGTCCATTATTACAGGTAACTCCTATTAAAATGTGTTTAAACGTAGAAGAGAACAAGCCAAGGATAAATTAATTTCTCTGTCAGTTGCGTGAGAGCAGCGACGCCGTACCCCAGGAATAACAGGTAGAAAGCTCCTTGCAAATGGTTCAGTCCTAGTGGCACAACTCCTTCCTGTGTGAGTTAGATATGATAAATGACACATTATACACATCAATAATTATCATACAACAGTCTATAGGAAGGTTTCGAAGTTTATGTTACAAATAAACTATTGATTTTCTTTTATGCGACATATACTCAGGTCATTCAAATAGCTTTGGCTGACAAAGACGCATATATCACTTCTGCCTATACATATTTCCCCATTCCAGGATTCTACGCCCAAAGACCATCGCGTCAAGATTCTATGTACATTCACAGCCACAATCAGCTACATTGGGCATATGTGCAACTGATTTAATCAAGAAGCTGCATATTTATATTAATGAGTTCACGTATGAGGAATATAAAAAATAAATATATAGAAATATATATTATAGAAAATTTAAGTTTTATGAACAATTCTTTTGTTTCGTTTTAACAAAATATAAGGTAATGAACCTTAAAAAGCGACTGATGTTGCTGCCCGTACGTTCTCCAATACTTTGCAAAACTAAACCAACCTATGGTGGCTGGACTGGCTGCTTTGAGTAATTGGGGAGCACGGGTTGCTGCAGGGAGGCAGGCAAATATGCACACAAATTAAGATGTCCCATTTAGACATTTCCATCGATACCGACGACTCCATTCTTCATTGCCGTTATCGCTTTATTTAATGAACTTTACCTTAGCAAATTAACAAATACCGACTTGTAATAAACAAGAATTACCAAAATGGTTATTAAGATCGTTAATGGCAGTTTCTATTTTCAAAGTTGTCACGCCCCACCAAACTCCTTACAACCCCGCCATCTATGGGATGTTCAGTAGCTCAGACTCTGACTGAGGTTCACTATCTAAAGAGTGAATATTATAGAACTTACGAACAAACATAATAACTACGCCGTTGCCAGAACCCGTTACACACCTCTCGAGACTAGGTGGCGACTGTACAATTACCCACAAGAGTTCCTGAACACCTCAGGTTCGCCTCAACAATATTTGATCTGGTATCACTGAACTCATGTCCAGATGTACGATAGGGGAAGTGTCGAGGATGAAGAAGGTTGTGCTGGTGCTTTGAGCTTGAAAAATTTCTTGTTTTTTGCCTTGTGTAAATGAAGTGAAAGACAGGAGGAACTGAAGAGAATCAAGGACGATGGGAAGAGGAAGGGGGAGAAGAGGAGAAACGGAAAGGGAATTAAGAAGAGGAAGTGAAGAGAGTAGAGGAAGAGCCGGTTGGAGTGAAAGGAATGGTCGGGACCAACAAGCGGCCAGGAGGGACCCGAGGAAGGACGAGAGAGGTGAACGAGAGGGAGAGATGAGTACATGTGGAGAATGTAAAAGTAAATTAAGAGATGCAGAGAATGGATTGTTTTGTGAATTATGTCAAAGATGGGTTCATGCAGAATGTCAGGGGGTGTTACAGACAATGTATGAAATGTTAGAGAAAGATGAAGAAGACTTGATATGTAGGAAATGTAAATATACACTGAAAGGGAAGTTGAATAAATTGGGGAGATTGGAAATGGAAAATATTCAAATAAGGGAGGAAAACAACATTTTATCAGAAGAGTTAATGGGTTGGAAGAATAAATTCCAAGCAGTAAAGGGAGAAATAATACAGGAAGTGTCAAATAAGGTGATAGAAATAGTAAATGAGAAATTTATGAAGGAAATGAAGATTAGAGTAGAGGAAGTGATGAGGGAGAGAGAGAGGAAAAAAAAATAAAAAAATAATTTAGTAATATATAATATTGAGGAAAATATAGCAGAAGAAGAAATGGAAAGGATGAGATATGATGAACAAGTATACAAAAGGTTGATGAGATAAATTAATTGTAAAGAAATTAAAGCTGTGGAGGTGGTGAGACTTGGAAGGGGGAGGAGAGGAGAAAGAGACCATTATTGGTAAAATTAGATAATGAACAGAGGAAGTATGAAGTATTACAAAATGCAAAAAACCTGAAAAATACTAAAGAAGAGTGGGCAAAAAGAATACAAATAACCAATGATTTAACCATGAGAGAAAGAGAGGAGACAAAGAAAGTATTGGAAATACTAAGGGAGAAAAGGAGTGGTATGTTAGAGACGGGAAATTGTTAAAGTTTAAGAGATACCAAGAATAGGGGTGGAGTATAGGGAGGGAGATAAAATTGGGGTTTAGATTAACAAATATTCAAGGACTAACTGGCAGTAAATTGATTGAATCAGAGCAATTAGTGAATGAAAATAATTTTATCTGTGTAACAGAAACTGGGGAAAAATTTAAATAATTTAATATTTCAGATGGGTTGTATAAGATTGAAAGATACAGGGAGGGTCATGAAAGAAAGGGGGGAGGTTTAATGATATTGATGGATGAGAGAAATAGGGGACATGTTGAGGAGGTAAAAACAGAACACACAGATATCTTACATATAAAAATGATAAAACAAGATTTACATATAAACGTCATTTTGGTATATTTTTCAGTAAAGGAAAGGGAGAGAAATAAAAAATTACAAGAAGAGATACAGGAAAAAGTAACAGATTGTAAGGAAGAGGGATTAGTAATTATGGGGGATTGGAATGGTCATATACGAATATTAGGAAGGCAGGGTTTACATGAAAATGGTAAAAGAGTCTTATAAATCTTAGATTTTATAAATGGTACATTACTAAATCTAACACCGGAATGTGAAGGAACATATACATGGGAGTGTAGAAATAAAAAAAAAGTGTAATAGATTATGTAATGATAAATAATAAAATGATAAAATATAAAAAATATGAAAATAGATGAAAACGGAAAATTTTGATCTATTGGACCATAACTTAATAGATATAAATTTTACAATAAAGACACAAGAAGGAGAATTTAACAAGGGAAAATGGGAAGAGATAACATATTTTAAAGTAAACGAAGAAACTTCAAAAACTTTTTTAGAAAAACTAAAGTTGAGGGTGGAACAAATAGAAGTAAATGAAATACAGGAAATGAATGACATAAAAAAAGAAATATCTGATAACGAAATGCAAATAACATTTAGATTAAAAACAAACCTAAAAAACAAAAAAAGAGAACCGATATGGATAAATAATGATATAAGGAGAGAAATAAAAATAAAGAGAATAAATAGGAATACGAGAAATGAATTAGATGTAAATAGGAGAGTTGAACTTTGAGAGAGAATACAAAACCCAAAAATTAAAAACACAAAAAATTATAAAAGAGGCAAAACAGGCAAACAAAATAAAGGAAACAGAAGAAATAAAAGGGGATATAAGTAATAAAAAAATATTGAAAAAAATAAATTAATTAAAAGCAGTAGAAGAAAAAAATAAAGAAATAATAATATACAATAACCAAAAAGTAAAACTAGGAAAGGAAGAGGTAAAAAATCACATATTAGAATATTGGGAAACTATATATAAAAACATCCAAACAAAATACAATAAGTATGGAATTTTGAAAGAAAGAAAATATATGAGGAAGAATTAGAAGAGGACAGGCCAAAATACAGTATTAGGATGGATGGAGAGGAATGTGGAGTTAGGGAGGAAATAAGAGAACATATAGAAATGGTATATAGAATACAAAACAATATAATTAGGATGAAAAAGTTAGAAATAAATGAAAAATAAATAGAGACCATATTAAAAACATTAAAACCCCAAAAAGCACCAGGACCAAATCAAATAAAACCGGAAATATATCAATTGTTAAAAAATGATAGAGAATTATTAAAAACAATAAAAAATGCCTAAATATTATTTTACATAACGAAACAGAAATACCAGATAGCTGGAAAATATCAAATACAAAGATGATACCAAAAGTAAATAAACCAACAGTGGAAAACTTAAGACCGATAGCTCTAACAAACATCTCTTATAAAATGATGATGGGGGTAATAAAAAACATATTTGAAGAACATTTAAAAGATAGTAATCTAATTTTGGAAGGTTTTACAAAAGGAAATAGAATAGAGGACAACGTGTTAATTTTACAATACTGTATAATTAAAGCTTCAAATATAAAATACCACTCTTTGTAATTGCAATAATTTTTTCAAAACCATATGACTCAATAAAACGAGAATAAATAATAGAAGCAATTATATTTTTCAAAATAGACCCTAAAATGATAGATTTGGTGGCTAGAATTAATTTAAATGATAAGACAAGATTATTCCTAGATGACAAAAACTATGGGGAAATTAACATTACAAGTGGGATAAAGCAGGGTTGTACAGGATCAAGAACACTTTTTAAACTAGTAACATATATGATCATTCTAAAATTAAATAACATAAACATAGGATACAAGGAGGAAAACTTATATATAAATACATTACTTTATGCAGATGATGGGTTGGGGTTAACATAACACACTTACAAAATATAGTTGCAGAAGCAGGGTTGGATATAAATATGAACAAAAGTAATATTTTAATTTATAATTCAAGAGAGACGACACCTGAGGAAATAGGGGAAATTAAAGTAGTAGACAATATTAAATATCCAGGATTTGTAATAGACAATAAAAGAAACTGTTTTAAAACATATAAAAAAGAATTAATTAAAAAAGCACAAAAATTAAGTAATCTGGTACCATCAGTGATAACAAGGAGCAGCAATAAATTATTAATAGGAATTTTTTTTTGGAAAAATTTGGCCCTACCATCCATTATGTATGGAACAGACATAATAGATTTTAATAACAATGAAAAAAGGAAACTACAGAGTATAGAAAATAAAGTTTATAGAAATATTTTAGGAGCAGTGAACGGAACTCCAACATGTACTTTGAGAGGAGAAATTGGTGCATCAAGTGTAGAAACAAGGTTACACACCAATAGAGTGGGATATGTAAAATATTTATTGAACAAAGAAAATACTCTGGTAGATGAAATATATACAAGATTAAAAGAAAGTCAATTAAATGAAAAATGAATGAAAAGTAAACAGGAAATAATTAAAGAATTAGAGCTAAATGAATACACTATAAAGAAACTAAAGAAAGAAAAGATTAAAAGAAAATTCAGGGAAAATGATAGAATAAAATGGGAAAAGGATTTAAACCAAATAGAAAGTCTAACATTATATAAGAAATAAGACAAGAAAATATATATACGATAATACGTATGGATCATTTTTGTCATTTAAGTTAAGAACCAACACCCTAAATTTAAATGATAGAAAAAGATTTATAGGGGAATCAGGAAAATGTGAAGGATGTGGAGCAGAAAAGGAAGACTTAAAACATTTTTTACTTTACTGTTCAAACGTACAGAATATAAGAAATACTTCAAAATTATTTCAGCAACCTTATATAAAGGATAAATGTGGACAATTATTATTTGGAAATATAGAAAATTTAAAGAATGTATTAGTGGAATTGTGGAAAAAGAGACAAAAAGCTCAGGCACCGTAGAAAAAAGCGCAATAAAAATGTAAAAAGGGAGTCGTAGCAAAGGCAATTCCCCCACATAGCAACTGAACAACTGAACGATATCCATCTGTTCCCCCACTTCACACTCATATGACTTACATTGAGGCGATATATATTTGTAGCTATTTACTTATATTGGCGATATTCTATAATTAGTGTGGTTTATTCCTTCATTCAGTCAAACTATTTACTCTGATGTCTCTTTTATGCGTTAAATATTAAGAGAACTGGTCCCCCTCCATCTCTCGTCTAGCTCCCCTCCTTCATCTCTCCCCCCTCTTTCTCTCCACTGCTCCCTCTCTACCTGCCAGGCTACCATGCGCCCTCCATCCTCCTCTATTTCTCTTGTTCCCTTCCTCCCTCTCTTCCCTCATTCCCTCAACATATCCTCCAACTCTCTCTATCTGTTATTTTCCCTTCATATTTCCACATACTCACACTCTCTTCTATCCTAATCACTCTCATACTTCAAGCTTTTTAACCTCTACCTTATATCTAGTGGTTATTATTATTATTATTATTATTTTTTTTTTTTTTTTTTTTTTTGGTGACTAATAAATAGTTAGTGATATGTGAGGCTGATGGGCCATACAATCAAAGAGTTTGTTTATTACAGGAGTGGACTCCACATTCCTCCTAGTCCTTATACTTTCCATCAGTCCAGTCTAAAGACAGGTTGGAATCTGTTTAACCTTGCCCATTAATTTCTTAAAATAACAGTGTAAAATATATTAAAACTCACTTTCTCTCTCTCTCTCTGCTTTTGTTAATAGAGCGGCGCCACTTCAAAATCAATCTGTGGTCTACACCCCTGCCTTCCCAATAATGCTAACATTATTATTATTATTTTATTATTAAAATAGACCAGAGACACAAAGCTGGGAGAGAATGCAAGAAAGTGTTAATGGAGAAAAGCTCCTTCACAAATATAATTATTCATGTTGGACTGCATATTTAGAAGAAAAAATCCTGGTAAATAGCTTAATGAAGTTGTTAACAAATATGATTATTAAAAAAGTTAGAAAACTAAACCGTCTTCTGCCAAAAAAAAAAAAAAGCAGTTGGGCTTGGGAGAAGGTGATAAATAGGGTGGACTACAAGCAGTAGGGATTTGATTGATATTAGGTGGAGCAACAGCGAGGTCATATAGCACCAGGAAAAGGTGATAGAGAGGTGTGACAGCAAGCAAGAAGGAAATAGGAAGAAAGGAGGGACAGTTGAAGAAATGTAAGCTAGTGGCTGGGGCCGAAGGGGCGCCAAAACCCATAAAGTATTGCCCACATCATTACAGGCAATATCCCCCTACGGGACAAGCACGAGGGATAAAAGGAATACAGGGATAGCTGTCTAATATCCAAAGGATAATATCTATTCAGTAGTCTATCCCACTACGATGGTGAACAAAAGACAGTGCCTTTATTTAATTAAAGGATATAATGTAACAGATATTCTAATTATATTTGTTTGTTATTACTTTTCAACTAATCACCTTCATTTTCCTTACCCTCCTCCCCCTCACCCTCGCCTCAAATCATCACATTTTTTCTTTCCTATATCCACCTACGTTAATGCAGTAAGCACTTCTTTAAACTCGGGTTCTTCAAACTACGGGTCCCGAATTCCTCCAAACTGGGTCGCAGGCTCACAAAAATAAATACATTAATAAAATAGAATAATAATGTTCGTGACAATAAAATAAATATGAAGTTCATACATGAATCCACCTAACATATTTCTATAATCGAATATTCATATATTTAATTATCAATAAAACAAAATCATTGCACTAATATTAGCGTTCTTGAGAGACTAGCCTTCCCTTGGACTGAGGTATTCACTGTCAGTGAAATTGACACCAAGTGGGAGAACTATTCTACCACCATCACTCAAGCAGACCATTACTTCTTCCCAGAAAAATCGACGACAGTTCACCCATCGGATATGCCATGGATTACCACCAGAATAAAAAGACTCATTAAACAACGCAACGGAGCCTTCTACACCGACAAGGCAAGATATAACAGACTTCACAACAGAGTCATTAGGGAAATCAGGACAGATAACTGAGACACTACCCTACAAAAATACAACAACTCAAGGAATCCTACATCGGCCAGTGGTACAGCAAAATTAAGGATGTGTGTGGGATGCGAAAACACTCACTCTCCCTCCCACCTACCAACGGACATACCAGTGAGGAAACAGCAGGCCCCTCAATGATCACTTCGCGGACATATGTCAAAGATTACCCGAGATTGACCCATCCCAACTACCTGCCTACCTCCCCTCCCCTCAGCTACCCAGGGTCCACGAGGATCAGGTTGCCAGGAAACTTACAGAGTTTAAACTTAAACGCTCCACCACTCGCATTGACCTCCCTATTGAATAGTACAAAGAGTTTGCTGGTGAGCTAGCCATCCCCCTTTGCTCTATTATCAATGCATCCATAAGTCAGTTCAAAGTACCCCCAGATTGGAACACAGCGTATATCACACCAATCCCAAAAGTCAATAATCCCCAATCTTTTGACCAGTTGAGACCCATTGCAGTCACTCTCCTCCCCAGCCTTTTGTGTGAAAGTTTTGTTATTGACTGGGCCTCAGCTAGTATTACAAAAGTCATTGATAACCAACAGTTTGGCAATATAAAGTCATCCTCAACCACACATTGCCTTATTAGCCTACTTGACTTTATATATAAGAAGTTAGAGCAAAGGAAGACCTCAGTAATACTAACTTTTATTGACTTTAAAAAGGCATTTGACCTAGTGGACCACAATATAATAATAAATAAAACTTGGTATTGGGATGGAGCCAGGCTTGGTGGCGTGGTTGGCAGATTTCCTCAGCGATCGGCAGCAGGCGGTAAGATATCAAGGTGCAGTGTCTCCCCCACAAATACTGAAATGTGGTGTGCTTCCTAATCCTCATTAATGATGCCCTGACCGACACACACCGGTGGAAGTATGTGGATGACTCCACTGTGAGAGTTATAGTGAACAACACTGCACCTGACTACCGCCTACTACAACAACAATTTGATAACCTACAAGCCTGGACTGAAGCCAACAACGTCAGTATCAACCACAACAAGACAGTGGTGATGCATCTCCATACATCCACCACACCTGTACCACCACCGACAGTCACACTGGGGGAACACCCACTCCAGATTGTGGAGACAATCAAAATCCTGGGAATTATGCTGGACTGCAAGTTGGACTGGAAGCATCATATTACCACCACTACCTAGTCAGCCTCTTACCGTCTGTACATGCTGAGAAGGCTAAAGTCCCTAGGTACACCACAGTGTGAGCTGAGGAATATATATCATATGTTTATACTCCCCAAGCTCACTTATGCCTCCCCAAGCTGGTACCCATCCATCAACACCACACAGAAGAAACAACTTGAACGAGTACAGAAAAGGGCTTGTCGCATAACACTGGGAACAGGCTACACTACATACAGTGAGGCCTTTATCACCCTCGACATGGTCTCCCTAGACACAGTACACCACAACATTCTGCGTCGATTTAGTGTAGAACTGTTAAGAAACCCGAGACATCGAGATATGCTCCCCCTTCCCTTCCACCACCACGACAATCGACGAGGCATACCAACATCTTAACACCGATAAGAGCACGTACTGACCGCTACAACAACAGTCCCATACCCACTATGGTCAGAATCATCAACAAGAAATAATACTATATCTATATTTGTCTCACCATCATATCATCTTTCCTTGTTGCATATATAAAACCATTCTCATCAATCATCAACCTTATATAATATACTGTGTATTTTCAGCCTTATGGCTGCAACTTCAATAAACCGTTTATTATTATTATTACACTAGGAGAGAGAAAGAGGGGGGGGTGATAAGGAGAGGGAGTACGGAAAGAGGGGTGGGGGGCGGGAAAGGGATTGAGATTAAGATTTCGTATGCTTTTGTTTTGCGTCGACCTAGGTAACTAGGATCACGGAGCCACGCCGATAATAAATACAGAACGGGATAGAGAGGTGGGTCAGCAAGCACGTAGAAAATATTAATAGAGAGAGAGAGAGAGAGAGAGAGAGAGAGAGAGAGAGAGAGAAAAAAAAAAGGAGGGAGGGAAGGAGCAGGGGAGAGAGAGAGAGAAAAGGAGGGAGGGAAGGAGCAGGGGGAGAGAGAGAGGAAAGGAGTATGGGGGAGAGAGAGATAGAAGGAAAACAGGAGTGGGATGGGAAAGGAAGACTTCTCTTAAATAACAGTTAACACAAAAGTAATAGTCAATAAAACTTACCTGAATGGAGGGATAAATCACGGTATTCAAAGAATATTGCATCAAAGCATGTATGTAGCCATAAGTAATTGAGAAGACAGCGAGGATAGGAAACAGAAAGATATCGTACATCTGGACATGGGTTCAGTGATACCAGATTAAATATTGTTGAGGCGATCCGTTGGTAGGTGTTCAGGAATTCTTGTGGGCAATAGTACGTATGCATTTGATGCTCATTGATATTCGTTACTATTACTGTAGTTTGAATCCTGCATTCCATATGACCTTTGCTATTCTTTAATCTATTGTCGTTATTATGAACAATTGGCCACATGAAACCGTACACACGCTGTTGTTTCGAGGGTTTATATCATAAAGGAAATTTAAGACTGCAATATAGCAGTATTATTAGGTTTGTTGTTTTTCAATCGCCGAGTCACTTTATAGACCATTTATTGCAATACTATCGAAATAATTATCACTCTTTCCATATAGCCTGTATAAGAATTTCTTTAGGTAACCGTACACACTTAATAGATTGAATACAAGTGCAATTATAACTGAAATAAATATATGGTGCTCAAATTCAAAATACAATTATTTCGAATAAATCATTTATAATTATATCGTTATGTTTTACTTGTGTATTGGTATCCTTTTCAGTGTTTGTGCCAAGATCTTTCTTCCTATTTTCGCTCACTCGCCCAGCAATTACATCTTGGGTCCAGTATTCTATTATTCCACCATCCTCCAAGCGCTGCAGTATCCTCTTGAACCCTTTAAAAAATGGCGCGCCCTGCCTGAAAATGTAAGATTTTATTTGTAAATCATTGTGTACACTTGCTGGTGTGTAGGTTGTTATTGTTCAAGGTAACAGAGATCCACCTCTGCTTATACAGAATGTTATTGAACGGCACCAACAATCTTTGAAGAGTTTACTCAACACAATATTTTAGAATACAAACTTGCCACTTCAATTTCATTAAATGAAGACTTAACGAAGATCTTTGAATGGGGACAAAACAACCTAGTTTCTTTCAATGCAAATAAAACTAAATACATCCCGTTCTCAAATAGATCAGATAATCAAGATTCTCACATTATTTTCAATAATACAAATATCCCCAAGTCCCACAGCATTGATCTCCTTGGTGTAACTTTAAATGAAAACCTCAGTTGGACTCCCTATGTAAAATCCATTGCCAAAACTGCATCTGTAGTGTACTATAAAATAGGTCCATTTTCTTTTATTGAGTGTGTAACCATTCTCTAATTATCTGCCTGCCCTGTATTGTGATTCTATTACCATTACATTCCTTCATGCAGATAGCCTATGCAATTTCTTTCAGCATGTTCTCTTTGCCATTTTGTGTAATATCATTGTCTGCACACTCTTGCAAAATTTCCGGTATACAACATATGTATTATACATTTAATACTATAACCAAATACTCTTCGCTTTGTTAACGTCAGGTCCGCAGTAAATTGTATATAGTGTTAACTTTTTTTGACATTAAATTATTAGGAACTATTCACCGCATCTCTCTCTTCCTTGAGCCCTTCAACAAGAGAGTTATAGACACTAGCTCCTTAGGCTGAGAAGTTGTAGTGGAGAAACCCTGACAGTGGCCCTTACACAGGAGTCCTTCTTTAGGTAGCAGCACAACTTATAGTTGGTGGCTACAACACTCACCACCCACCAACAAGTGGTGACCCCCGGAGAGTGCAGCTGCTGCAATCACCAACAAGAGTGGATCAAGCTGCAGTCTACAAGAACGCCTTTGCCCTGCAGTCACCATCAAGAGGTGACTTGAGTTGCTACCTCTCCTATGCAGCCCCCCCAACGGGAACCGCCTTGACGTGGTGGGGGGGCTTGCGTGTCTCTGAGACCTGGCGAGCTAGACTAGAGGGGGCTCCGGCCCCTGCTCTGCCCCGATTTCGGGGAGAGAGGGCTTCTCATGCTAGTAAGGTTGCCAGTGAGAGACCAGACTAAATGGTTCCCATGCATTAGGCTGCCAGTACGGGCCAACAGCGCTGCCCTCCGGAGGGACTGCCCTCTAGGGGCCGTCCTATGTTGGGTGGTTGGGTGTCTGGGCCGGGAGATGTTGGGGAAGGGGGTCTCAGCACCGTCGTGGGCAAACTTTCGAGCCATTGGGGCTGCTTTTTAAAACGAGTGGCCCCGTGGTTGAAGAGGTACCCCGCCCGCGGCGATCAGCGCTCGGTCCCCTCATCTTCCCGGTAGGTAGTAGCTCTTGGCTCCTGGGGCCAAAAACACCAAATCAATGATATATGGATACAGAAAAGCCCCAATCTCTTCCTCAAGCGGTGGTCGACCAGGCCCTCGAGACGTCACTCTCTGGTCGTGGTAATATGCAGAAAACTGCAAATAAGAGTAGACCTAGCAGGTCGGGTGTTGTGTCGAAGAACCCTGTTAGCGATCTGGACACGTTAATGTTAACGAATGTACTTGCATCATTTTCCTATGGAGCTATACACTCCTTTTTTAAGTGCTTTGGAGTAGTCCTTCGAAACCGAATCACATATAACAGTGATTGTAGGTCTAATCGGTGCTATATTACTTTCAATACAAATGCTGCTGCCATAGCAGCATTTGAGGCAAAAGATTCTCTGACGGTGGGGGATACTCATTGTAAAGTTCAGATGATGCGGTCCACCAATGTAGTTGACAGTGAAAATGACTACTGCCCTAATATATTTGATGACACTGCAGAGCATATCCCAAAGGAACATAAGGTTCCTACACCCTTTTGGTTTGTAGCTTACTACAGGGAGGGACGTGGTAAACTTATCCATGCTTCCCAGTATCTGGAGAAAGAAATTGGATTATTACCAATGGGCCACATAAAGAAATATGGTAAGGGCATTTTAATCAGAGCCAAAGATCTTACAAAGGCCATGATGCTCCTCAATCTCCCCTGTCCTTCTGATAGCATGTTTGAATCTGTTAAACCACATCGAACATTTAATTATAGCAAGGGGCGTATATATAATGAGGACCTGTATGAATTCTCAGAAGAGGACATTCTCGCTATGTGCCCAGACAGTGTCCAACGAGTAACGAAGATGAAAGGTAGTAAAAATATGATCATCCTCACTCTCTATGACTCTCATATCTCAGATCGCATAAACATTAACCCCAACTCATTTGAGGTGAAGCCTTTTGTTGAGCGTCCCCTACAATGTTTCTGTTGTTATGAGTTTGGTCATGGGAAGAGGAACTGCAACAACCGTTCCCGGTGTGGTAATTGTTCTGCTCTTGACTCACATCTTACTTCTGAGTGTCGGTCAGAGAGTTACTGCTTTTATTGCAGAGATGCTCACCCCTTGCGTTCTCGCCAATGTAAGATGTACCTCCTTGAGCAGGATATCCTCCACTTGGCTAATACTCAATTCATTAGTATAGGTAGTGCCAGACGGCAACTCAACTTCAGGCGACAGAAGGATGGTGGTGTGAAGACATACGCCTCCTCCCTTCGCCCTAAATTGGTTGCAGCACCCTCTCAACTCTCTCAAGAGGCAGCTGCTTTTTGCTCTAGTGAGAACGTTTCTAAGGTTACTCTACATAATAGTTTCTCTGTCTTGGAAACTTTATCAGACACTCATTCTGGTGACCCTTCAACTGATGACAATTCTCCGACTTTTGCTAAAGGTGTCCATGTGGTAGAGGTTCACGCTGCCACACGCTCTCCCAAAATGAAACTTCAGTCACCTAAACTGCCACAGAGACGCCTTCGTGGTTCCTCTGAGGCACTTGACTCTATAGATGTTCCACCTTGTGAGGCAACCATCTCTGTGGACTCATCCATAGTTTCCTCTCAATTTCACCAGAAGCGTTCTCGTGGCTCTGATGAATCTCTTGATTCAACAGAAGTTCCTCTTCGCAAGCTTCCTTCGGGATCAACAGATGGGCGTGAAGTTAATGGGGATACCACGGATGTTGTGACTTCAAAAGATTCAGTTTCTCCTCTGCTTGAGCAGCGGAGTGATTCTACCACCTGTATTATGGATGTTGATGTATCTGCCTGTGTCAGTGATACCACTACTGTACAGGACAGAACCAATGTAATTGTTTCAAAGAATATCCCATATCATATACCTTCATCTTCTTCTAACATATCAGATGCTTCAGGGACTCGTCTACGGGACCCAATTACTGCCCCAAGTACTACTCCTCGGGTTCGCTCTTCTTCTAGTGGCCCAGGATTAGACAAATCTTATTGTTTGAATAAACCCTCAGGTCGAGGTGGTAGTTGGAAGTACCTCCGTGAGGCTTCCCAAAAATCAGTACTAAAGTAACACCGTTCAAGGTCCTTCAGTGGAATTGCCGTGGCTTGCGTGCTTCTTGGGAGGAACTACGTGTTCTTCTCTCTAGCTTCTCTCCTGCATGTGTTTCTCTCCAAGAGACAATGCTTGGGGACTACATTCCTGCCAGTCCTCCAGCATACTCAGCATTTTATTCCAATTCATTTGAAGGGCAGGGTCATCATGGTGGCCTTGCCATTCTAGTTTGCCGAGATATTCCATGCACGAGCCTGGAGCTTGACACTCCACTCCAGGCTGTTGCAGTTAAGGTTTTTATGGACTGCCCATACACTGTGTGCAGTCTATACCTTCCTCCCAGTGTTACAGTTGAGAGGGGTGATCTCAACCATCTTGTACGGGACCTTCCATCTCCCTTTATTTTATTGGGTGATTTTAATGGTCGTCATCCTCTGTGGGGTGACAGTTCGGTCAACCCCAGGGGAGTTTTATTGGCTTCTTTTATTGAGGATGAGGGATTAGGGGTTTTAAATACAGGAGATGTGACACATTTTAATAGCCCTAATGGGACTTTTACCGCCATTGACATTTCTCTTTGCTCACCCAGTGCTCTGTTGGATTTTACTTGGAGAGTGTTGCCTGACTTATATGGCAGTGACCATTTCCCTCTACTTTTAGAAGGTAACAGGTACGAACCACAGTCTCGTCTTCCTAGGTGGAAATTAGAGAAGGCTGACTGGCAGTTTTTTAGAGAGCTAACTTCTTCGGTCTCTTCTGTAGCCGATTTCGGTAGCTCTGACGAGGCTGTAACATATTTCACTGATATGCTCCACTCTACTGCTCTCAACTCTATCCCTAGAACTTCTGGCTACTTTCCCAAACGTCCTGTCCCTTAGTGGTCACCAGTCTGCACCACTGCTGTGCGGGAGAAGCGCGCTGCTTTTCTTGCCTTCGTCCCAATCGTGGGGACCCAACTCTTTTAGAGGATTTCCGACGGGCAAGGGCTCGGGCTAGACGAGTTTTAAAAGAGGCCCGACGTGCATCTTGGAAGGCCTATGTGTCTTCAATTAATACTAAAACTCCACTTACCCAAGTGTTCAGGAGAGTCCGTAAGATGGCGGGGAAGTTTTCTCCTAGTACTCCACCTGTACTTAAGGTCAATGGAATTAAGATTATGGATGGTTTGACAGTGGCGAATACCATGGCGGAGGCTTTTGCAAAGGTCTCCAGCCGTGACTCTCGACCTCTGGTTGTCAGGCGTGAGTTAAGAGCCAAGGAGCGCACAGTTATGGATTTCTCAGGGAACGAGAATGATTGTTATAACCATATATTCACCCTGAGAGACATGCATTCTGCTCTCTCTCTCTGCGGCGACACTTCTCCTGGGCCAGACAACATCCCATATGCAATGTTACGACACTTGGGTGAGGAAGCGATCTCATTTCTTTTAGCTTTATATAACAGAATCTGGCTGGAGGGTGTCTTTCCTTTTTGGTGGAGGGTTGCTACCATCCTTCCTTTTCTCAAGCCGGGCAAGGACTCTGATGTTGTCCTCAATTATCGACCAATTGCCTTGACCTCCTGTCTCTGTAGACTATTTAAAAAGATGGTGAATGTCAGACTGGTATACTTCTTGGAACGGGGTGATTTTCTGTCTCCGTCCCAGTCTGGCTTTCGTAAATACCGTTCCACTACAGATGCTCTGGTCAGGTTGGAAGCTGCTGCATGTGAGGCCTTTGCACGACATCAACACCTTGTCTGCGTATTCTTTGATTAAGAGAAAGCCTATGACACTACATAGCAATATGGCATCCTGCAGCAACTCCATTTATATGGCCTGCAGGGTCGCCTTCCACGCTTTCTTAAGGAGTTTCTCAGTGGTCGCAGTTTTTCTGTGAGGGTTGGTACAACCCACTCAGCATCTGTTGCACAGGAGGAGGGCATCCCCAAGGGAAGCGTCCTCAGTGTCACATTGTTTGCAGTAGCAATTAATGCCATTGCCTCATCCCTTCCAGACGGTATAGCTAACTCGATGTACGTTGACAACCTAGCAGTCTAGTTTGCTGCTTCCCGTATGTCAGTGGCAGAGCGGCGCATGCAGCTTGCCCTTGACAGGGTGTCACGTTCACTGGTTCTCATGGGTTTCGATTTTCTCCTTCCAAGACAGTCGCTATGCACTTCTGCCGCATCCGAGGCGTCCACCCTGATCCGAACTTATTCATGTATGGTCATCGGATACGATGTGTCGAGGAGACTCGCTTTTTTGGGTCTCCTTTTTGACAAACGTTTGACTTGGGTTCCCATCTTACGTACACTTAAGGTCTCTTGCCTCAAGGCTCTTAACCTGTTGAGGGTCCTGGGACATACATCCTGGGGGGCTGATCGGGCCACCCTCCTCCGCCTATACCATGTTCTTATTAGGTCAAAACTCGACTATGGGTGTGAGGTGTACTCTTCTGCCACCGATGCCCGTCTCAGAGTTTTAGACCCTGTTCATCATGCTGGAGTACGTCTGGCGACGGAGCCTTCAGGTCGTCCCCAATCCCCAGTCTCCTGGTGGACGCTAATGAGCCACCTCTTGATCTCCGTCGCCAGTCCTTGATGGTTCGTTGTTGGCATCGATTACATCGACTTCCTGACTTCCTACCTTGCTTGGCGGTGTCATCGGATATCATGTCTCAGTACTACCTTTTACATTCTCGTGCACCATGGCCCTTTGGCCTACGGGTCAGGAAGGCTATGGAGGAGATGGGCATAGATGACTTCCAGATTTGTCCTGTGAGGGTCCCCAGGGTGGCTCCATGGCTTCTTCCCGAAGTTTTCCTCTGCACCTGCTTTACAGACAAGAAGGAATCTCTTCCTCCTCCAGTGGCTCGTTCCCTCTTTTTAGAACATGCCTTCACTCACAGGGAGTCCCTCCCTGTGTACACTGATGGGCCAAAGTCTGATGCTGGAGTTGGCTTTGGAGTTGTCTTTCCTGACTTTTGTCATGGAGTCAGGCTCCCTTCTGTCATGTCCATTTTTACTGCTGAGCTCTTGGCCATTTTATATGCCCTCCAAGTGATTTTTACTCTCCCTCAGCCTTCGTTTACTATTTTTAGCCATTCCTGTAGTGCCTTGCAGGCCTTGTGCAATTTTAACTCTTCCCATCCCCTGGTGTTGGCCATTCTTGAGTGGCTTGTCCTCCTGGGGCGTCGTGGCCGCAAAGTCACTTTTTGTTGGGTCCCGGCCCATGTGGGTGTTGATGGGAATGAGCGGGCTGACGCCCTGGCTAAGGCTGTGGTCTCCAATTCCCGGCCTCCTGCCAGGCGTCATCCTGTTTCTGCAGTGGACCTTCGACCCTACATAGATGCTACCGTTCGTTCCTGCTGGCAGGACAGATGGGACGCCGTCGGGGCTAACAAGCTCTGCGACATCCGCAAGCGCCTTGGTTTATGGAGCTACAGTGGCCTGTCCCGCTGGTGGGAGACGGCTCTTGTCCGTCTCCGCATTGGCCACACATTATTGACTCATGGCTTTTTAATGGAGAGGGCTCACCCTTCCTACTGGGATGATTGTCTGGTCCCTTTGACAGTACGGCATCTTATTGTCGAGTGTCCCAGCCTCGGGGACCTTCGTCGTAGGCACCTCTCCGAGTACCTCAAGGGTGACGGTTCTTACAGTCTCTCCCAGGTGCTCGGGGAGGAGGTTTGTAGTGTGGGAGGGAACACCCTCTCCTATGTGGAGGAGGCTGGCCTTCTCCACAAATTGTGAATTTTATTGTATTTATGGCTATTAATTTTTAGGTAGTTAAAGTTTAATGTTTCTTTCGTTAATATTTCAATTCTTTTATATATCTAACTTAAGTAGGTTATTTCATTAATATATGATTTTTTGGAAGACGTGGGTTTTATTCATGCTGCTTCTCCCTTTCGAGGTAGTGAAAATTATTTAATCTTTGTACATATTTTATTAATTATGTAGATGACCTTTTTATGTTGGGCGGTATATGACCATTGTTGTTGCGCCGCCAGATGCCTAATGGCATCAATAAATCAATCAATCAATCTTCTGTGCAGCTGTTGTTCCCGCCACTGTCCATCCTATCTACATTGTTGCTGTGAATCCTGAGGCATCACTAGTCCACAGCAGCCATCTGTAAGTCTCCAACTACGCCGTTGCTGCCTGCCATCCAACACCTATACACCTCTGGTACTCAAGGCAGTCTAGCTATCAGCAACAGTGCTTCACCTTGGATTACAGTGCATCACCCTGGATTACAGTGCTTCACCCTGGATTACAGTGCCTCACCCTGGATTACAGTGCCTCACCCTGGATTACAGTGCTTCACCTTGGATTACAGTGCCTCACCCTAGATTACAGTGCTTCACCTTGGATTACAGTGTTTCACTCTGGATTACAGTGTATTGTCCTTTATTATTAGTGCCTTGTGTGTGGATTACAGTGCCAGTGTATTCAGCATACTAATATAACCTGACTAACGCAGCTGCCGAGATATCAGGTAACTCGTCAGCATTTAAACCCTGAGTTCACTGACCAGTATGTCTACTGAGGATCTCCCAAACTCAGGCAACCACACTGCCACTGCAGTAGCCATGAGAGCCCCTGCTTTCTGCAACCAAGACCCCACCATATGGTTCTCAATACTAGAGTGTGGTTTTGCTGCTTCTAATATCACGAGAAGCCTCACTAAATTCTCACATGCTGCAAGCCTGCTACCACCTGAAGTTCTCACTCAAGTATCTGATGTCATTACTTCAGCCTCAACCTCTGCTACGCCCTATGAGGATCTTAAGGCAGCAGTTTTAAATCACCTACAATCATCAGTGGCCACTCGTCTCCGCGAGTTCCTATCAAGAGAAGAACTTGGTGAAGAGAAACTTACAGACTAACTACGTCGTATGAAAACACTGCTTGGTGACAAGTACCAGGCCTTTGATAAAGATCTTTTCAAACAACTGTTTTATCAAAGCCTGCCACCTGACATTCAACGTGCTTGTAACAGTGTGAAAGGCAAGCTGCCGCCAGATGAGCTTGCCAATCTTGCAGATGACTACATGGCAACTCTTCCACCTGTACCAGCATCACCAATCTCCTCCATAACGACACAAGAAAATTCCCAAATTGCCGAGCTCGCCAATCTAATTTCCCAGCTTACAATGGAAGTCAGCAACCTGAAGAAATAAATCAACAACCGCCCAAGTTCCCGACCCTCGACGCCAAACTGCCAACACCATTGGTCACGTTCAAGGAGCACTTCAAACTTCTGCTACTACCATCGCAGGTTTAGGGATAAGGCTCTCAAGTGTGAAAAGCCCTGCAGCTACACGACATCAAACAACAACAGCGAACATTAACGCAGCATAATGTTTGCCATACTCAGTCTACGCTGCTCCACATCTTTGATCACTGGTCCCATACCAAGTTCCTGGTAGACACTGGTGCCGACGTCAGTGTCCTCCCTGCTACAGCCAGCCAGCGGTCGCTACCTCCTTCTCTGCATCTCTACGCTGCTAATGGTACCAAGATACCTGTATACTCGCGGCAAACAGTGCATCTGGATCTGAACCTTCGCCGCTCTTTTCAATGGACATTCTACGTAGGACCAATGTCACAAGCCATCCTTGGTGCTGAGTTTCTCCATCACTTCAACCTGATGGTAGACGTAAGAGGACGAAAATTGGTCGACCCACTCACAGATATCTTTACTAATGCACAGCCAGCACCTGGTGACAGCACACACCTGTCTGCTATCAACCATGACCACAAGTTTGCTGACCTCCTCAAGTCATTCCCTATGCTGACACAACCCTACTCATCCATCATACCTGCCAAGCATCACGTGACTCATCATATAGAGACTACCGGACCTCCAGTGCACGCCTAGGCCCGACGCTTAGCCCCTGAGCGTTATAAGAAAGCCAAAGCCGAGTTCGAATCTCTGATGAGTAAAGGCAATATACGGCCCAGCAGCAGCAACTGGTCGTTGGCTCTTCACATTGTTCCTAAGAAGACCGGAGACATACGACCTTGTGGTGACTACCGTGCCCTCAATTCACGCACCGTGGAAGATAGATATCCTGTGCCCAACATTCAAGAGTTCACTTCCCAACTCTCAGGTTCCACGATCTTCTCTCGGATCGACCTCGTCAAAGCATTTCATCAGATTCCAGTCCATCCCACTGACATCCCGAAGACGGCCATTATCACACCTTTTGGCATGTTCGAATACGTCCGGATGCCCTTTGGATTGCGGAACGCGGCACAAGCGTTTCAATGCTTCATAGATGAGGTCCTTCGAGGTCTACTCTACTGTTTTGCCTACATAGATGACCTCATCACTAGTCCTGATGAAGCCAGCCACAAACAACACCTCCGCCAAGTCCTCAGAGATTGCAAGATTATGGCGTCCAAATCAACACTGACAAGTCCGAACTCGGTGTGACATCCCTTGAGTTCCTAGGTCACACAGTCTCTCCAGCAGGCATTGCTCCACTTCCCTCAAAGTGCAAGTCCATCCAGCAGTTTCACAGGCTGTCTACCCAACGCCAGCTCAAGGAGTTCCTTGGGATGGTTAATTACTATAACCACTTAATTCCACACTGCTCACTCCCGCTACGACCGTTGTACGCCATGATTAAACCTTGCAAGAGAGGTCAATCTGTTACCCTCGTCTAAACTGAAGAAGCGGAAGCGGCCTTCCTCTCAACAAAACAGGCCCTCAGCGACGCTGCCACGCTCTCTTTCCCTGCAGAAACTTCGATTGCTACAGACGCCTCAAACATTGGTGTTGGTGCAGTCCTACAACAGCGTGTCGGTACATACTGGAAGCCAATTGCCTTCTTTTCCAAGAAACTTGCCTCGGCGGAGTCAAAGTATAGCGCCTATGACAGGAAGCTACTTGCCATCTTCAAAGACAAAGATATCTTTCCTATTGAGATAATAACATCAGCCTTCAAGTTTCGAAGCGTTTTACAAAGCGTTCCCTATAACTGCAAATGTGGGTCAAACATTTAACTCATGCAATCCAGCAGAATGACGTGTTAATTAAAATAGCATATTCTAAGCTTGCTTAATCTTGAAAAAACGAGGATTGATTGAGGCCAATAGCGCCAGAAGAAGGTGATAGAAAGGTGAGACAGCAAACAGTAAGGAAATAGAAAGAGGGACCGTTAAAGAACTGAAAGCTAGTTGCTGGGGCGAAGGGACACCAAAACGCTTAACTTATTGCCAACATCATTACAAGTACAGGCATTACCACCCTAAGGGGTGAAAAACGAGAAAAGAATGGAAATGAAAAGTTGATTGATTGATAGATGCCACTAGGCATCTGGCGGCGCAATATAATAATAAATTCTAAGGATTTTAAAACATGGTCATTCACATCATTAATAAAATATATACACACATTAGCTAGGCTTCACTACCCCAAAAGGGAGAAGCAGCATAATTTAAGGGACATAACAACTAAAACTCACATTATTACTAAAATAACCTGATTAACTGAAGTAAAAAAAAAAAAAAAAATTAAAAGCATTGACCTATCTTAAAAAAAAAAAAAAAAAGACATAAAACACATTAAATTCACAATTTGTGGGAGAGGACAGTCTCCCCTACAAAGGAGAGGGTGCTCCCTCCTACACCGTTTGGACGGTGGACGTTCACGTTGATGACGTCACGAACGTCCTTGTTTGTGCCCGAACAGTGTGAATACGGAGACGGCCGACGTCCAAAGTTGAAGATGAACTGAATTAATCTTTTTGGGTAGCGACGTTGGCTGTGTTGACCGTTTATAATGTTGCTGGCTCCTCAACATATGAAAATAATATGAATTAAAGTTATTTGTTCGGAAAATGATATGATTTTATGTAAATAAAATAATAATCATAATATATTTGTGTTGTTGTTGTTGTTGTTGAAGTTCCTCAAGCTGTCTGGCCGAGCAGCCCCGAGCTCCTGAGGAAGGTCATGGCCTGAACCGGGCTTTCCCACAGTGCCCTCAGAGAGTGTATGTTGTGTTGTTGGCGAGTGTGGTTGTGTGCATTGCAGTCTTCAATAATGTGTTTAATAGAATGGAGTGCTGTGTTGCATCCCAGACAGGCATACGCAATGGCTCCATCCAGCCTCTTCTGATATGTCAGAAGGGCCGGGTGATGGCCACACCGCAGCCTGGCCAGGTGGACTCTGTCCTCACGGGGAAGGGAGGATTCGGATGGGTGGATGTCAGGAGGTCGTGCATGCAGCTGAGTGTTGTTTTTGAGTGTTTGGATGGATTGATGAGTGATTTGAGTATGAATGTGTTTTTGTAGATTGGTTTGGGGTGGGCAGGGTATAAGAGATGATAGTATTTGTGTATGGTATCGTGTACTGGGTGTTGTTTTGATGTTCCTTGGCATGTGTGGGTGTTGTGCAATGTAGTGTAGTGGATGGTGTGGGTTTGTGGAGACTGCAGCAAGTGTTTGTGTGCCTCTCATGTCAAGGTGATCCTTGATTTTGAGGACTTTGGTTTCATAGTGTAGGTGGTCTGTGGGTGTGGTAGCTGTGCAGCCTGTGATTGTCTTTAGGGCTCTGTTCTGTATGGTTTGAAGGGTGTTGTGATGAGTCTCAGTGAGGTTTGAAGCCCAGGCAGGGCTTGCATAATCCATCACTAATCGAATATATTGTTTGTATACTGTGGTTGTGGTTTCCTTGTTGTGTCCGAATGTTGTGCTGGCATGTGACCTGAGGGCTTTAAGTCTTTGCATGCATTTGTTTTTGATGGTCGTAATATGTTGTTTGAATGTCATGGATGTATTGTATGTTATGCCAAGTATTTTGGGTGTGTGTATGTGTGGTATAGGTGTGTTGTTTATGGTGAGGTGTGGTGTGTAGCGGTGTTCTGAGTTCCAGTTGGTGAGAAGGGTGACAGTTAACTTGGTGGGTGCTATTTTAAGTCTGTTTGTGGTGAACCAGGCATTAAGGGTGTGTTGAGGTAGGGTTGGAGGATGAGAGTGGCTGTGTCTGCGTTTCTGTGTGTACATGTGAGTGTTATGTCGTCTGCGTAGGAGGCTATGTGTATTTGTGGTGCCTGGGGTGTTGGTATGTCGTGCATGTATAGGTTGAAAAGGGTGGGTGAGAGTACAGATCCTTTGGGGACACCATTGGTGAAATTTTTAATGTTAGATGACTGACCAGCAAATGTAACATGGGCTACTCTTCCTCCCAAGAAGCTGGCCAGCCATCTTTTGGTGTTATTATGCATGTTTGTGTTGTATATTTTGTTTGTGAGGTTGTGGCGGGGGATGGCATCAAATGCTTTACTGATGTCCAATGTAACTAAGAGTGTTCTGTGTGGGCGTCTATCTGAGTTGATGCCATCAAAAATTCTTTGTGTGAGGTCTGTAAGAAGGGTGTTTGTTGAGTGTAGCGGTCTGAAGCCATGTTGTGAAGATGCAAGGGGGATGTGTGGTGTGATTAGTTTAATTAATGATGAGGCGCTTAGTTATTTTGGATTGGGTACAAAGGAGGGTGATGGGACGGTGTGATGATGGTAGTGTGGGGTCTTTATTTGGTTTGGGGATGGTGATGATGTTTCCATGTTTCCAGATGTTGGGTAATATGTTGTGTGAGTAGCTGTAGTTTGCTATGTTAGTGAGTGCTTGTATGCCTTGTGGTCCAAGGTGTTTAAGGTGTATGTTACTGATGTTGTCTGGACCTCAGGCAGGTGAGTGTTTTATGTTGTGAATTATGTGATTTGTCTGATGATTTGTGAATGGTGTATAGTCTGGGTCAGTGGGGAAACGTATCTTGCGTCTAATGACTCGTCTGTCTTCAGGATGAGGGTGAAGGTGGCTGACGTGCGAAAAATGTTGGATGAGTGTGTTTGCTTGTTGTTTGTTAGAGGGTATAGTGTCTGTTGTTGTGATGGCTGCATGTGATTGTGTAGTGTTGCTGTTGGACAGTGTGATGCTGTTTAGTGTTTTGTAGAGTTTGTTGGTGTTGGTTGTGTGGTTGAGTGTGTTGACAAAACTTTGCCAGTTAAGTGTTTTTTGTTCTTTAATTTTTTTGTTTATTAGTGTACTTAGTGCTTGTATTTGGTTTATTGTGTGTTGTGTAAGAGGAGTTGGGGATGTGTGTTTACGTGTGTCACGTTGTTTGATGAGGTCTTGAATTTCTGTTGTAAAGTTGGGGTTGTGTTTTCTTCTGTTACCTCTAGGGATGTGCTGTTTGTCTGCGGTTTGTATAATTGTATTGAATTTTTGAACAGCTGTGTTGATGTTTGTGATGGGTGTACTGTTCAGTGTTTCGAAGTGTTGTTCTGTTTCCATAGTGAAGATTTCCCAGTTGGCACTTTTGTAATTTGTGTATGTGTGTCTGTGGCCAACTGGGGTGATTCTTGTTTTAGTGGTGATTATGCTTGGAAGGTGGTCAGAGCCGAGGGTTCTGACCACTCTCCATGATGTTCTGGGGGCGAGGTTGGGAGAGCAAAAGGATATGTCGGGAGAGGATGGTTGGAAGAGGGCTTGGTGAGGGATATGAGTGTGTTGATGTGGGTTGTTTAATTAAATGAGGTTGTCAGTTTGTGCAAGGATTTCAAGCCCTCTGTCTGTGTCGGGGTTGTTGAAATACCAGGCCGACGTCTTGGCGTTGAAATCACTACCCAGGATGAGGTCAGGTTGGTTGGTAATCAGATGGAGCTGGGGGGAGAAGTTTTGGGGAACTGTTGGGCTGGTTTGGGGGGGGGGGGATGTATAAATTAACTATTGTAATATTGGATGATTTACCAGTGCGGAATTTGATGCTTTGAATTTCTGTGGTGGTGTCGTGGTGGGGGAGGAGGGATTTGAGTTCTGCACTGGTTACTATATAATTAAGGGATTTATGGACTAGGGTGATGAGTCCACCACCATTGCCGTTGGCCCGGTCCTGTCTGATGGTGGTGAAATTGGTGAATGTAGGTGTTTTGTTTGTGTTGCGTAGTTTTGTTTCTTGTAAGATGGCAATGTGTATATTATGTTGTATGATGAATTGTGTGAGTTCTTGTTTTTTGGTGTTTATGCCATCTATGTTTAGTTGAAGTATGTTAATGTTGTGTGTGCGGTGTGTGTTAGGTGCTGCTGCACGGGGGAGAGGAGACTGTGGGGGGTAAGGAGGTGGAGGTGTTGTTGGAGTTGGAAGTAAGGGTGATGGAGGTGGGAATGTTGGTAAGGGTGATGGAGGTGTGGGTGTTGGTAAGGGTGATGGAGGTGGGAGTGGTGGAGAGGGTGGTGGAGGTGGGAGTGATGGAAGAGGTGAGGGACATGTGGAACAGGTCCATGTGTTTGTGTATAGTTCGTCAATTTATGTAGGATTAATAAGAATGTACATTGGATCTGGAGGCTTGGCACCACCACACTCTGGTGCTGGGTAAACAAACCCACGTCTTGTGACTCGTGTACTGTCCACAGTCTCCCTCCAGGCAGCATAGTGCATACAACAGAAGCAGCAGACAGTTCCATATACAATTATTCTTTTCTTTATATTTATAGCAATGATGAGTAATGTGTTGAGTCCAATGAAATCCAGCCAGTTTGTGTACAATACAGTCAATGTTGTAGACTATTTAAGCTGATACTTTAATATCTTAGGCAAGAAAATTCTGGCATATGGAAAGTGTTAATTAATACAGTACAGAAAGAAGAAAAACTGCTGCAAACACAAGTAAATCCTCGTCCATATCCGGTAAAGTTGACGTTGTGAAGAAACGGCGCCCAACTCCTCCGTGCCCGTCTGGACGTCGTGTTCTTGACGTCATCAACGTGAACGTCCACCATCCAAACGGGCTAGTGAGAATCCCGCTTTAGCCTCTTCCCAGAGCACCTGGGAGAGACTGTAAGAACCGTCCAATCAACATGGGCGCAGTTCAGTGAAGCTTATCCCTCTTGACCCTCTTCAGAATCCTAATCATGATTATGACTGGCAAAAACGACACAAGTGAAATAAAAATATATATAAACATCTGTTGTTCTCCATCAGGCAAGACATGTGCTGTGTAGCTTCAGATGGAGAATTAAAGCTGCGAAGGCACGTTCGTTTTTGTGTGACTGTCAGTCACTTGGTCTGAAACACAGGCTTGTTGACTCAGAAAAATACAATTGTTGTGTACAGATGGAATCTGCCTTGACCAAGGTTCTGGATGATGCTCCAGCGCATCTCAGCCCAAATTATAGCGGTAATGGGCATCATATTATTTCATCGTAAGTTCGACAACATGCACAAAACCATGACGAAAGTTCAAAATATTAACATTATCAACAATACTGGAGGAATTATATCAATAACTCTGTTTCCCTTGCACTTATCTCATCTTGGCCTAAATTTTTCCCAGGACGAGGAAGGAAAGGGGAAAGTTTAAGACATGAAAGGAGTGATCTAGGGATAAGCGTTCTTCAGGTGAATATATAAAATAAATAGTTTAACCACTTTTTGTTGGCTCCTTAACCTGCAGTTGGTTGCACAAAATAAAAAAAAGTATTGTAATTGGTGAAAGGTGGACTCGACAGCTCACATAAGTAATGAGTAGAGTAACCATATACAAGCATAAACTCTTTCCTGTGATTTTTACGGTATTATATGTTGTACTTTATTCATCCTGTACGACTACACATGTATGGAATGCTAGGTAGATTATAGCAATTGTATTACAATCAATGACAGATATTTGATTTATAATAATAGGAATGGTTCGTGGTCCAAGGTACAATGATATAGTTTCACAAATCTTTACCTATGTATTATTCAACATACTAGTTCCCTTTCAAGTTCACACCCTTTTCCAGCGAACCAGGAGCTTCTGAATTCCTATTTTATAGTAGGTAATATCTTGGTTGTTTCAATAGACGTTCATAGCATCAGTGACGTCATTGTTAGTGTCAAAATGGCGACAGTTTATCTCATTTGTCAATTTTGAAACAGGTAGATTTTTGGTGGAGCAAATTCTGGCTAATATCGTGGATGTTCGTTCATCAAATACGAAATCACGTTATTGAATAGCAACACCGACCACTGTTAATTTGTGAGACGGCGCATTGTCTTGGTGGAAGAACAGGATCTAGAGATCTTTCATTCACCTCTTGTTTTTTTGACAGATGTTTATATCTTGCTGGAGATGGGGGATCCAAATTCCATCCAGGGTGACAAGTCACCTTTCTCCCTGGATCAACAATAAATGCATAAAGATTGTCCCTTAATACAAAGAAATTATTACCAACATGTTCTATGAGATAATCCACTTTATGGCAATGTAATTCTCAGATATTCATCGATCTGCCTTTATCATGCCATAAATTTTGTCAATGTTTTACTGTGTGGTAACTGTGGGAGTGTTTCCATTAGCCGCTAATTTCTTAATTAACCATGTTGTAAGCAATATTGTCCTCTTCTGTAGTCATAGTACTATGACCTTGTGAATATCTTGAGGGATAACCATTTGATAAAGAGGTAGTGAAATTCTACATGTTGAACTATTTTGTCCGGAAATTGAAAAATATATAAAGTTAAAAGCTGCATGTTATGCATGGAATCATTAAAAATTTCGAACAGTATGTGAAACAACTGGTGTTTTGTAGCTCATGCCCTTCTACTTCATGCCAAGAACGTATTTCCTACGTTACAAGGGGTGGAGAAAATGACGGGGATCTCCTCTCATTCCAGTACTGAGATCTAAACATGTGCATAATTATATCTGAAATTATCTCCCTTTAAAAAAAGAAAAATAAGGTTTTCCCATTGATGATGATCATCAGTAAGTAGAAAACATTAACAGTTCATGCAAAAAAAAAAAAAAAAAAAAAAATGGAAATATATAAAACAAATGCTTGATGGTATAGTACAGTGAAATATATTTTAATTATTAAAACTAACACTATAACAACAAAACACATCGTTATAGTGAGAGAATTGAGTGGCAGTGTCAGTAACAGCACATAACACTAACCTCTCATGTGGTACTGGCTGATGTGTAACATATTGTAAGTGAAAAGACGTGTTATATGTTACACAGTTTGTCCAATCTATGAGAATATCTTATGACCTAAGGGTTGTATTTCACGTTGTTAAAACACTCACGCTAACAATCTTACCCGTACACTTGGTGCTGACTGTGTGCCTTGTGTACACACACTGCTGTGTGGACCGCCAGCACACGGGGGTGCATTATCCTTTGCATGCAGCAGTCTAAACTCCCTTCTCCTTATGTTCCCTTCAGGGCTAGTCTCATGGAAGGTGCAGCCCTACTTGTAGCTCTTGTGGTAACGTGGACTTGGGCCCACAGCATCAAAGACCTTCCCCCCAATCTCCCTGGCGATTGGAGGCCCCCAGACTCCCTGATACCGTAAGCTCTGGTCCCATTGCCCTGGGGTGTGCTTCGGTAACCCATTCATATTGGACCATCCCCTCCCTTATTTAAAACCCAGTAGAGGGGGTATTGCCTGCAGTGATGTGAGCAATACTTTAAGGGTTTTGGCGACCCTTCGGCGACAGTCACTCCCTTTCAGTTCTTCAACTGTCCCACTTTTCATTTTATTTCCTTCCCGCTTGCTGTCACCTCTCTATCACCTTTCCCTGGCGCTATATGACCTCGCCGTTGCGGCGTCTAATATCCCTTATTTTAATATATTTTTTCACTGCGACCAGAGCGTACTGGTGGTCTGTGGGGCAGGAGGCCATTCTGCCCAGGGAGAACATCAACAACAACTACGAAGGTTAGTATTGCAAATTATTACTTGTAATTCATACTGATAATCACTATCACACTACGCACAGTGGAGCGAAAAACCTTTGTTGTGCAATGTGTGAGACAGATAACTAACATCGTTGTTAGACAAATAACTAATAGCGTTGTTTCTCGTATCCCACTGTGTAAAATAATAGACTAAATAATTAACAAGATGTTACTGTTTCGATATTTTGTACCTTATTCCCCATCCAAACGTAGCTAAAATTGAGATGCCATTGTGACTGAGGTAGAAAGGTGTTTCTCCCTTGCTGTTGGAGTAACGTGAAGTAACCAAAACGCGGATGTAGTTTTTGTGATCTATGAGTGTATGGCCTCCTTCTCTTACCTTCTGAAGGGCATCGGCGGCCACCATCACCTGGAAATAATGAAGACTAAAACTGTATAAACAAGATAAAATTCGACACGTTATCGCCTCCTCCTCTTGAACCAGGAGGAAAGTTTGTGTACATGGACCAAATGCGTGATTTATCTGACTCACGTTTCCAAGCATTACAATATTTATTATTAGACAAAAGTAAATATGAAGCTTGTAAAACAAATTCAATATATATTATAGATTAAAAACCCTAGCACAATAAAAGCCAACCAAACACTATCATTAAACAAAATAAAAGAGCACCAATGCAAATAATTATTATAATTTTACTAGGCAATTGAGGGGCAGAAGCATAGTGCATAGGTAAAATTAATTAATCAAATCCGAATATATCGTAAGGAATCTTTAATAATTCATACAAATTTTGTTTTTCCATTTACTGTAATGATGGTATTACAATAATATTTTGATGCTCTTCGTAACTGTTCCTTTTTTCTTTTTTTTCTATACCTCAACCTCGGGGCTGTAGGCTATCAGTAGCCCGTGACTCTTGCGAGGCCCCGAGATTATTGGGTGTCGCACAAGATGAGACAGTGGAGCTTCGTGGTGATGTTGGTACCGTAGCTTCTCCTCTGCCCCAGTAGATGACCACACCTTATTTATACACGTCACTATCAGGAGAGAGCAGCTACACCGTCACTCCCAGCATCTTGGAATATTGATTTATTTTGATTTTTTTGTTTTTTTATGCAACTAACCATCTGGCGGTACAACAGCCAAGGTCATATGCCGCCCAACATAAAATTGTCATCTACACAATTAATAAAACATGAATACCCGAAAGGGACAGGCACCATGATTAAAAGACACACAAACTAAAAAGCACATTATTAATAAAAGAACCCGTCGACATAAAATCATCTAAAAACCATAAATATCATAAAATCATATTTTGTGGAGAAGGCCAGCCTCCTCCACATTGGAGAGGGTGTTCCCTCCCACACTACAAGCCTCCTCCCCGAGCACCTGGGAGAGACTGTAAGAACCGTCACCCTCCTGGTACTCAGAGAGGTGCCTACGACGAAGGTCACCAAGGCTGGGACAGTCAACAATTAAATGCCGCACTGTCAAAGGGACCAGACAATCATCACAGTAGGGAGGGGGAGCCCTCTCCATTAAAAAGCCATGAGTCAATAATGTGTGGCCAATGCGGAGACGTACAAGAGCCGTCTCCCACCGGCGGGACAGGCCACTGTAGCTCCACAAACCAAGGCGCTGGCGGATGTCGCAGAGCTTGTTAGCCCCGATGGCGTCCAATCTGTCCTGCCAGCAGGAACGAACGGTAGCATCTATGTAGGGTCGAAGGTCCACTGCAGGAACAGGATGACGCCTGGCAGGAGGCCGGAAATTGGAGACCGCAGCCATAGCCAGGGCATTAGCCCGCTCATTTCCAGCAACACCCACATGGGCCAGGACCCAACAAAAAGTGACTTTGCGGCCACGACGACCCAGGAAGACAAGCCACTCAAGAATGGCCAACACCAGGGGATGGGAAGAGTTAAAATTACACAAGGCCTGCAAGGCACTACAGGAATGGCTAAAAATAGTAAACGTAGGCTGAGGGAGAGTAAAAATCACTTGGAGGGCATATAAAATGGCCGAGAGATCAGCAGTAAAAATTGACATGACAGAATGGAGCCTGCCGCCACGGCAAAAGTCAGGAAAGACAAGTCCAAAGCCAACTCCAGCATCAGACTTTGACCCATCAGTGTACACAGGGAGGAACTCCCTCTGAAAAGAGGGCTCGAGCCACTGGAGGAGGAAGAGATTCCTTCTTGTCTGTTAAGCAGTTGCAGGGGAAAACTTCTGGAAAAAGCCATGGAGCTACCCTGGGGACCCTCACAGGACAAATGTGGAAGTCATCAATGCCCATCTCCTCCATAGCCTTCCTGACCCGGAAGCCAAAGGGCCATGGTGTACGAGAATGTAAAAGGTAGTACTGAGACATGATATCAAATGACACCGCCAAGCAGGGAAGGGAGTCAGGAAGTCGATGTAATCGATGCCAACAACGAACCATCAAGGACTGGCAATGGAGATCAAGAGGTGGCTCATTAGCGTTCACCAGGAGACTGGGGATTGGGGACGACCAGAAGACTCCGGTCGCCAGATGTACTCCAGCATGATGAACAGGGTCTAAAACTCTGAGACGGGCATCGGTGGCAGAAGAGTACACCTCACACCCATAGTCGAGTTTTGACCTAATAAGAACATGGTATAGGCGGAGGTGGGTGGCCCGATCAGCCCCCCAGGATGTATGGCCCAGGACCCTCAACAGGTTAAGAGCCTTGAGGCAAGAGACCTTAAGTGTACGTAAGAGGGGAACCCAAGTCAAACGTTTGTCAAAAAGGAGGCCCAAAAAGCGAGTCTCCTCGACACAACGTATCCGATGACAATACATGAATAAGTGCGGATCGGGGTGGACGCCTCGGATGCGGCAGAAGTGCATAGCAACTGTCTTGGTAGGAGAAAGTCGAAACCCATGAGAACCAGTCCAACGTAACACCCTGTCATGGGGCAAGCTGCATGCGCCGCTCCGCCACTGACATACGGGAAGCAGCAAACCAGACTGCTAGGTCGTCAACGTACATCGAGTTAGCTATACCGTCTGGAAGGGATGAAGCAATGGCATTAATTGCTACTGCAAACAATGTGACACTGAGGACACTTCCCTGGGGGACACCCTCCTCCTGTGCAACAGATGCTGAGTGGGTTGTACCAGCCCTCAGAAAAACTGCGACCACTGAGAAACTCCTTAAGAAAGTGTGGAAGGCGACTCCGCAGGCCATATGCATGTAGTTGCTGCAGGATGCCATATTGCCATGTAGTGTCATAGGCTTTCTCTAAATCAAAGAATACACAGAGAAGGTGTTGATGTCGTGCAAAGGCCTCACATGTAGCAGCTTCCAACCTGACCAGAGCATCTGTAGTGGAACGGTGTTTACAAAAGCCAGACTGGGACGGAGACAGAAAATCACCCCGTTCCAAGAAGTATACCAGTCTGACATTCACCATCTTTTCAAATAGTTTACAGAAACAGGAGGTCAAGGCAATTGGTCGATAATTGAGGGCAACACCAGAGTCCTTGCCCGGCTTGAGGAAAGGAAGGATGGTAGCAACCCACCACCCAGAAGGGAAGACACCCTCCAGCCAGATTCTGTTATATAAAGCTAAAAGAAATGAGATCGCCTCCTCACCCAAGTGTCGTAACATTGCATATGGGATGTTGTCTGGCCCAGGAGAAGTGTCGCCGCAGAGAGAGAGAGCAGAATGCATGTCTCTCAGGGTGAATATATGGTTATAACTTTCATTCTCGTTCTCTAAGAAATCCAGGACAGTACGCTCCTTGGCTCTTAACTCATGACTGACAGCCAGAGGTCGAGAGTCACGGCTGGAGACTTTTGCAAAAGCCTCCGCCATGGTATTGGCCACTGTCAAACCATCCATGATCTTAATTCCATTGACCTTAAGTACAGGTGAAGTACTAGGAGAAAACTTCCCCGCCATCTTACGGACTCTCCTGAATACTTGGGTGAATGGAGTTTTAGTATTAATTGAAGACACATAGGCCTTCCAAGATGCACGTCGGGCCTCTTTTAAGACTCATCTAGTCCGGGCCCTTGCCCGTTGGAAGTCCTCTAAAATAGTTGGGTCCCCACGATTGCGACGAAGGCGAGAGAAAGCATGACGCTTCTCCCGCACAGCAGTGGTGCAGACTGGTGACCACCAAGGGACAGGACGTTTGGGAAAGAATCCAGAAGTTCTAGGGATAGAGTTGAGAGCAGCAGAGTGGAGTATATCAGTGAAATATGCTACAGCCTCGTCAGAGCTACCGAAATCGGCAACAGAAAAGACCGAAGAAGTTAGCTCTCTAAAAAACTTCCAGTCAGCCTTCTCTAATTTCCACCTAGGAAGACGAGACTGGTTCATACCTGTTACCTTCTAAAAGTATAGGGAAATGGTCACTGCCATATAAATCAGGCAACACTCTCCAAGTAAAATCCAACAGAGCACTGGGTGAGCAGAGGGAACTGTCAATAGCGGTAAAAGTCCCATTAGGGCAATTAAAATGTGTCACATCTCCTGTATTTAAAACCCCTAATCCCTCATCCTCAATAAAAGAAGCCAATAAAACACCCCTGGGGTTGACCGAACTGTCACCCCACAGAGGATGACGACCATTAAAATCACCCAATAAAATAAAGGGAGAGGGAAGGTCCCGTACAAAACGGTTGAGATCACCCCTCTCAACTGTAACACTGGGAGGAAGGTATAGACTGGACATAGTGTACGGGCGGTACATAAATACCTTAACTGCAACAGCCTGGAGCAGAGTGTCAAGCTCCAGGCTCGGGCATGGAATATCTCGGCGAACTAGAATGGCAGAGCCACCATGGTAACCCTGCCCTTTTAATGAATTGGAATAAAATGTAGAGTATGATGGAGGACTGGCAGGAATGTAGTCCCCAAGCATTGTCTCTTGGAGAGAAACACATGCAGGAGAGAAGCTAGAGAGAAGAACGCTGTAAGGGCCGAAATACTCAACAGCTGGACTCATACTGTCTCTCACATCAACTTATGTTTCCTTGTCTGTGTACCCTGTTCATACTCATTTATTCCCTTGTACCAGTTAAGTAATCTTTTCCTGTTTCCTAGATAGTAATGTGGTGCATTAGTGGAGGGCGAGAAGAATATAACCGCTTGTTCAGCAGTTTCTTCGACCCCCCCCCCCCTCCTTGGGATATCGATGGCAGCACCATCTACACTACTCAACGCTGGCAGCGCCATCTAACCGAGGTTTCGTCTAGGATGGACAACTGACTGGTGGCAGAACGGAGCTGCACTTTGAAAAGTTAGGAGCTCTGAGCCTCCTCTGCCTCCTTCTCTCGTGGAGCATATCCATCGCTTGGGCAGCCACTGGTCTGCCTCTTACAATTGTGTATTCTTGAGACACTGCTGTCACGTAATTGTTGCTCCTACAATTGTGTATTCTTGAGGCACTACTGTCTCGTAATTGTTGCTCCTACAATTGTGTATTCTTGAGACACTGCTGTCTCGTAATTGTTGCTCCTACAATTGTGTAACTGTTTACTCTACTCTTGAAACTCTGCTGTCTCTTAAGTGTTGTGTGGAAAGAGATAGTCTCCTTGATTGGTGCTGTATTGCATATTGGGGTTGGGAAGTGATTAATATATTTGTCTTCTTCAAACTGTGTATGTTACAATCCCTCTGATTCTGGTGGTGCTAGAATCCTTAAAAGTTCGAAGAAGTTGCCGACGTGCCACTCTTCGATTCGAGCCTTGACAAGTGGCGACCTCGCCAGGATTCTGCTCCACTAAGTTCTGAGGGTTATGTTCCAGGTCTTCTGCTGACCTGTTTAAGTCGCCGTTTACGCGCCCTCACTGTCGTGGCCCAGAAGTGATTGTTAGCGTCATGCTTCAGATTAGTGGTTGTCATTCCACTGTCTTTTACCCGAGTATTTTGATCGGTGTGCTGTATCATACTTTTGAAAACTTCCTCTCTTATAGGAGATTGATTCTTTGTCTATTTCGATTCTTTTTAATTTATCTTGGCTATCGATTGTTACATACACGTTTATTTTCTTGTGTGCTATATTGGCTGCTTATTCTGGGGGCTATGTCTAGTTTCGTGCAGCTTAAAGCTCAGGCCTTAGCGCTGGGTCTCTCTGGTGCTGATGTAGCTCAGTATGTGGTGCAACAGCAAAACGGGGAACGAGAAGAACGTGCCCGGGAAAGAGAGGAAAGATTAGCAAAGATACAGGCTGAGAAGTCCAACTGGCCCAAATTGCCGCTTCAAAGAAGCCTGCTTCTCAAATTGTTAAAGGTGAGAATACTAGGTCTTATTGCCTTCGCTGTATATATGACAAGATTTGAGAGAATTGCCGAACTCACAAATGTGGATGCAGAAACATATGCCATACAACTGGGAGCTTCACTCTCAGGCAAGGCCGGGAAAATATATTCTTCCCTTCCTTCTGAGACAATTACAGACTACCAGCTGCTGAAGAAAGCTCTGCTGAGGGGCTTCTGTAAGACACCAGACGGATTCAGGACAGAATTCAGTTCATCTAGGATTCAGCCGGGAGAAACTTATCAACATTTCAGCATACACCTTAATCGCTTGTTTGAACAATGGTTAGAATCTTCTAATGTCGATTCCTCTTATAAAGATCTGAAAGAGTTCATGGTTTTGGATCAATTTTTCTCCTCTCTAACCCCGGATCTTCGTGTCTTCATAAAGGAACAGAGTGTGTTCTCTCTAGAGAAGGCAGTTCAGCTCGCTGATGGCTGGGCCTCTGCTCGCCACGTATACCCTAATTCTGCTCGTCAATCATCAGGTAACAGGAGGCCTGCTATCAAGGAACAAACCTCGCCCAATAACAACACTTTAGCGAACAAGGCTCCTACTTCAGTGGTACGGTGTCATAATTGTGGTGAAGAAGGCCACATACGTCCCAGGTGCCCTAGAAATCCCCGTGCTTTCAAAGACATCAATTCTACAATCAAGGTAGGCTTCTGCTTGTCAGACACGAGGGCTTCTGAATCTGAATACTGTGTTGCAGGGACCATTAATGGCTCCTGGACCTCCACCATTTTATGGGACACTGGTCGCTCCAGTCTCATTGTGTCAGAAGAAGCTATACCTGATGTGGACACCACTAACTGCCGTCAAGTAACCGTCTTTGACTATTTAGGTCGAGCAGATACATTTCCTGTCGTCAGGTGCTTCCTGAAATTATGAAAGTTGGGCCGACGCTATTCGTGCCCCAATTAAGTTTGCCACTACCCTGCTTGGAGATATTCTGGGGGCTCGTAAGCCTGATAACCCTACCTGTAGTCCTGCTACTTCTAATATACCAACAGCCTTTACCGCATTCCAGGGTCTAGGAACATGCCATGTCCCTGATGCTGTTACTACTCCTCCACCTATAGATGTCATCCCTCCACATCTTGTTGAGCATGTGTGTGCTGTCCAGACACGTGCTAGTGCCACCCGCATAAAGCGCATACACCCACTCGTACTCCCTAAGCTGGAACCACTCCAGGTAACCCCAGCTGGATTCTCCCATTTGCAGGAATCTTGTCCCTCTCTTGCAACCGTACGTGACAAAGCCTCCTGTGGACATCCCGAGCCAGCCAGGAATGGGGCTTCCTACCAGTTCTCCTGGATATATGGGCTCTTGTACCGTGAATGTGTGGCATCTACGCGACCAGGGAATCAAGGAACCCGGAAACTCGTCGTTCCCGCTGATTGCCGAAGAATTGTGCTCCAAGTGGCTCACGAGAGTCCACTCGCTGGCCATTTTTCCCACAGGAAGACAGAAGACAAAGTTAGCAAGCATTTCTTCTGGCCCGCCATGGCGACGGATATACGGGACTACTGTCGGTCCTGTGACTTGTGCCAGCGTAAATCTTCAAGGGGCAGAGTTAGACCCGTTCCTCTCATACCCTTACCTGTCGTTACAGAGCCTTTTTCCAGAGTGGCTGTAGATATTGTTGGACCCTTCTCTCCAATTTCTGCAGAAGGTCACCGTTATATTTTGACACTAATTGATTTTTCCACGGGATTTCCAGAAGCCATCCCTCTGAAGGAGGTAGACTCCATCTCTGTTGCAGAGGCTTTACTGTCCATGTTCTCCAGAGTAGGAATACCTCATGAGATCCTGAGTGACATGGGCACACAATTCACATCCCAACTGATGGCCAAACTTCACAAGCTTCTGGGAGTGAAGCCTCGGTTCACTACACCTTACCATCCCGCCGGAAATGGACGTGAAGGCAGATGATAGGACCAGTTTACAGTACGTTATTGAGTTGTGGAATAAACTTCAGGAGTGTGACCAGCTCGCCGCTCAGCAGGCCGACGTAAGTACTACTCGGTATAAGACTTATTTTGATATGAGATCCCAGGATAGGCAGTTCAAACCTGGAGATGAAGTTCTCGTTCTGCTTCCTGATGATACTAGGAAATTGCTTGTATCTTGGACTGGTCCGTATAAAATTCTTGAGAGACGCAACAAAGTAGTTTATCTTGTAGACGATCCTAAAGGACCCAAATTGTATCACGCAAATATTCTTAAACAATACTTTCGGCGTGCTAGAGTCAACTTAGCCCATGTCTTGGATGAAGTTTCAGTTTCTGAGGATGTAGAGACCTTCCCAAGAGGACTTGTAGAGATGATGGATGAAGAAGATCTGGTTTCCTGTCCAACTGCTTCCCCAAGTCCAAACTCAGTCTCCAGTACTGAGATGAAGGTCGATCCATCACTAGAGTGGAACAAGCGTGCTTCCTTGGAGGAAGTAATTTTCACCTTCCCTGATGTATTTTCAGAAATGCCTGGCTCTACGGACACTCTACAACATGACATCGTCCTTACCACCTCCAGCAGGATTAAGGCCAAGCATTATCCTGTGCCGATTCATCTCCGCCTTTACTTTGAGCAGGAAGTGGAGGATCTCCTCCACCTTGGTATCATTAAACCCTCCTGTTCTCCTCATTGTTCTCCTGTGGTAAATGGTACGTAAGGCGAATGGAAGTTATCGGATGGCAATAGACTACCGACAATTGAATTCGGTTACAGTTTTTGATGCTGAGCCAACTTGTTTAGCCGAGGGTGACCTTTATAAGTTCTCAGGAGCTGTTTATTTTTCGGAGCTCGATCTAGTTAAAGCTTACTATCAGATCCCTTGACAGACTGTGCCAAACCGCTCACAGCCTTTTCCACCAACAGAGGATTAATGCAATTTTGTCGCCTTCCTTTTGGTCTTGTCACTGCGTGCTCCACCTATATTAGGCTCATGAGAATTGTCTTAGCTGACCTGCCGAATGTTTCTTTTTATTTTGATAACATCTTTATATATTCATCAGATTGGCCTAGTCATCTCTCAACCCTAGCATCAGTACTTAAGCGGCTCAGACTCCACAAACTCACTGCTAAGCCCTCTAAGTGCCGATTTGGTTAATCTTCCCTGCAGTACCTGGGATTTCAATTAGATGGAATGCATCTTTATCCCCTTCAGGACAAGACTGAGGCCCTGAAGCAAATTGGACTGCCAACAACTAAGAAGAGTCTCCGCAGCTTCCTAGGTATGGTATCGTTTTATCGATGTTTTATTCCCATGGCTTCAGACTTCACAGGACCCCTCTCTGACCTGAAGAAAGGACAACCTGAACCCTTGCAGTGGACTAAGGATCGTTTGTCTCTATTTAACCATCTTAAGGAGGCCTTCTACTCTTCACCTGTACTTAAACATCCTGACCCCTCATTACCTTTTGTTCTCAGGTGTGACGCATCAAACTTTGGACTAGGAGCAGTCCTTCTACAATATATTAATGGAACCCCTCATCCTGTAGCCTTCGCCAGCAGGAAACTAGTGGATCGCAAGCGGAGGTATGCTACCACTGAGAAGAAAGCACTCGCCATCATCTTCGGGGTCAAGAAGTTCGACTTCTACCTGCGGGGAAAAGAATTTCTACTGGAGACGGACCACAAGCCTCTCGTATATCTTCAGTACTCGCGATGCTCCAATGACAGAGTAATGAGGTGGGCACTTTAGTTACAAAACTACCCTTATAGAGTAGTCCACATTGCTGGTTGAGACAATGTTGGGGCAGACCTACTAAGCCGCTGTCCTGGAAAGTAAAGTTAATCATTATTTTAATTATGCTGTACTCTATCAAGTTGCGAGTATTTTTATTTTAATCTACTTACAGTAGATTTTTAAAGAGGGGCTTATGTAAGGGCCGGAATACTCAACAGCTGGACTCATACTCCTGTCTCTCACATCAACTTATGTTTCCTTGTCTGTGTACCCTGTTCATACACATTTATTCCATTGTACCAGTTAAGTAATCTTTTCCTGTTTCCTAGATAGTAATATGGTGCATTAGTGGGGGGCGAGAAGAATATAACCGCTTGTTCAGCAGTTTCTTCGACCCCCCCACCACTCCTTGGGATATCGATGGCAGCACCATCTACACTACTCAACGCTGGCAGCGCCATCTAACCGAGGTTTCGTCTAGGATGGACAACTGACTGGTGGCAAAATGGAGCTGCACTTTGAAAAGTTAGGAGCTCTGAGCCTCCTCTGCCTCCTTCTCTCGTGGAGCATATCCATCGCTTGGGCAGCGACTGGTCTGCCTCCTACAATTGTGTATTCTTGAGACACTGTTGTCTCGTAATTGTTGCTCCTACAATTGTGTATTCTTGAGACACTGCTGTCTCGTAATTGTTGCTCCTACAATTGTGTATTCTTGAAACACTGCTGTCTCGTAATTGTTGCTCCTACAATTGTGTAACTGTTTACTCTACTCTTGAGACTCTGCTGTCTCTTAATTGTTGTGTGAAAAGGGATAGTCTCCTTGATTGGTGCTGTATTGTATATTGGGGTTGGGAAGTGATTAATATATTTGTCTTCTTCAAATTGTGTTTGTTACAATCCCTCTGATTCTGGTGGTGCTAGAATCCTTAAAAGTTGGAAGAAGTTGCCGACGTGCCACTCTTTGATTCGAGCTTTGACAAACGCGCAGTTCCTCCCAAGAAGCACGCAAGCCACGGCAATTCCACTGAAGGACCTTGAACAGTGTTACTTTAGTACTGATTTTTGGGAAGCCTCACGGAAGTACTTCCCACTACCACCTCGACCTGAGGGTTTATTCAAACAATAAGATTTGTCTAATCCTGGGCCACTAGAAGAAGAGCGAACCCGAGGAGTAGTACGTGGGGCAGTAATTGGGACCCTTAGACGAGTCCCTGAAGCATCTGATATGTTAGAAGAAGTTGAAGGTATATGAGCTGGGATATTCTTTGAAACAATTACATTGGTATTTTCCTGTACAGCAGTGGTATCACGGACACAGGCAGATACATCAACATCCATAATACACGTGGTAGAATCACTCCGCTGCTCAAGCGAAAGAGAAACTGAATCTTTTGAAGTCACAACATTCGTGGCATCCACATTAACTTCACGCCCCTCTGATGATCCCGAAGGAAGCTTGCGAGGAGGAACTTCTGTTGAATCAAGAGATTCATCAGAGCCACGAGAACGCTTCTGGTGAAATTGAGAGGAAACTATGGATGAGTCCACAGAGATGGTTGCCTTACAAGGAGGAACATCTATAGAGTCAAGTGCCTCAGAGGAACCACGAAGGCGTCTCTGTGGCAGTTTAGGTGACTTAAATTTCATTTTTGGAGAGCGTGTGGCAGCGTGAACCTCTACCACATGAACACCTTTAGCTAATGTCTGAGATTTGTCATCAGTTGAAGGGTCACCAGAATGAGGGTCTGATAAAGTTTCCAAGACAGAGAAACTATTATGTAGGGTAACCTTTGAAACGCTTTCACTAGAGCAAAAAGCAGCTGCCTCTTGAGAGGGTTGAGAGGGTGCTGCAACCGATTTAGGGCGAAGGGAGGAGGCGTATGTCTTCACACCACCATCCTTCTGTCGCCTGAAGTTGAGTGGCCGTCTGGCACTACCTATGCTAATGAATTGGGTATTAGCTAAGTGGAGGATATCCTGCTCAAGGAGGTACATCTTACATTGGTGAGAACGCAAGGGGTGAGCATCTCTGCAGTAAAAGCAGTAACTCTCTGACCGAAACTCAGAATTAAAATGTGAGTCAAGAGCAGAACAATTACCAAACCGGGAACGGTTGTTGCAGTTCCTCCTCCCATGACCAAACTCTTAACAACAGAAACACTGTAGGGGACATTCAACAAAAGGCTTCACCTCAAAAGAGGTGGGGTTAATGTTAATACGATCTGGGATATGCGAGCCATAGATGGTGAGGATGATCATATTTTTACTGCCTTTCATCTTTGTTACTCGTTGGACACTGTCTGGGCACATAGCGAGAATGTCCTCTTCAGAGAATTCATACAGGTCCTCATTATATATACACCCCTTGCTATAATTAAAGGTTCGATGTGATTTAATAGATTCAAACATGCTATCAGAAGGACAGGGGAGATTGAGGAGCATCATGGCCTGTGTAAGAACTTTGGCTCTGATTAAAACGTCCTTACCATATTTCTTTATGTGGCCCATTGGTAATAATCCAATTTCTTTCTCCAGATACCGGGAAGCATGGATAAGGTTACCACGTCCCTCCCTCTAGTAAGCTACAAACCAAAAGGGTGTAGGAACCCGACGTTCCTTTGGGACCATGCTCTACAGAGTCATCAAATATGTTAGGGCAGTAGTCATTGTCACTGTCAACTACATTGATGGACCGCATCATCTGAGCTTTACAACGAGTATCCCCCACCGTCAGAGAATCTTTTGCCTCAAATGCTGCTTTGGCAGCAGCATTTGTATTGAAAGTAATATAGCATCGATTAGACCAGTGGTTCTCAACCTTTTTCAGTCCATTCCCCCCTTCATGAATTCTCAACATTCATGTGGCTCTCCTGCATATTTTCCCAAATCCCACCCCGCCAAAAAAAAAATAAAAATAAAATAAAATAAAAAAAAAATGTTGATGAAGAGAACACTTGCTTTATTTAAGTTTAATACAAAGTTCACAGTCGTAATGATCTTATATTTGATAGATTTCTGTGATCATATGCTTTCTGTGATCATAAGAATTGTATAATTTGTGACAGCCCGCCATTCCCCCCCTAAATTCTTGGCACCCAGGTTGAGAACCACTGGATTAGACCTACAATCACTGTCATATGAGATTCGGATTCAAAGAAGTACTAAAAAACATTTAAAAATGGAGTGGATAGCGCCATAGGAAAAGAATGCAAGTACATTCGTTAACATTAACGTGTCCAAATCGCTAACAGGGTTCTTCGACACAACACCCGACCTGCTAGGTCTAGTCTTATTTGCAGCTTTCTGCTTACTACCATGACCAGAGAGTGACGTCTCGAAGTCCTGGTCGACCACCGCTCGATTGGGGCTTTTCTATATCCATATATCATTGGTTTAGTGTTGTTGACCCCAGGAGCCAAGAGCTACTACCTACCGGGCAGATGAGGGGACCGAGCGCTGGTCGCCGTGGGTGGGGTACCTCTTCCCCCATGGGGCCACTCGCTTCAAAAAGCAGCCCTAATGGCTCGAAAGTTTGCCCACGGCGGTGCTGAGACCCCCTTCCCCAACATCTCCCGGCCTAGACACCCAACCATCCAACACAGGACGGCCCCTAGAGGGCAGCACTGTTGGCCCGTACTGGCAGCCTAATGCATGTGAACCATTTAGTCTGGTCTCTCACTGGCGACCTTACTAGCATGGGAAGCCCTCTCTCCCCGAAATCGGGGCAGAGCAGGGGCCGGAGCCCCCTCTAGTCTAGCTCGCCAGGTCTCAGAGACACACAAGCCCCCCCCACCACGTCAAGGCGGTTCTCTTTGGGGGTGAAGGAGGTACAAGATTTGAAGGCACTGACTAGCGTTCCCTCCCAACTGTTGACTCGTCCATAGTCTCGCTCGTATTATTACCGAAAGAATTAAATATGCCGGGTAAGATTAATTCCTTGAATTGCATATAATATCGTGAAGTGGAAAATTGTAGGGAATTATTTATGCATTGTAAATTAGAATTGCATGTATAACTGATGTGTATATAGTATAGGACGTTAAGTTAGTCAGCATAAACGTGTTCGAACATAGCGGCGCCAGTGTATCACTCGCAGACACGCGCCGTTGGCTGTGTCTACGTAATGTACGGTACCACCCGCCAAGCTACCCCGGGCAGTCGCTTTTGAATCAGTTCGGCCTACACCGCGAGTGATAACACAGTAGTAATAAAACACACGTATTCCTCTTCCTTGCTCTCTCTTATCTCGCCTTTGTCTCTCGTGACGAAGAGATAACCGGAAGTTGAATAGCTAAGTAAACAACCAGTTATTCCCAAGGCTTCAGGGTTAGTTTATTAATCGATTGCAACAGACAATTGATTAAAATGAGGTAGGAGAGAAAGCCAGCTCGTCGTCGTCAGACTGGTTGGGTTTATCAGAGTCTACGAAGTATATCTCTGATAAGGTAGGTAACCACGAGTGATACGGTGTGTATTGACATTGAAAATTCACAAGTATAAGGACATAAACTTTAATTAAAATCTATGGAAAGATCTTCATAATTTAGATTCCGAACTAGTTACAGTGTAGCTTGAATTTGAATATTAATTAAAGTAATTGAGTAGGAAGGTCTTGAAATAGCACCTAATAATTAATTAACTACAGTGTTAGTTTTACTTAAATCATTGGAATTAAAGTAAGCTAGGATTATCGAAGGAAGTCCGTGGAAAAAATTGTAAGGAAAATCGTATGAGGACATATGGGACAGTTGGAAAGATAATGAGTACTGTAATTATTGATTTATTGCGATATTAGCCAGCTAGCTTTCAATTTGTGTGGAAGTGTATGCGTGGGGTAATTAGTTTATTAATTGTTTAATTAATTCAATTGTTGGTGCTTGCTTGGACTTAATAAATAGGGTAAAGTAATAGTAAATTGGTTGTTTTCGTACACCTACATTTCTGTTAATACTATTAAATGCATATATAACGAAAAGAACCCTACAAATAAATTTATGTTGACGAAAGTTGGAATAAAAGGAGATAGATTAACCTCTGCTGACGATCGTTGAAGCCAACACAACGAGCATCCAAAGAAGTCCGGGTAAAGTAAGATTGAATTACCAGTATTAATACTACATCACTTAACTACATTCTTAAATTCCCGTCACAATGACCCAAGCTTTTTCGCCGCCATATGCCCAGTGGCATCATCTATCAATCAATCAATCAATTAATGAGGTGATTTCTTGCCAGTCTCACCAGAACATACTCTATGACTGGTTGTATTGGAGCAATGACGAGTCTTAGCAAACATCAAAATAATCAATGGGTTATCTTCATTTTTATCTTTCCACACAGAATTCGGTAGCATAGATATGATAAAATAAAACTTCTCACATAGACCTCCTTAGCACATATCCGAATGAAAATACAAATTTCATCATTAATGGTTCAGATAAGTAACAGAGCTGATACGGTACATATGCCCACTCATTAAATACTCTAATACGAGATAATACAATTAGTTTGAAACGATACATAAAATAGTGGGACACAGTGGGACACAGCGACCCCCTTCAGCCAAAGATGAACTGCGGAACTGCCAGGGAAGGAGGTAGAGAGATTATACCTTTCACACCAAAACGGAAAATGTGCATTAGGTTATGCTACATAACGGTTGATTTACAGTTTGCGCGGATAATCACTGCGTGCCTCCGACAGGGATTGTTTATATGCATGACGCACCATATTTCTATGCTAAAAAATTATGAAAACCTGCACTTACTATTCTTATTAGTACTTTGTTGCATAGCTCTTCCTCTTAATGACCTTTTCAAGACGACGTGGTATACTGTCAGCAAGATTTTGAAGGTATTCAGGCTTAAGGTGGTAATTCGTTTTTGTAACATTGGAGTGCCTTGATTCCTCCAAAGTATGCTAGGAAACAGGACCAGAAGAGCAAAATAATGGTGTTCTGTTGTTTGGAATAGTTTGGAGAATTCAGTTGCTCCAGATTTACCAACACCAAACTTCCCCCTTAAATTCCTCCCAACACTTACAGAGCTCTTTCTCAAGTTTGGGTAGTGTTGAGATGTCACGTGAGCGTAGCTTGCTTTTGATGATGGCCCAGAGATTTTCTATTGGTAAAATGTCTGGAGAATTACCTGGCCAATCACATATCCTATCAACCCCACAATCATCTAGCCACTGAATCATGTCTTTAGCTGTGTGACAGGAAGCTCTGTCCTGTTGGAAAATCTCTGCTTTTGATTTTTCAAAGCAGTCCTCCAAATGGTCATCCCAGAGTTCGAAATATACGACTTTGTTCACAGTGGTGTTCTTTGGTAGAATAACCAAGTCCCCAACACCATAAAAAGAAAAACAACCCCACACCATTAAACTGGGAGGGTGTTTGGTGACCTTTTGCGTGTAGCGAGGATCTGTTGGGTCTGAGCCACGGCGACGATACACCTTAAAAGGTCCTCTTCCACTTACACAAAAGGTGTTTTCGTCACTCCACAACACTGAACGCCACTTTTCAAGAGGCCAATCTTTAGATTTTTTGGCAAAACGTAGCCTGTTATTCCTCTGGCGCTCATTTATCAATGGCTTTTTCCTTGCCCGATAACACCTGTAGCCAAGGTCACGTTGCAAAGTTTCTAACACAGTTCGTAGTGACACATTTTTAAGAAGGCTAAGATTTTGTTCCTTTAGTTCCTTGGCTGTTAAACTAGGATTAACTTCCAAGTGTCGTTTTAACAAACTCCTGGTTCGTTTTGATATTTTTTTAGGCCTCCCAGGCTGTTTCTTAGGGAGAGGGAGCTGCCGCTCTCCGCCAGCTTTAAATCTGTGAATCAAATATTGCACCGTTCTAAGCTTTAATCCTCTTAGCTGGCAAATTTCCTTATTACTGTGCCCAGCTTTATGAAGATCGACTATTGCTTGAATAGTTTGAGTATCTGTATGCTTTCCAGTCATTCCTTTAATGCAACAAAAGCAGGCTAAAACACAGGGAAGTAGCGGGAATGCACACGCCTAATCAGTTCAAACAATACTAGCTATTAACCGCCAAATCAGTGGAAGGAGGGAGGGACTCCTCCCTCCAGTGACTGAGGAAAAATATGCGTGTCGCTGCCAGGTGCACAATTCACGTCTTTAGCATTTTCTTTCTAGTCAGGGAGACAATATAACAATCGCGCGCTATACCTCCACACCACGCATCAGACGCAGTGATTATCCGCGCAAACCTGTATATGGCTCTCCTAAACAAGTAAATAATTTATGAATGAATATCATGAGCTCATAATAACAAGAACAATGTTTATATATGTACAGTTGGCAAAATATGAAATGCATCAATCTTTGATGGAACTTTGATTATATATATATATAGGTGTTTGTAGGGATCATAAGTATGTAATACAGAAGGATATGTGTACATTTGTTTTTGTATAACATACATATAGACCCTACAAATAAACGTGAATGTTAATAGAGTTAACGTTCCATCAAGATTTGTCGCAAATAATATTTTGCCAACTGTACATATTTTAGTTGTTTATATAAATATAAACTAGATTTGACAACTGTTTAATAATTCAAATCTGTTCAGGAAATCAAAACTAATATTTATTACTGTAATATTTTTGAACACCCAAAATTATTTACCTTAATGTGATTTCTATAAAATATCCAACTTACTTTCATTTCTCTTTGTATCATTTGAACCACTGGATCAGAATGTTTTGTGAAATACTCCAGTGTTGCCCCCTTATAAAGCCACGGCTCAATAATCCACTTCCAGTTATCACGACTAACCAGATCTTCAAACGTATCCAGGGGTGGGTCGGTGCCCAGAACTGTAAGGTGGGCGATGAGGGAAGACTTGAAGCCTGTAGTGAAGATGAGGCAGGCCACAAGCCAGCACGCAAGTAGTATCTGCAGTACCCACACCGACCAATAGTTTTACCTCTGTTGTTTCTTATTTTGATTATTACAAAACTATAGAACTTTAACCCTAATATTTCCCATACACACTTTTTCTTTAGATAATGCAAAGGAAGTGAAGTATCTTGTAATATATATATATATATATATATATATATATATATATATATATATATATATATATATATACAGAAATGCGAGAGAGAGAAAGATATGAATGTGAATACACAAAAGCGCTGGGGATTCTATGTATCTTCTTTCCTAATGGACTTACGCATATCCCTGGATTTATTTGCATATATATATATATATATATATATATATATATATATATATATATATATATATATATATATATATATATATATATATATATATATATATATATATATATATATAGATTCAACACAGGGAAATAATAATAATAAAAAAAAAACTATTTTACTCAGTCCATCTTGATACCGTTCGACGCGTCTTCCTGTAGTGCATGTAGCTCATGCACCTGTATAACTCATTACCGGGAATCACCTATACTTGACCTCTCGGGTCAGGTCAAAGTTCACTGAAATTGACAAAATCCTAATTTACGGCCTATTTCACGGATTTGGAAGCCGTTTTCAAATAGTATTAAGATAGTCATAGTAGCTCAACTAAGTGAGAAATACTTATGACCCCAGCCCGCACATAGAGGTCATTTGGGGTCAAATTTGCAAGTTGTTTGATTTTAATGAAACTAAATCAGTTTATGGGTGATTTTTTATCCCGAATCTGATTATTATACTCCCTTTGACAAGAAGGACCAGCCGCCCGTAGGGTGACTGCTGGGTCCAACCCTCCGCAGGAGAGTGTTGGTCAACTGCCTCCCACTCGTTAGGGCGGCTGGAACATGCTTGTAAATAAATATATATATATATACCTGTCCAGAGGCTCTAGTACGAGGAACTAAAGGAGGTTGTTCCAGTAGTGCACCCCAGCCGTACATCAGGGTTGTGTGGAGAGTGACAACATGGCCTTTAGCTCCCTGAATCCACGCTCGCTGTAAAGCCCAAAAGCAGACTACCCACACAACCACCCCTATCAGCAGCCCAATCCATACCTCACCTTGGGAATGTAAGCCAAAGGTTTGATTATAATAAAAATACTGAAACACAATCAGCAATATGATTTTTTTTTTTTTTTCTAAATACCATGTTCAGTTTTATTCATATTTGAATGCTTCCCTGAAACTCAAGAGGCACCTAAAGTATTATTTCATGCTTCATGGAAAATACACTTCGTTGCTAAACATATATAATACATTTCTTATTCTGATTTCATCTTTCATACAACTCGTTATTATAACTTCAATAAACTGTATAGCTTCAATATATAACTGCAATATATAAAAAAAAAAAAAAATTATGTTATGTCATTATTCCTTTGGAAGTAGAACAAAAATTTTATATGGTAAGAAACGCAACTGTATGAGTTAGTCAGGAATATCTCACCTGCAAACGGCCGAACAAGAGAGAGGTGCGCAGGTAACACTGCAGGCTTCAGAGAGGTAAGAATTAAGGGGTCAGAAGGATATGTTCGTAAGTAATCCACAACCTTCAAGCGGCCAGGTGTTGGAGCAACGATAGTACTAAGGTCAGATTCTTCCCTCTCTAATTGGCCAATCATACCAGTGAAACCTCCACTTTTCTCCTCGCCGAAGGAACGGTTGGGTTCAGCATGTATACTGAAACTGTAGTATTTACAATTTTCCAAAATTAATAATAATACCCTCCAAGAATGTTATTGAATAAATAAGCGATAATGATAAGACAAAGTGAGTAAATGCATATCCATGTTACTCAGAATAATTGTTGATTTATACCAGAACAATAACTACCGGGTCAAGCTATGCTATCTTGTAAAAATATGGGCACAATATCCACTCACACGCAAAAGTTTACATAGAGTTATTACCAACCATACGCTTCCAGTCATAGCCTATACTATGACAAGGTAGTACTCGTCTACCAGGCGGATGAAGGGCGAGGACAGAGAGGCAGGAGGAAGAGACAAGGCGGATTGGGGAAGGATCGTAGAGGTTTCACATTCATAAGACTATAATTACTTCACAAATCGATATCAAAAGAACAATAGTAATATTATATACCAGATTATGCGAATTTGGTGGCAATTACAAGTAATGTGTTATCCCCCAAGTAATACAAAATTTATTTACATATATTCAATTTTGTAGACACACATGACTACACACTTGGACACCAAACATAGCTTATTTCATCTCTCATTACGGACACTCTAGCACCTCGTTTCTCTCTCTCTCTCTCTCTCTCTCTCTCTCTCTCTCTCTCTCTCTCTCTCTCTCTCTCTCTTCAGTATACACACACACACTCTCACTCTGTGAGATGAGTGCCACAATGCGCAATCGTCAGCAAACAGTGACTATTTAAGGTTTCGTGGAAAGGAAACTGATGGCAGAATATTATTAATAGCACCACTGAAAAGAGTCGGTCTAAGCACACTTCCCTGGGACATCCCATTTTCTTGGAAAAATGTGTCGGATGTTACGTTATAGGGCAACCTGACAGAATATGTTCTGTCAACAAGGAAGTTACTTATAAATATAGGCAAATTACCCCATAAGCCGTAGAAGTAGAGTTTCTGTAGTAGTCCGTTACGACATGTCATGTCGTATATTTTTTTTGAATATCCAAAAATACACCTGTCATGAATAAAAATTAAAACTATTGAGCTAAAAATTTTTAGCTGTGCGCAGTGGCAATATCGTAACCAATGAGGTCGAGGATTGCTACTGTGCGGAACTGCTATCAGTATTGGGAAAAGCAAAAACCTCGGTGACCTACCCCTCCCCAGGAAGGGTAGGTAAGCCTTACCCCGCCTCCAAGCGGTGACCTCGGGGGTACACCTCCTTTTTTTATCTAGTTTTTATCCATTCAGGAGGTGGAGCCAAAAGGGAAGGCGGTGTGGGGGTGAGACCTAGCTTCCCCCACATATAGGTTTTAAGGTTTTTATTGTATTTTAGTGTTTTAAGATTTTTATTTCTTTGATTGCGTGATTTTATATTTTGTAATAATTTCTTTTAAATTTAAGACCGTGTTTTTTAGCTTTTGACAATGCCGACGGCCCGTGTCCCTCCGGGAATGAGCACTGCATTGGCCTTGCCAGCCATCAGTGGACCCCCAATGGGGAAGTGGACAGCTATGGCTACTGGCGGGGGGGGGGGGGGGGGTTCTCCGGGTTGCTCTGTAGAGGGAGTGGGGAAGAGGGAATGTATGAGAGTGGTAACTGTGAATGTGAATGTAATGACGGATGGGACCAAGAGGCGAGAGATTGTAGAATGTTTCAAGAAAGGAAGAGTGGATGTGATGGGAGTGACGGAGACACACGTGAAAGGATGTGGAGTGGTTGAGTGTCAGGAAGGAAGGGAGAGTGGACTGTGGGAGGGAATGGAGGGAGGAGTAATATGGACGGGTATGAATGAAAAGAGGGAAGGAAGGGTGTGCGCTGTTGGTGTCTCCGTGGTTGTGGAAGGGAGTGGATGGACATGGGTGGAATGGGTCAAGAATAGTATGGATGATTGGCTTGGTGAAGTATGCCTGGGTGTGTGCTTATGCACCAGTGAATGAAAAGAGTAAGACGGGGAGAGAGAAGATGAGTGTTTTGGGAGGAGTTGAATACATGTCTGAGAGGAATTGATAATGGAAGGAGAGTAGTGATGATGGGAGACATGAATGGAAAGGTGGGAGGTGAGGAAGTGGGGAATATTGTGGGTAAATGGGGTGTAGAAGGAACAAATGAGAATGGTGAGTATCTAGTGGATGTCTGTGCTGAGAGGGGGTTGTTCTTGGCGAACATTTTTTTTCAGCACAAGATGATCCACAGGTATACATGGAAGAGAAGGGATGAGAGAGGAGAGCAAAAGAGTTTGATTGATTATGTGGCAGTGGATGAAAGGTTGAGGAAGGATGTGTATGATGCGAAAGTGGTGAGAGGAATGGTCCATTGCTCCGACCATTTTGCGGTGTTGGTGAGGATGAAGGTTAGGGTTAAGTGGGAGTATAGTAGGATGGATGAAGGGAAAATGGCTAGTGGGAAATTAGATGTAGAAGAGTATAGGGAGGAATATAAGAGGAGGGTGGGTGAGGTGCTGGGGGATGTAAGGATGGGGATAGGGGGAGTGGGAGTGAATGCGGTGTATGAAATGTTTAAGACGATAGTATTGAGGACAGCAGCAGAGGTAGGGGGGTATAAGACACAGAAGAGGGGCAAGAAAGGGAGTGCTTGGTGGACAGAAGAAGTGAAAGATGCCGTAGAGGAGAAAAGGAAGGCATATAGGAGAACATTACAGAGGAATGTGCCGGAAGAAGTGAGAGAGAGATGGAAAAGAGAATATAATGTGTGTAAGAGACAAGTGAAAAGGATGGTGAGTGAGAGTAAAAGGAGAGTGGATGAGGAGTTTGGTATGAAGCTGAGTGAAAAGTTTAAAGAGACCAAGAAATTATTCTGGAAGGAGGTTAAAAGAGAAAGAGGAGAAGGAAAGTCTGGTAGTGTGAGAATAAAGAGAGAGGATGGAGTTACTGTGAGTAGAAGTGAGGAAGTGAAAGAAGTGTGGAAGTGTGCTGGTGACATGCATGGGGATGGAGGCAGGTGGTAAACGACAGGATGTACAGGGAGAATTAGGAAGGGAAGAGGTTAGGAAAGCAATAGGAAAGTTGAAGATGGAAAAGGCACCGGGGGTGGATGGGATAACTGCTGAAATGTTAAAGTGTGGGGGGGGAGGTAGTGGTGGAGTGGATGTTGCTTATATGTACATTGGCTTGGAGGCAGGGAGAGGTGCCAGAGGATTGGAGGATAGCCATAATTGTACCTTTGTATAACGGGAAAGGGAGTAAGGATGAGTGTGGTAGCTATAGGGAAATAAGCCTCCTTAGTGTACCAGGGAAGGTGTATGGGAAGGTTCTTACTGAGAGACTGATTGATGTAACAGGGAATAAAGTTATTGAGGAGCAGGGAGGGTTCAGAAAGGGTAGAGGATGTGTGGACCAAATATTTGCATTAAAATCAATAGTGGAGAAATATATTAGGAAGGGTAAGAAGTTGTATGCTGCCTTCATGGACTTTGAGAAGGCATACGATAGAGTTGATAGGAAAGCTATGACAAAGGTGTTGAGAATTTATGGTGTTGGGGGGCCTTTGCTGAAAGGCATTGAGGCTTTTTATGCAGATGCAAAAGCATGTGTACGGGTAGAGGGTGATCAAAGTGAGAGTTTTAATATTAGTGTAGGGCTGAGACAGGGGTGTGTTATGTCACCATGGTTGTTCAATATATATATGGATGGTTGTATGAGAGAGGTGAAAGCCAAAGTGAACGGTCTGGGGGTGAAGTTGAGGCTGAATGAAGCAAATTGGTCCCTGGTGGGAAGTTTGTTAGCTGATGACACTGTGATGATGGCTGAGAATGAAAGGAATTTACAGAGAGTGGTGGACGAATTTCAGTCTGTGTGTAAACGAAGGAAACTGAAGGTGAATGTGGGTAAAAGTAAAGTGATGGTATTTGAAAGAGCAGAAACTGAAGTGATTGACTTTGCTACACCTTACAGAGTGGCTGTACCAACTGGGACGAAGTGTGAGATAACTCTGAGGGGTGAGAGGATGGAGGAAGTGAAAGAGTTTAAGTACCTGGGTACAGTTATGTGTAAACATGGAAGTATGGAAGGAGAAATTAGGGAGAGAGCAGTGAAGGGTAGACAGGTCATAGGATCACTGGGGAGGATTATGAAGGGTAGAAGTGTGAGTATGGAAGTGAAAAAAGGACTACGAAATAGTATAATCCTGCCAACACTGATATATGCGGCAGAGACATGGACATGGAGTAGGGCTCATCAGTCTAGAATAGGTGCTGTGGAAATGAGTTACTTGAGAGGAGCATGTGGACTTACTAGGTGGGATGGAGAAAGTAATGAGAGTGTGTATGAGAGATGTGGTATGAGTGAGAAGGCAATTGGCATTGAGTGTGGAGTGGTTGAGAGAGTGAAACGTGATACATTGAGGTGGTTTGGACATGTGGAGAGAATGCAAGCCGAGGAATTTGTAAAGAAGGTGTATGGAAGTGAAGTTGTGGGACCTGGTGTGAGAGGCAGACCTCCGGTTAGATGGTAGAACAGAGTGGAAGAGTATGTAAAGGAGAGAAACGTGAGGGGCAGAGTAGGGCTTGAACAAGTAAGGAGGGAGTGTTGGAACAGGGAGAACTGGAGACACTTCTGCCATGGCCACCCCCTTGGGAGAGTTCCCATAGGGAACGAGGCGTCGGAGCTATAGATAGATAGATAGCTATCTAAAAGAGGAAAATATAAGAATAACTCCTTGTAAATTAAAATGCCATAAAATTCACAACTTGTGGAGGTGGTCAGCCCCATCCACAAAGGAGAGGGTGCTCCCTCCCACACTACAAGCCTCCTCTCTGAGCACCTGGGACATGATAAGAACCGTCCCCCAACCGGTATCTGGAGAGGTATCTTCGACGAACGTCCCCAAGGCTGGGGCACTCCTTGAAAGGTGAAGGGGACCAGACAATCATCACAGTAGTGGAAGGAGAGCCCTCTCCATTAAAAATCGATGGGTCAAGCCAGAGTGGCTAATACATGGACGGGAAAGAGCCGTCACCCACCAGCGAGACAGACCGCTGTAGCCCCACAAACCCAGGCGCTGGCGGATATTGCAATATTTTTAGCCCCAATGGCGTCCCATCTGTCCTGTCAGATGAAATGAACGGCTGTGTCCTTGTAGAGTCGAAGGTCCGCAGCAGGTACCGGATGATGCCAGGCAGGAGACTGAGCACTCGAGGCAACAGCCTTATCATGGGCATCAGCCTGCTCGTTCCCATCTACACCCACATGGGCCAGGATCCAACAAAAGGTGAGTGCGGCCACTATGTACCAGGAGGACAAACCACTCAAGAATGGCCAACACTATTTGAGGGGAAGAGTTAAAATTGCTAAAGGCCTGTACGGCTATGAAAATCGCAAAAATAGTAAAAGGAGGTTGTGGGAGAGTAGAAATTACTTGAAGGGTATAAAAAATGTTCGAGAGCTCAGCAGTAAAATTAGACACAGCAGAAGGGAGCCTGCCGCCACGACAAAAGTCAGGAGAGGCAGCCCCAAAACCAACACCAGCTTCAGACTTTGATCAATCAGTGTACACAGGTAGGGACTCCCTGTGAGAGGAGGCATGTTCTAAAAATTGGGAGTGAGCCACTGGAGGAGGTAGTGATTCCTTCTTGTCTGGAAAACAAGTGCAGGAGTGAACTTCTAGGAGAAGCCATGAAGCCATCCTGGGGACCCACACAGGACAAATCTGGAAGTCAGCAATGCCTAACTCCTTCATAGCTTTCCTGACCCATAAGCAAAAGGGCCATGGCGTGCGAGGATGTGAGAGGTAGTACTGAGACATGATGTCGGAAGACACCGCCATCCAGGGAAGGGAGTCAGGAATTTGATGTAAGCGATGCCAATAGCGAACCATCAAGGACTGGCGACATATATCAAGTGGTGTCTCATCAGCGTCCAAAAGGAGACTGGGAATATGGGTCGACTCGAAGGCTCCAGTCATCAGATGTACTCCAGCATGATTAATAGGGTCTAAGACTCTGAGATGGGAGGTCATGTCAGAGGAGTACACCTCACCTCCTTAGCCACGTTTCGACCTAATAAGTGCATGATATAGGCTAAGGAGTGTGGCCCAATCAGCCCTCCATGGTGAACAGTTTGCGCAAAAAGTTAGGGTCGGGCGGCTGCGTAATATCGGGTCTATGCAGGTTTCCTTCAGATCAATTTATTAGGGCATTCTGTGATTTAAAATATCAGTTTTCCAGCGACAACTGGCAACTCTTACCACGCGAGTAAGCAGTTCACAAGTGGAAAGTTTAAATATAGTTAGCCTAGTGACCTTGATTTATGGGAGGAGTGCATTTTATGTATAGATGTTTTTATGCATGGATTTTCAATGATAGTTCATTCTCTCACAGTTTCAAACAATGCCTAGGAGGGTAACAATAAATGAAAACTGGTTGGATAATTAGTTTGAATAAAGAAAACTTTAAATTGCAGATAAAACTGGGATTACGGCAAGTGTGGTGAGGACGAGGTGAGGCTAGCTTACCCCACCACAAACCCAATTCAGGACCTCCCTAATTAACCAGAAGCATTCTTTCTCGTCAAGTTAGTAATAACCCAAGACTGACAGCAAGGCAACTTAAGGAAAGCAACTCACAATTATTAGGAAATGTGGCTATTCGTACTATCCAAGATGTGTTGCACAAAGACCTTGGTTACCGCAGCTACTGTGCACACCATAAGCCAGCTTATTCTCCTCCGTACACAAGCTTCAATGGCGTCAATTTGCAGAAAAATATCTAACCTGGAGGGAAAACGACTGAAAATCTGTACTTTGGATTGATGAAGCTACCTTTTCTGTTACTGGGTGTAGCTACGATAGTGTACCGTAAATGTGGTAGTGATCCGTATGACCCCCGCTAAACAGTCAAAACAGTAAAACACCCTGATTATGTAATCGTATAGGGGTGTTTTACTTATCATGGAGTTCCAAAACTTGTACTATTGCCAAAGAACGTAAAAATCAACCAGGATGTGTACTATGAATTATTGAATGAAGTGTTAGCTGACTCGTTTGAAAAAACACAAGCCACATTTTTTATGCAAGACAGGGCACCAGCTCATACTGCCGATAGTGTTAAAAATTGGCTCCAGGACTGTTTTATTAATTACTTTAATGACTGGTCAGCAAACAGTCCAGACTTAAATCCCATTGAGAACTTGTGGGGAATAATGAAAACGAGGCTACGAGACATGGTCTGCCATCCGCCAACTTTGGGATACATTTCCACCTTCACTTCTCCAGAATCTGGCCATGAGTGTTCCTAGAAGGCTGCAAAGGTGCAAAGAGCGTAAAGGAAGCACGACAGGCTACTAATTTGTGAGGGTAAATGTTATTTGTATAATTACGTTACTATTACATGAAAAGCAAATCTTGGTGACATTTGTTTATTGGCCATGACCTTAACTTTCCGCGCATACTGTACTGTATGGCCCAGGACCCTCAATAGGTTAGGAGCCTGGAGGAAAGAGATATTAAGTGAACGGAGATAGGGAGCCCAAGTCAGACATTTGTCAAAAAGAAAGTCCAAAAAGTGAGTCTCCTCAACACAACGTATCTGATGACCATACATGAATATGTTCGGATCGGGCAGCAGAAGTGCATAGCAGCATTTTTGGCAGGAGAGAAGCGAAACCCATGAGAAGTTGAGAACCAGTCCAACGCGACACCCTATCGAGGGCAAGCTGCAGGCACCGCTCCGCCACTGACATACGCGAAGCAGTAAACCAGATCGCCAAGTCGTTGTCGTACATCGAGTTAGCTACAACGTCCGGAAGGGATAAGTCAATGTCATTAATTGCCACTGCAAATAACGTGACACTGAAAACACTTCCCTGGAAGGTTGCCCTCCTCCTGTGCTACGGGTGCAGAGAGGGCTGTACCAACTCTCACAAAAAAACTGTTACCATTGTGAGACTTCGTAAGAAAGAGCGGAAGGCAACGCCTTAGTCAATAGGCTTGGAGATGCTGCAGGATACCATATTGCTATGTAGTGTCATAGGCTTTCTCTAAATCGAAGAATACACAGACCAAGTGTTGATGTCGTGCAAAAGTCTCACATGCAGCAGTTTCAAAAATGACCAGAGCTTCTGTAGTGGAACTGTGTTTACAAAAGCCAGAATGGGACTGAGACAGGAGATCACCCCGTTCCAGAATGTACACAACTCTGGCATTTACCATCTTCTTAAATAGGTTGCAGAGACAGGAGATCAAGGCAATAGGTCGGTAATATAGGGCAACACTCAAGTCCTTGCCTGGCTTTGGGAAAGGAAGAATGGTAGCAACCATCCACCCAGAAGGGAAGACAACCTCCAGCCAGATTCTTTTATATAAAACAAGAAAATATGAGATCGCCCCCTCCCTCACGTGTCGCAACAGGGTATAAGGGATGTTGTCTGGCCTAGGAGAAGTGTCGCCACAGATAAAGAGAGCAGAGTGCAGGTCTCTCATGGTGAATATATGATTATAACTTCTATTATGGTGCCCCGAAAAATCCAGGGCACTGCACTCCTGGGTGTAACCGTGAATTAAGAATTTATTATTATAATTATTTAATTAAGTAAGTAATGTAACTTCCTTACCCAGGCTTATTCGTGGACTTTCGTTGTGTTGGCTCAACGAACGTCTGCAGAGGTTAATTATCCCCTTTTCACCTCAATCTCGTCAACATATATTTATTTTACGTGGGTTCTTCGATGTATATGCAATCACAACAGTAACAACAGAATTGAAGGTGTATGAAGACAACCAATTACAACTACTTTACTGTATTTATTAAAATCAGTCGTGCACCAACATAAACAATTAATAAATTAATAACACTTGCATACACTTCCACACAAGAATAACTAACTAGCTAATATCGTAATAATCAATAAATACGGCACTCGTTTTCTTTCAAGGTCTCGTAATGTTCTCGTATGTTCTCGTAATGTTTCTCTCGAATATATTCTGAGATTGTTCAGTTGATTTTCTTACGATAACCTAGCTTACGTTACTCACTGTGATTAATCAAATCTAACATTGTGTTAATTAATTGTTAGGTGCTATTTCAAGACCTTCCTACTCAATTTACTGAAATAATATTTAAATTGCAATCTAACACTCGAGTTTGGTATATCTAAAACCAAGAATCTTTTCATAGACTCAGTGATAGATATTATGTCTTTACACCACGAATTCTTAATGTCAATACACAACGTAACACTTGCTACTTACCATAGGTATGCGGAACTCTGTGTAAGCCAGGGCCTATGACTTAGACCGGCTCCCTTCTTACCTTATTACCAATCAATTGTCTGTTGCAATCGATCAATAATATATAAATAACCGTGAAGCTTTAGGAATATTGGTAGTGTTACCGAATTATTCAGCTTCTAGGTCATCTCTTTATCTCAAGAGACAAAGGCGAGGTAAGACAACCAGGACGAGCAAGATGTACAGTCTGTTACAGTTCCGACTGGGCCACCCAGTATCGAGAGATCGTAGATGTGGCAGAAGTGTGTGTGTATGTGTGCTCGAAAATTATACGGATCGTCAACACTCTCCCTCTGTAGTGAACATGACCCTGCCTCAAAGTTCATTCCATAGATGGCGCTGTGTAGTTGTGGAAGGAATGTGGACTGCAGGGTTGAAGTTTCGGGAAACATCTATGCTCGTGCCAATGAGTCATGAGCTCTCAGGCAGAGTGGTTGAGGAATGCTGATATGGAAATTTAGAACCTATATTACACAATGAGTAGGTGAAGCTAAGGTAAAGTTGTTCGTAGCCTGAACAGTGAATATTTTTTCTAAATGGATTTCATGTTTGGCATGCAACATTGCATTGTTTTCTTGTTTTTCTACCAACTCGAGCAGATCGAGCAGATAGGTTGTTTGCTTTGGCCATCATATTTTGGTAAGCATTATTTGATGTTCACCTCTGATTTTGTATTTTATTTGTAAGTCACGTTACAATGTATTACATGCATAGTAAAATTCCTTCATTACTAAATTCTCTCTCTCTCTCTCTCTCTCTCTCTCTCTCTCTCTCTCTCTCTCTCTCTCTCTCTCTCTCTCTCTCAAATGAACACTATCTTATCTTATCCAGTCTATTTAGATATGAAATCGTATGGAGATTTAGGACCAATTCCACATTTGATCGTTGTAGTTTGTTAGCGCCCAAACGAAAGAATCTAAACTGTGTAAATGGCTTTTGACTGATTTATTGGATTAACCTGATGAGTAAAGCTTACAGATATTGTAATAATACTAGTGCTTGATAGTTTTGGTGAATAGGTATACTCAGCTTTTGGGAAATAACGAAGGCTTACGAGTGTGTTTGGGGAGGAATCTGACAAACAAAATGACTATGTGGGACCGGCCCTGACCCCTTGACATTCTACGTTAAACAAATAAGTGTCGAAATATGTGATCTTTTTGTCAGTGATAGATTCTTCTTCACCTCCTTCTAACTTCTTCACTTTTCTTATCCTGTTCTTTCTTCACCTTTCCCTCATCTCCACCTCTTCTCCCTTCCTCCTTTAGACCCCGTAGGGGGTTATTGCCTGTAGTGATATGGGCAATACTTTAAGGGTTTGGGCGCCCCTTCGGCCCCAGCCAATCTCTTTCAGTTATTCAACTGTCTCTCTTTTCTTTCTATTTCCTTCCTGCTTGCTGTCCCACCTCTTCTATCACCTTCTTCTGGCGCTATATGATCTCGATGTTGCAGCGCCAAAAATCAATCAATCAATCAATCAATTTGCCAATGATAATCAACTGGCATTGATTGTTAAATTAACTGGGTTATGTTTGTTTAGAAGCCACACCTGAATGGGGAAGAGGGATCACTCCTAGCGACCAAACGTGTGTTTAACCTCCTAATAGATTACCCCGATTTTTGCTTATAAACCTTTTGTAGTGAAAAATAGTGTGTGCATAACAGTAGGTGTTTTACCAAATTTGCACATCGTTCACATAATGATTGATTTATTCCAGAGATAACGGTGTGTGGCTGTGGGGAAGAGAAGGGCCAAGTTTCGGAAAGTAGGTGGGCAAGGTGAAGTTCACTGGAAGGCACCGGTTGAGCAGACGGATACGTAGGGTCATTACTTTAGCTAGGAATGTAGTTTGCCAGTCAGTATTTGATAGCGTTTCAGAGTAACGACTCCTTATAATGATAACACCCTAAAGATTTTTATTACTTTGTTTATTGTATCACCCGTTACCATAAATCCTACGAATTATGAAATTACTCCGAAACTATCCCTCTCGCATATTCTGTGTATCTTTTTCTCGAGTCATCAAGTAATGAATGGATAACGTTAGCTACACAAATTAAAGAAGAATGTGTCTATAAATTGACATTACCGATATCATGCTGTATGTGTAATAATCCTAAAGAAAATTAGCTCCTAGTAAAAGTCAGACAGAACACGTAATTAAACCAAGATTTACTTGCATTATAAAGAAATATGAAATATTCGCGTCCGTGCCCGAGATCACATCTTAAAACACGCTGCACACTCAGAGGGACCCCTATTCGGAGGCATATTTTTCAAGTCTGACCTGGTCAATGCAATCCGTTCAGTTAGGTTAGATTAAGTATGGTTGGGTTCAAATGCAGTCAAGTAGGTAAAATGAGCTGGGAAAGACCATGAGACTATTTAAAAAATTCCCTATGGTTACTTTTATTCCTAAATGTTAGGAGCAATTTTCCTTCATTTCGTCCCAGCACTTCTTGCTCTCCAGCCAAATTCGAGAAATATGCTAACCAGCTGTAAAATCGGCGGTTGAACCCTCGTTGGCCGGGGGAAAGATAAAACTCTGGTTATTCTCTACTTTCGTCATTTTTACAGGTTCATAATTTCAATAGACAGGAACACTCTATAAATGTAAATAGGCAAAGTAGGAGTTATACAATCCTTGACAACCCAACAACATTTATTTAAACAAAATATTTTTTTATTTACATTGACAATTAATATCCAGTCTAGCCACCTTCCTTCTCTATGACGGCACGCAGTCTATCGGGCACAGAGGCCACAATGCGTCAAATTTGTTAAATTTGTTGCAGAACATCTCCCACTGAGCCTGGGTATGAGCCATTAGTGCCTCCGGTCTCCGCTCCACCATCTCTGGCTCCCAGCAGTTGACCATATTAGCCCACACGTTCTCTATGGGGTTCCAACGAAGTTCACCTTGCCCACCTAGGCTACTTTCTGAGACTTCGCCCTTCTCTTCTCCACAGCCACACACCGTTATCTCTGGAATAAATCCATCATTATGTGAACGGTGTGCAGATTTGGTAGATCACCTACTACTATGCACACATTAATGTATCTATTAGCAAAACTTGGGGTAATCTATTAGTAGGTTAAACACACGTTTGGTCGTTAGGAGTGATCCCTCTTCCCCGTTCACCTGTGGGTTCAAAACAAACATAACCCAGTTAACAATCAATGCGAGTTGATTATCACTGGCAAAACGGTCGCTTATTTCGACACTACTAATTTGTTTATTAACGTAGAATATCAGGGAGACAGGACTGATTCCACAGTCATTTTGTCATAGTCCTCCCCAAACACACTTGTAAGGCTTCGTTATTTCCCAAAAGCTGATTATTCCTATTCACCAAAACTATCAATTGAGCATTTGTATTATTACAATAGCTGCATACTTCACTCATCAGATGCTTCCAATAAATCAGACACAAGTCATTTACACAGTTTAGTTTCTTTCGTTTGGGTGCTAACAAATCACAACGAACAACTGTGGAATTGGTCCTCACTCTCTGTCCGATTTCATTAGTATAGAGATAGGATAAGATAAGATGGTGTTTATTTGAGAGAGAGAGAGAGAGAGAGAGAGAGAGAGAGAGAGAGAGAGAGAGAGAGAATTACAGTTGACTTTAAAATTTTTATTAGGAGAGAGAGAAAGTATTTAGCAATGAAGGAATTTTACTATGCATGTAATACATTGTAACTTGACTTACAAATAAAATACGAAATCAAAGGTGATCTCAAATTATGCTTACCAAAATATGATGGCCAAAGAAAACAACCTATCTGCCGGATCCTAGTTGGTAGAAAAACAAGATAACAATCGTGGCAACGAGACGTGAGCTCTGTCAGAACGGCTGAGCAATGTTGCATGCCAAACATGATAACCATTAAGAAGAAATATTCCTCAACCACTCTGCCTGAGAGCTCATGACTCATTGGCACGAGCATAGATGTTTCCCGAAACTTCAACCCTGCAGTCCACATTCCTTCCACAACTACACAGCGCCATCTATGGAATGAACTTTGAGGCAGGGTCATGTTCACTACAGAGGGAGAGTGTTGACGATCCGTATAATTTTCGAGCACACATACACACACACTGCTGCCACATCTACGATCTCTCGATACTGGGTGGCCCAGTCGGAACTGTAACAGACTGTACATATATTGTGGTGCGTGGCGTAACCCGAACTAACATTCAAACAGCTACTGTGGCTGGCTAGGCGGTAGACAGAGACAACAGCATGTCTACCAAACATCCTGGCGCCACTCCCAACTGTTCGAAGGCCTACACTGACTAAATAAGTTTACATCTTTATACTTCATATACACATTAATTATACATGCAATTTTAATATACGATGCATAATTAACACTCAATGAATTCCCCACTTCACAAATCATATGCAATTTAAAGAAATTAATCTTTATGTCTGCATGATTAATTCTTTCAATAATAATACAAGCGAAGGCTACGGACGAAACCAACAGTTACATGACGCTGTGGTCGGTATGTTTTCAAACCCACTGCTAGTGGAAATTTCCTAAGCTAGCTAGACCAGTGAACTCTGTATACTTCGCCTGGTCAAACAAGCCCCATCCCTATGCTACGATATTATTATTATTATGCCACGAGTCAACGAATGACTCGTGACATTCGCACACACAAAAAGACATCGCTCCACGTGATGTTTAATACTCGTGAAGTGGTACGACGCATTGCATGTATAACTTTACACCAGTAAATTCATCCACACTTCACTCACTCTTGTATGTGTCAATGACTAACACCAGGTACAGTACGTATTCACACTTGCCAATGAGTGGGAAACTCTCATCATTTACGTTAACTTTCAATTCTTAGAGAGAAACTCCGCAACAAGAATGAACATTCCTGGTGGTTCCTTCTTAGTACAATTTGTACACATTTAAACAAAGGTATTAGTGTGGTGTATGTATTACACATTGTATAATTGTTACATGGTATGTAAGAAAATGCAATAAATATTCTGGAAGGCAATATATATATATAATATTCTGGGAGGCAATTTATATATTAGTTAATTATCCAAGCCTCAAACCGAGGTAGACCGCCAAATCTGAGTCTTGGATAAGGTTACCCAAAAATACAATACATATAACATCGAATTATCCAAACATCAGACCGAGGTAAACCTCCAAATCTGAGTTTGGATAAGGGTTTGTGCTCGTTGCACTCGGAGAGGTAAATAATAACGAGTGAAATAACCAGGGAAAACTCCCTCGCCTAACGTACGAAGAGGGTAACTTCGCTACGAATTATCTACTCGCTTAATTCTCCTTCAAGCAATCGTGACATAAGTTCTGCCCCGACGTTCACACTTCCCTTTATGTATCGCACTGTGAAATTAAATTGCTGCAAGTACAGAGCGCAGCGCATGAGTCGTGCGTTGGCGTTCTTCGATGTACGCAAACTTTCCAGAGGCATGTGATCAGTTTCTAACACAAATATATCGCCATACAGATAGTAGTAGTATATCTTTATATCTTCTACTACTGCCAGAAGTTCCTTTTCTAGTGTACTGTAGTTTGCTTCAGCAGACTTCAGTTTGCGACTGTGATACGCAACAGGAAATACCTCACCATCCTTCTCCAGGAAACAAAACTGCACCAATACCGTACTTGGACTCATCAGTTCTAAGTATGAATGGTCGTTGGTTGTCAGGCAACTGCAAAATCGATTCTTTGCAAAGAAGATTCTGAAGTGAAACGAATGTTTTTTCTTTCTCTGGTCCCCAGGAAATCTTATTAGGAGCGTTCTTCCTTAATAGCTCACTAAGTGGAAGTGCAATGACAGAGAAATTTGGGATGAACTTACGGTAATAACCTGTAAGACCCAAGAATGACCGCACCTGCTTCTTCGTAGTAGGTCGGGACGCATCCTTAATTTTCTGTATCTTGTCATTCTGGCACCCACAACGTCTTCCACCTACAGTGTGACCCAAGAATTGTTCTTCCCGTTGAAACAATTCACACTTGGATGGTTTGACTGACATGTTGTATTCCTGCAGTCGTTGCAACTCAGCTTGCAATATAACAAGGTGCTCCTCAAATGTGGTTGAGTGCACAAGAACATCATCGACAAAAGCTTCAACCCCTTCGATGCCATGTAACACCTGACGCATGACACGATTAAAAACGGAGGGAGAATTCGTGAGACCAAAAGGTAGTACCTAGAAATGGTACAGCCCATTTGGCGTAGATATCGCTGTGATGAGACGTCTTCGCTTTTCAAGTGGTATCTGGAAGAAACCTTTAGCCAGATCCATCTTGGAAAATACCTTCGAATTGCTAATCCTAGCGAAAATCTCTTGCTGGTCCCACATGGGTTCTGCATCGACCCTGGTGACAGCATTCACACGACGATAATCCCCACATATACGCACGCCACCGTCCTTCTTCTGGACTACAACAATAGGGCTGGAATATGACGAGTCTGACCTTTCAATGATGCCAGCTGCTTCCATATCGTTTTTTTCCTTGCGTACTGTATCAATCGGCCACACAGGAATAGGGTTCGGTTTTACCCTCACTGGTGTTTTTTTTTTTTTTTTTTTTTTTTTTTTTTTTTTAAATTAATTGCGCCGTAGCGTCAATCAACAGGCAGGCAACAATACATACGGGTAGGCGGGACTCATGAGAATACAATGACTACAACCATACATACACACACACACACACACATCACGAAAACATAACAGAATGGAGCACAAGCATACAGACAAATATTACATTATGACCTACTTAAATCCACCAAAACGAGGGTGGCGTACCAGAAGTTCCTCCAGAACCTGGTGGTTCAGCAGGTGTCGACAAACCACATCAAGTGGCAGGCCCCGGGGCAGCAAGTGTCGGACAGTGGGGCAGGCCAGGCAATAGTGCTCTACAGTGTTAGCACGAGGCGCTCGTCACAAGCGACACTCAGTGAAGGGAGGCTCACCCTGTATTCCAGCAACCTGCCACGGTGGCCGGTAGCCAAGCCTCAAACGAGCAGAGATTACATTGTGCCTCCGAACCATGAGGCCTCGACGACGGTAGGAATATTTGTGACGGCAGACAGACTCATAATGTGTGATGGAGATGCTGAAGGGCCTCTCTGCATCCCTGCGTCGCCGTACAGGGAGGAGAGCGGCGGAGCGGACTTTAGAGAGGTAACATGTCAGGGAGAGAGGACGTCCAACACCACGAGGAGGCAGATGGCAGGCTTCCTTTGCAAGTCTGTCAACTGTACCATTGTGACTTAAACCTACATGGGATGGCACCCATAAAAATTTGACAGTCAAGTTACGATGACGCAATAAGGACAAAAACGATAAAATCTGCAGAACAACAGTAGAGTGTGTGGGCTGAACACTAGAGAGAGAATGAAGGGCAGGTCTGGAGTCACAAAAAATGGCAGCATTCACTCCACGTTGACAAACAAGACTAACAGCATCCAGAATGGCATACAGTTCACACAATGTTGAGCTAGAGTGGTTACAGAGACGACGGCCAACCCAGCCCCCTGGAGATGACTCCATGTCAGGTGAGAAAACGGCACAACCTGCTGCACCATCCACTTGCAATGAGCCATCAGTGTAGAGGCAGTATGGATCTGTGATGGAGGACGTCACTGTTTCTATGTGTTCCAGAGCCAACTGCCGCTGTAGAGAAGGCAGTTCCGACTTGGAAGTAGGTGTGAAGCTCACATCAGGTGTAGGTAGCATCCACGGAGGGGGTCCTGGGGGGACGTCGGCCACCATTATATCTATATTAAGACTACGGAGCATAGAGGAAACAGACCTTATAAGAGTACGTCCAGCAGGCAGTATGGGAGGGACCGGGTAGTTTGGTCTAAGAGAAGTCCTGACTAACTGAGAGTAATGGGGTGAAAGATGTGGGAAATGGAGGCACTTGACAGTGAAGCAAGTAACATTAGAATAAATTCTCTCCACTAACGGGGGAAGACGCAACTCACGCTGCATGTTCACTATCCTGGTCGACATTGGACAACCGAGAATTATTCTCATTGCTCTATTCTGAAACTTTCCTAAAGTTTCCAGAGTAGCCCTAGGAAGTTGAATCAGAGCAGGGGAGAGGTAATCAACAACTGAACGGATAAAAGCAATATAGATAGTCCTGGCTACTGGGATGGAGATGCCCGAGGAGTTGTTAGTGAGCCATTGAAGTGGTGTAAGTCGGCGCTGGAGACGACCTAATAAGTCCTGGACAATGGGATGGTCTTGAGGTCTGGCAGGGACAATTGGCCAAATATTGACTGGTGCACCCAGGTAGCAGTACTGGGAACACATGGGAATGACAGTCCCTCCAATGGTGAACACTGGCCGAGCTTGAGGAAGGCGGCAGGTGAATATTCTGCTCTTATCTGGGGAGACAATAATGCCACAGTGAGAGGAGGACACAGAGAAGGAGTCAAGAAACTGCTGGATATCCCTTGGTGAGGTAGAATGAACACAGATATCATCAGCATAGCACGTAATGGTAGTTCCAGGTATATCAGGGAGAGAAGTGAGCAGCCGATGCATCAGAATATTAAATAACAATGGGCTGAGAACACCACCTTGAGGCGTACCAAGATTAAAACTGCGCAAAGGACTGAGCGCACCACTGAAAAACACACGGGAGGTCCTGTTACTCAGGTAGCCCCGAATCCACCGTAATAGATTACCCTTTATCCCAAAATCAACCAGTTGATCCAAAATGACGTCTCTATTAGCAACATCGAAGGCACTTCGAAGGTCAATGAAGGCCACCACACTGTCCCTGGAAAGGCGAGTGTACAGGTCGACTAGGCAGTGATGTGTGCTCCGCTGGGGAAGGAAACCAAACAGCCATGGAGAAAGGCGATCTTGCAGTCTGTACATGAGACGATTGAGTAAGATTCTCTCCATAACTTTACAAAAACAGGAAGTCAGGGAAATAGGCCTGAACTTCGCAGTGCCGGGCTTAGGAATGGGTATTATTGTGCTGCTGGTCCAGGCTCGAGGTACACAACCATAATGAAGACAAAGATTGTACAGTAGAAGTAGAGGGTTCCCAGGAACTTGTTGAAGTAGGCGCAGCACAGCATAAGTAATACCATCATCACCAGGGGAAGAAGCTCTACCCCGAGAGAGAGCACGTCGCAACTCCTCCTCAGTTATCACCTCTGCATCATCGTCATCATCTTGCAACAGAGCAGACATTAGACGTAGCCGATGGACAGCAGCACGGGAAGCGAGTGCATCTTGTATGTGGATGGGTAGACTGGCTGAGGTAGATTGTTCTGACCAGGCATCGACAAGTTGTTGGGCAGAGTCAGCGGGAGTGTGATGACGAGCAGTGGCCGGTGTCTTTTTAACAACCCGACGGATGAGGTGCCACATAGAAGCCACACTTGTTTGCTGGTTGATGATGTCCGTGAACCGCTGCAAAGACTCAGTGTGAGCACACTCCTGCAGGGCAACTATAGCGTCCCTAAACATCTGGTAACGATGGAGCAAGTCAGGGGTTGGGTTGGCTTGAAACAATAGGCCATCACGTTCAGCCTCCTCCTTTGCCTCCTGTATACGTGCATCCAGCGTCCAGGAGTGGGCAGTATGGCAATGCTGGAGGTGTGGCCGGGAGATGTATAGCCTATAAAAGTCATGAGTAGCAGATACAAGATCAGAGTACAACTGTTCAGCTGATGATATGTCAAATGTAGGGAATACATGGGCCATGAATAAGATGTAAGTCGGGCAATATTTAGGGGGCACAGCAATACGCAAACGAGTGGCTGAAGCACTTGACCCAGCAGTTAGAGAATAATGAAACCGAAGAGCGATGTGATCAGAGAATAAGTCTGGCACGGAGGAGCACAGGACCCGAGATGCTATCAGGCCAGACGAGAGGATGTAATCCAGAGTACCTCCCCGGCAATGAGTGGCACCGCCAGTGTCCCAGCGTGTCAGATGATGCTTGCGGATGTATGAAAGGAGACGAACACCATTACAATTAATAGAGCCAGAACCATCACCCAAATCAGAATGCCGAGCATTAAAATCTCCCATATAAACCATACCACGCACTGTTGGAGAAGGAAGAGCCTCAAGAGTGAGTCTAGCTGGGGCAGAATAGACATTACAAAGTTGTAGTACTCCATTCCCAGGTAGAACCTCAAATAGCTGAAAGGTCATGTCAGGATCAGTGGAGGTACGGAGAAGGCGATGTGGCAAGGAGCTATGTATGTAAGTCAGGAGACCATTCCTTACCAGATGAACATATGGCACATAACCTGAGAGAGGAGGAGCTTGCCCAGCAGTGAGCGGCCGTCCTGGAAATGCTTCCTGGAGAAAAATAACACTGGGATGATGACGAAAAACATAGGCCTTGAGTTGAGTGAGCTTAGCATAACTGGTGATACCACATACATTCCAGGAGATGACATCCAGCCGGCAATCACTAGCGAACTCTGTATTTGGAGGTAGAAGTCCGGTGAGTGGGGGCAGATGAGCGACCTGGAGAAGAAGATGGACCAGGAGAAGGGACTGACTCGAAAAGCTTTTCAAGGCGAGATGCAACAGTATCCATCTTTTCGGTAAGGGTAGTGACAGTTGAGATGATGGCCTGCTGAGCCTCGACCAAGGTGGAGAGTTTGGAGTCATTGGCAGCCTGCACGGCAACTAGCCCATCAATCCTGGCTTCAAAGGCAGAAAAGCGGTTCTCGAGAGCCGTACATCGTGCCATGAGGGTAGCAACAGACTTGCGGAGGGCCATGTCTGGAGGTGAGGCAGGGCTGGTAGGAGGAGCAGACTGGGGAGGTGGTGGTGGTGGCGGTGGTGGAGGCGGAGCAATAGTAGTGACACGAGCCTGGACCTGACGTCGAGTACATCCATGCCACACGTTAACCCCTGGCTGAAGGCATCGTGGACACTTCCATCGAGACGTATCCTCAGGAGGTGAAGGCTCAGAGGTGGAGGCAGCAGGACGTGATGGTTCGCCCCTGACAGGACATGTCTTGGAATCATGGTCGGCAGCACACCATGCACACTTCGGCCTGGCAGAACAGTACCGGGAGATATGCCCCACACCCCAGCACCTGTAGCACCAAGGCTGGTCATTATGAAGTTTCCTCACCTCACACGGTGGAAGACAAGGGAGGAAATCAAAGGAAATCTCATTTGGAGGTGGATCAGGTTGACTCCAGACAACAACAATACGGCTAATGGGGGAACCATCTTGGAAAAAACGACGGGCAAAGTACACACCAGGGTATCCCTTAGCAAGTTTCGGGTCAACATCAATAGGAAAACGGGTAAGGATGTAGCTGGGGAACTTACGAGGCCTCTCGGGCGAGTCTTCAAGAATGAGAGGCAGAGACAAAAATTCACCAGCCTTCACTCTATCAATGATATCCTGACGCTTCCTAGAGATGTAGACAAACCGGGAGGTGACAGCAGCCATCTTCACTTCAGCCAGTTCACGCTGCAGCTGGAAGGCCCTGTTGACATCAGACAACCAACGCAGCTTTGTGTCCGTAGATGGGATCCCAGAGAAGGAGAGCTTGACATAGGCATTTCTTGGGGCAAAAGCAGGAAGGTTGGACGAGGGCAAGGAGTTGGTATACAAGGAAGAAACACCACGTTGAGGCAGAGAAGGTACGTCATGCACAGCTGAAGCACCCTTGGCAGTCTTGGCAGCCGGAGGCAAACAGTCCACACCATCGGAATTCTGCAAGGAGTCGGACGAGGCATCAACGGGTCGCTTGGTAGAGGTTGAGGAGGTGGAAGGCTGCAACCTGAGCTGCGGAGTGACCGAGGAGAGGGGGGGAGGGTTGCGAGAAGGCAGCTCAGGCCAGTGATCCTCGATAGGAGACTCATCCTCCTCCGACATGGCCAAGTCAGCCTCCAGGCAGGAAGCCACATCCGAATCCGCGCTCTCCATTAGGCCAGGCAAGGCCTAGATGGGAAGCGAACAACTGAACACACACGAACACACGAACATACACACACAGAACCACAATAAAAAAAAAAATAAACCACAAACAACAATACCACAAACAGCAAAACCACAAAAAAAAACGAGATAGAAAATATAAACAACCACTATAACACCACAGACACAACAACACACAAACAAGAACGTTGAAACAAGACAAACAACAACACAGGCAGAGCGCCAGGAACACGTCTTCACTCCAGGAAGGTTGGGGTGAGACTGCCTCACTGGTGTGTCGCTTGTGAGCTGAATCTCATGACAGGCTACGTTTGCAACAGCAGGCCTGTCAGAGAACACACGTAAATATTTTTCCAGCACCGCGTTGACTCGTGCACGCTGGTCTGGTCTTAAATTCTCCGAAACGAAGACATTAGCCACCGTTTCACCTTGACGAGCTTCGGTCGTCTGTGGAGTATATCCCTCTTCTCCTTCGGGAATTACCACAGCAGCGCCAACCATGTTTACCGCTGGAGAAAAATGACCACAGACTAGGCTTAACAATTCACACTGCTCAGAGGTGATGTTATAGCAGCCCGCACCAACTGTGGTCATAATATAAGTACACCCGTGTTGGGCTGTATAGTACTCCTTAATTAAGCATATTAATGGGGAATCGTTTGGCGTCACCTCTGATTGTAACTATGTAGTTAAGGTTTACCTTCTTCACTACTTCAAAGGGACCCTTCCACTGGGCCAACAACTTATTGTGAGCTGTCGGTAACAGAACGAGGCACTTTCCACCTACCTGCAGAGTTCGGAGCTTAGTTTTCTTATCGTAGTAAGACTTCTGAAGCTCTTTTGCTTTAACTAACTCCTGTTTTGCAAGCTCGCATGTCTTCTGCAGACGTTCTGCCAAATCAATAACATAAGAATATGTGGTTTTCATCGTGGGATCCGATTCCTCATCGTCCCAAAGTTCACGTAGAACCTGAAGTGGTTCTCGAGCAGGTTTACCATACACTAACTCGAATGGACTTAATTGTAACGATACTTGAGGGGCTTCGCGATATGCGAACAGTAGAGGCGAAATGTACCTGGGCCATTCCTTAGGCTGCTCTACTGCCATCCCCTCAACATCTTCTTGAGAGTACCATTAAACCTCTCACATAACCCATTACACATTGGGTGATAGGGCGTTGTTCTCAACCCCTTAACAGAGAGTAATCTCCACAATTCCTCCATCATCGCGGAGGTAAACTGGCTGCCTCGGTCAGACAATACTTGCTTGGGTATGCCAACACGACAGAATATTTCCAGTAAAGCTTCAGCTACTGCAGTGGTTTCTATATCACGACGAGGCACTGCTTCTGGCCATCTTGTTGCGAAATCCACACAGGTAAAAATATACTTGACACCGTCCGTAGCTCTCGGATTTATCGGTCCAACAATATCAACCGCTACCCTCTCAAATGACTCTGAGATGAGGGGTAGTGGCTTAAGAGGTGCAGGCTTCACCTGACCACGGTTGCACATTTTCTGACATACGTCAAATGATCGCAACATCCTACCTACCTCTCTCCCCATACCTGGCCAAAAGAAATGGGACTGGATCTTATCCAACATTTTTCTAATCCCCACATGACCTCCCAATGTAGAGTGATGACCCAGAGTGAACACAGCTTGTCGGTACTTCTGTGGTACAAGGAACTGAAACCGCTCTTCCCCGTCTGGATTTACAGTACGGCGGTGGAACCTATTCCTCCTAACATAACTTGTTTCTATCCCACTGTCGATCTCTAATATCACCCTCAAGTACATGCTTACGAACAAGTGCCAATGTAGGGTCACTTGCTTGTTCTGCAACGACATCCTCGCAATTGACAAGGTCTGCGGCCGTTGTCACTTGGAGTGGAACAGCAATTTTCTTTGCATGGGCCATGGTTACAGCAGCTGCACCAGTCTGCGTGGAAACTTCCACTGAACATGAATTTTTAACCCCTGGTATATTTCCTATTACCAGATCTGACACAGGATTTTGCATGACAGCTGCAATTACCTGGCCTGTATAGAATGGACTCTCCATCACAACTTTAGCAAGTGGATAGAGACTCCTGGTACCATCAATCATAGTGATAGTTACCTGCTCACCTGTAAAATCGCTGGAAGAAACCAAACCATCAGAGACACAACACCCAGATGACCCATTATCTCGAAAAACTTCAACAGACACCCCATTGACAACGCCGGGACAAATCTGAAAACCTGAATTCAGTTTCGAGACTCCTAATGTTGCGGATAGTCAAAATCGATGTGGGGTTTGAACCGACTGAGGTACAGCTGGCCGCACCCCCACAAGGGCCATCACAGCGTTGTCAGCGCTGGCCGAGATAGTAACCGCGAATCATTAGAAGTGAGATCTGAACGAAGCATTCACAGGTATAGTTGGGGTGGCTTGATGGAGGGCGGGTTTTGGGGAATGTGGGTGGGTGACTGTACACGAGAGGTGAGAGATAATGATTGAGGAGGTGAGAGAAGAGTAGAATATTGAAAAAAAAAAAAACCTGGTTTTTCATCTTTAATGTTTTGTTATTCGGTATTACTTTTACCATCATTAAAAGTAAGATCTACTTTAAATATTATGCTGCAACACTGTACCAGTCCTTTAAGGCTTTAACTCGTTCAGGATCTGATACAGTACCTTGTTCTAGAGTTGTAGTAGTACTTGTTGTTGTTGTTGTTGTTGTATTAGGTAGCGAGCTCGGCGTTGTGGTGTTCTTAGGTAATTGACTTCACAAGTTTCTTAAGGCTTAATTTATTAATATATACTTATATCTATACAGGGAATTATATTGATGTGCCTTGTCTGATATTATTGTGTCTCTCTCTCTATGGAGACAGTTTATAGCCCTTAGGGAGTCAGTGTTAAGTATCCTGAATCCTAGTGTACCTCCTCTGCTTATATACATTTCAAACTCAATAGTTTACAGAAATAGCTAGAGTGACAACTGTTGCCCGTGAATGGTTAATCTAATTCTGTATGTCTGTCTACTCCTCTTCTCTCCCTATTTATTCCTTATTCACTTATTCTCCACTTCTCTCTCTCTCTGTCACACTAGAGAGAGAGGAAAGAGTTAATGGTTTTTGCTATATCCTCTTACCACAACTGGAAGCAGAGAGATGTCATCGGAGACTGTTCAAGCGAGGGTGACTGTGTGTATGTATGTATGTATGTATGTGGAATCTGATCTACCTGTCAGGTCCCGAAAGGCGAGTCACTGCACGTGTTTGTGTGTGTGTATGGAGTGGTGTGTGTGTGTGTGTGTGTGTGGAGAGAGAGAAGGAAGGAAGGACAGCTGTGCTGGAGTGTTTAATATCTGTCTGGCTATTAATGACTTTGCCATCTGATTTGTTGTTCCTTCTAGTCTTTGCTTTAGTCCGTACATTCGCTCCGTCCACTACCAGCCTGGCCCTCCAGGCGTTAATGCTTGATGCTTTATTTAATAGAAGGCCAGTTCACAATATTGGTAGGGTACTTAATAACTAAGATTTTAACAATGAATATATGTATAGTAACATAAAAATAGACATTAAGACATTGGCACACCATATGCTTAAAATTAACATTACCGGTAATACATGAATATAAATACATGAACATGAATACATTGTTACATAAATTTTCATCTTAAAATTAATGTGTTTAGCTAGGTGCATGTTATTGTGTGTATATAAGCTAACCTATGCTAAAGATTCACACATTAATGAGGGGGGAGCCGTGTTGCTATGTTGTGGCTGTGAAATAACAGTCTTATTCTTTTCAATACAAGATCATTCAGTATACCTCGATAGTTTTTTCTTATAAAATGCATAAATATTATAGTACATGCCATAAATATAAGACATTGGATAATAAACATTGGTACCAAGTTTTATTGTGATCAATATTTGGAGGAATCAAATTATATAATAAGGATGTTTGAATCCTATTCTCATTGGGTAACATAATAGTTCCATTTTGTCTGATACAACTGATAATGAATTAGGAGATGTTAAACAAGTCGACTTTAAATGAAATACGTTGAAAGGTGGAAGAGATTGTGCTATGTTTTCAAGCAAATTATGTTTATTAGGCAAGGTAACGATTCCCTTGGATCGTATTCCTATGAGTCTGCTTCTTTATAGTAGCCTTGAACCATACCATGTGTAGGATGATTAGGGCAAATTAATGTTAATTGTGTATCAGCAGGTAAGTATAGATAGTGGAAATTAAAATTGATGATGAAAGAGAGTTTTGATTAGTAATAGATATGAATGTACATGCATATAGTGTTTGATTAGTAATACTTTGATTACAAGCAAATGGAGATTTTACATCATTTGGAGACTTAAATGCAAATAAACATGAAGGACAAACATATAAATGAAGATATGCAACATGGCACTTGAGGAGTTGTGTGTCACTGATGACATCATCACTAGGAATAATACTTATTGGATGAAGATCAAACATTAAAGGAATACTTTCATTTTCATTGGGAATTGTTGAAGTGCGTAGTTTGTGAATAACATTTTACCTTTTATGGGAATAATAATGAGTATATGATCTTGTATTAAAATACTACGCATGACTGTATAATAATATTTCATGAAAGATAATAAGTAAGATGGTATTTCATCATTGATTGTACCATTGCCTTTCGTAGCTGTTGGAGTGGTAATAATTGTGAGTTGATCTTACCTTACTCGCAGTAAATACTCTCTTAATAAATGGTTGTCATTCCTCTCTAAGTTCCTCACCTGCAATTCAGTTTCCTGCTAACTCACAGAAATAAATAGAAGCCTAAAAATATGATGTGATTATTCCATATATGTAGTTCCTTTCTTTTGTTGGTCATGTAAAGATATATAAATCGTATGTAATTTCTGTGCAATGATTTGCACTCTAATACAGTATATACCTGTTACTCTATCTTACCTTGATTGGCAACGGCTTGTCCCGCAACCTTTTACGTATGGAATAATGCTTGTATACCACTACCTAAGCAGTACCAAATAGTGCTCATGAAATTTCACTTAAAAATTATCTAAATCACGCTCTGGGCTGTGATGATCGCTCTAAGCCATTATAATTTTTGTATAATAAGCGAGCAATATTACCTGAGTCGCTGAATTCATTCCTAGGGCGCCCAATAGTGAAAGGACATTACAGAAGATAATGCATTTAAATTGGTAAATTTATTCGTGTGATACCTGTCAAACAAATCTAGTGTATCATTAAGTACTTTATCTGTACCCACTGCTCAATGGCAGAAAATTTTTGTAATAGTTCATATATCCTGTAAAGAGTAAGAAAAAGTGATCATATCGTTCGTCACTTTTCTTTTCAACTGTTTGATAAAATTGTAAACGAGAGCTCTTGGATTAAAGACGTCACCTTTATCTGCGTTATGTACTTCGTCGGAGCTTGTAGCCGCCGCGAGTATAGCCATGAAAACCGTTATATAGGTTGAATAGGGCCACATCTGTAAGAAAAAATATTATATTTCATTGGAAACCGATCGGAGTTTTTGTTTGTAAATGTTTATATTATTATCATCAATAGTAGGGATAATATTACTAGGAAGAGGAAATTGTTGATGTTTCAGAGATATTGATTGGTTTTATTTTGGATGTTGGGTTTTTGCGTGCTTTTTACCAATCGCTTTATTCTCTTTACATAAACAATATCAACCGACTGGTAAAATTATGCTGTATTATAAATGTATTACCTACTAAAGACATGACTGCGTGAAGTTTCGATCGGGTACCCGTATTATTATTATGTTATGTCGGCGATCACGCATTATTTCCCTGCAAGCCTATAATTTGTTTTGTTATGTCGGCGATCACACATTATTTCCCTGCAAGCCTATAATTTGTTTTGCACATCATGATGAAATTGTTGAAATGCAACTCACTGTCGTTCAGCGTAGTTGTCCACGTTGTAGCATGGCTTCTGTGTGGCAATTGTATATCATATGAAAGACGTATCCATACGCCATATAGTATGTCATGTGGAGTTTTTCCCTTTATTTCCGTGTTTTGTAGTGTTTATTGACCGTCATATCGATACAGTCTTCCCATGTGGAGGGATTTTCATTGTTTCTGTGCCACGAAGTACTTCTAGTATTTTACGGTTTTGCCGTTTTGTTGACCCAGGAACTGCTGGGAGATATGTTAATACAAACGTTTGCTTAATATAGTAGAAATCAGATACCTTTTATAATATTGGGACATGTATATGGGCATAGGATTTTAGTTTTAAATATATGTGCACTTACCTTTGCGGTTTTTATCGTAGTGTTGCCGCCACCAAATATCTAGAAAATGGTTAACCATTGGTAATAACTTATTTGTGTCCTGATTCGAAATTGGTAAGGAAAGTAGATCTATTCCTACTATGTCCCATGATTCGTCCAGGATTAGGGATTCCCGTCATGGAACAGATGTCCAAATGGATGGCCTTTATTTGCATTGCATGTTTCGCACTGAGCGATATATGTGTTTCATCATCTACCCTTAGTTTATGCTAATAGTATATTGTATGAAGAGTGGTTAAGTACCTACCTCTCCCAGGATGTCCTGCTGCATTATGATATAAGGGTAATTAATACTGAGGGAATTATTATTTGTTGTATCACTATTTCATTGGTTTGTACGTCACGTTTCCTTAGTTTTCTGTAAATAATATCATCATGAAGGGAAAAGTTATTTAAGTGACTGGGTAATTCTGGTCCATTATTTTCATCCTCAGGGTTTAATGAATATTTATCATAGAAATTGCTAATATTTACGAACCGCATTAAGGTCAAAGTCCATGGGTGTCCTCGGAACTAAAAGGACAAGATGACTGTTTAAGGGATCTACTACTTTATTTAATTGTCCTGGAAGGTAGTTAATATCAATATGCGGGAGAAATGCCTGAATTGTTAGATATTATCTGGCTAAGTTTCCCGTTAGGGTTTAGGTTATAGTAAGCCAAGGATCGTTTGATAATTCGCGAAAACTTGTAAAGGATCGCCTAATACGATTTTTCTAAAAGTACGAAGTGCCCATAAGATTGCTAAAGTTTCCTGTTTTGTTACAGAGTAACGAGTTCCCTGTGCATTTAATATTCTCTAAGCATAAGCACATACCTGACATAGACCCATAGCTATCTCTTACATAAGTACAGCGCCTTAGCCTACTGAAGAAGCATCTGTACACGTGATATAAGGTAATGAATATTTTGGAACGCAAGAATTGAAGCATACATTAATTAACATTTAATATTTCAAAGCTCAGCTATTTCTCTGGCATCCATACAAAATCTCGAGTTGATTATTTAGGTGTTTAGCTACTTGGGAAACATTCTTTACAAAGATTCTATAATAAGAACATAAACCCAAGAATGATTTTATGTTAGTAACATTTATTTGGAATAGTGAATACTTTCATTGCTCGTATTTTATCAGATTGTGTATGGAGCACAGTGGCGGTTAATGTATAACATAAAATTATAATTTCCCGGTAAGAAAATGAGACATAGACATTTAAAGTTTGAGGGCTACCTAATATAATCTCTGTATTACCTTCTTTATTGTTACCTATTGTGAATGTACGTCTTTAGAAAAATAATCAAATCGTTGAGATTAGCGATGACTACGTTATTAATAACGCCAACACAAAAATTGACCATATGCTGAAATGTGGATGAAGCATTACATAACCCAAATGGTCTACGAATGTATTCATACCATGGGTAGTATTAAATGTAGTAATGGGTTAACTTTTATCATCTAATGTTACTTGCCAGTTTCCACTGACCAAGTTTAACCCCTTAGGACCGACTTCTTTTTTTTTTTTTTCATCCCCAGTCGACTTCTGGGGGTCAATTTTCAACTTTCATGTAGGCAAATTTTGTTCTTACAGAATGAAAGAGCTTGAATTTACACACCAGGAACTGAAAACGGGAGCCTTCTAGGTGTACGCGTTTGCGTATGACAGAGCGTCAAAGTCCGAAAATAAATAAATAGTATCCCCTGAAACGCATGAAAGAAAACCTCATACGCTCTGCGTACGCTGTAAACATGTATCAAAACACTTAAATAATGCGTCTAAGTGGTTTTCAATTATGATAAACGTATTTCAGTGTAATTTTGTCTGTCTAGACTCTCCTGGAGTATAGTAGACAGCAGAGAGATACGAGAAACATAAGAAAACACCATGTAGTGGTGAGATATTTCCTTGTTGGCATACGCAGCTGCCAGACACCACTACCACAGTCAAACCTTTTCTCAAGGACGTTAGCTTTCCATCGTTACCAACGCCAGCTCGCTAGCTACTCGCTACAATATTTTGTAGGTACGTCGACATGTCGGTTATTCGGAGGGAACGATTAATTTTTTTATCACCAACATGTCAGTCAATCGGTCCTAAGGGGTTAAGGTGGAGAATGTCATAGGCTTTGTTTCACCAATGTTAGACAAAACATCTTAAAAGAGGGAGGGGATATTTATCTTTAATTGTAGCATTATTTATTTTTCTGTAATCAATTACTGGCCTAAATTCACCATTATTATTTGAAACCAAAAACATTGGGCTGTTAAAAGGGGAGTTAGAATTCTTAATAATGCATACAACTTTCTGCCTACTATGAGGTACGTTAGTCTATATGCTCGAATAAATGGGTTGAGGGGATGTTAGTGTAATGGTATGCTTTATAATGTTGGTTCATCCTAAGGATTCATCAGGTAGGGCAATTGCATTTCGATATGTGGCTAGTATGGTGATGAGATTATCACGATAAAGTGGAAAATCGCGTCCACTGACAAAATTTCTAAGTTGCTCCCTTACGTGACTATCACTTTATATCCTTCGGTAAGAACCGATACAATATTTCCTTGTGTAATTTGGTCTAACTTCCATCTGTACAGATCACATAGATATGTTCCTTTCTTTACATGAATATTCGTACATGATTTATTATGATCAGTGACATTTTCACTGTTTACATTAGTTAACGTAAATTAATCCCTGGTTATATATTATTTTACTTGTTCTATTGAGAATAGAACGGTAGTATGTGGCTGTACATGAGATGGAAGCTTTACCTTCAATTTATGGACGAAATTTGGAGTTAATATAATATTATATGCAGCAATGGCCTTTATGATAATGGAGTCGTTTCCCTCATTTTCAATACGTATACTGTTAACATTACATGGACTTATATATTGGCCTGGACAATCCTGTATTGGAATACATTAATTCCTAAAATGTATTAATTTATGTTTAGGGTTAATTATTATGGTTTGTTTGATAAGGTATGATAAACCTTGTTTATAATTTCGTATTATATAAAATTCAATATGTATATCGTTAGTTCCCTTGTCTAACAGTACAGGAAGGGTTAGTGTCCCTAATACCTGTAATTTATTGCCTGTCATGGTTGACAATTCTATGTCACCTGTTCAATCTTGGGTTATAAATGCCGCTGGGGACCTAATTTGCATAATATGTTCAAGGAATTATCCGATAACAAGGAAACTGCCGCGCCTGTGTCTATCATTAAGTGGGTGTTACTATGTGATATGAGGACAGGGAATTATAGTATATTATTGGTAAATGCGACGACAGGACCTACAGTTTTATTTTCGGGACGTTTGATGCTAGTCTAATATTGTGGCGCTCTCGTTTCATACATCATGTTTCGATTGTGCCAGTCCCGTTTCATTCTGTTAAGGATCATGCATTCATCTAAGGAATGCGAATTTGACTCATGTAAATGACAGTATTTATGATTACTTTTCCCTTGATAATTTCCCTTAGTATTATATAAGTTATAACATTCACTGGTAATATGATTATTTTCGTTACAGTGTTTGCACCGTTTTTCCTGTGATTCCCCTTGAGTAGGTGTGGCATCAATATTAAAAATCTTCGTACCCATGGATTGAGTAATCTGTAATGCATGATGTATGATACGAGATTCCTTCGAATTTAAAGTTAGAGACCCTGATAATGCAAGTGCTTTTGCTGGTTTACTTGTATTTATATTTTTTGCCGTTGTTTTAATCATTCTCTGAACCCATGATAATGAATTATGTATTTGACCATCCCCAAAAACATCAATAAGTGACTGTCTGAATGTAGCATTTGACGTTAAATTCTCTGGATCAGAAAAAGCACTTGTAGTTAACATATAACTGGCTGGACTATCTGGTGCAATATGCTCTCTCACGAATCCTATCTTATGTGCGTCCTGCTCTATATTCGTTTGGTAAAACACATCCTCCAAATGACGCAAGAAGAGATGAATCCCATATCTTGGATTATCTCCCGTATAATACTTTAAATAATAGTGGGTGAGTAAGATTGTAATTTTTTGCATAGAAGAGGTAGTGGGGCCAGAAGAAGTTGTATGAAGAGCAGAGACAGTAGGAGATTGTGGAGGAGTAGCCATTGTTGGAGAAAATACAGGTTAATATAGTATACCAGATCAAGTGTTTAATGGGGGTAAGGTTGGAAAAGCAGAAGAATGTACTCGAATGTGTTGGCACCACAAACGAGACTTAGGGAGGCAGGTGAATCTAGCTCGGAGGCTAATGAATCATTATCAGGGATATTCGAAGTTAGTTGTGATACCTTTGGAGTAATGGGGGAGAATATTGTTACTTTGTTTTAATTTGGCACTTCTTTTCTTTCTTTCTGAGCTGTTAATGAGGAACCTAATTCTTTTCTAACATGTTCGTGGACAAGTGAAAAATAATGTAATGTAACATGTAAAGTGTACCTACTTTTAGTTGACTGTAGTTGCAACGACGATGACGACGCGTTTAAGTCTAGTTGGGGTGTTGTCTGACGAGGCGACGATGTGGTGAAGAGGTGACGACGGCGGTGAAGTGACGAGCGATGATTTAGTTAGCTCGCACACTAACACACTAACAGTCGTTATTGGAATGAAGATGATGAACGTTGACTTGCCTTTACGAGAGAATTTACGTAACAAGGCGTCAGCGTGGTGGTGATGGAGTGATGGCGTTGTCCAGACGAGAGCATTTACGCAGGGACGCCGATATGGTAGGGATGAAGTGATGATTGTTTGTTGTGAAATAGATGAGATCCCCTTGTAGGTCGAGTTGCAGTTATGTTGAAACAGGTGCCTCTTGTAGGTGAAGAATTTGTGGTTTATCTCCCTCGTTAGAGGTCGTAAGATTATAACCACAGAAGAAATTACTTGCGAGAATTTACAAGTAGATTCCTTCAACTTGTCCTTGAACTATGTTAGTCACTGTACTCCCGTGAAGTCTTTACCTTGCAATTTGCCTTGTTGCAAAAATACAGCTGCCATTAAATGTACCAGTCCTTTAAGGCTTTAACTCGTTCAGGATCTGATACAGTACCTTGTTCTGGAGTTGTAGTAGTACTTGTTGTTGTTGTTGTTGTTGTTGTATTAGGTAGCTAGCTCGGGGTTGTGGTGTTCTTAGGTAATTGACTTTACAAGTTTCTTAAGGTTTAATTTATTAATATATACTTATATCTATACAGGGAATTATATTGATGTGCCTTGTCTGATATTATTGTGTCTCTCTCTCTCTATGGAGACAGTTTATAGCCCTTAGGGAGTCAGTGTTAAGTATCCTCAATCCTAGTGTACCTCCTCTGCTTATATACATTTCAAACTCAATAGTTTACAGAAATAGCTAGAGTGACAACTGTTGCCTGTGAATGGTCAATCAATTCTGTATGTCTGTCTACTCCTCTTCTCTCCCTATTTATTCCTTATTCATTTATTCTCCCTTTCTCTCTCTCTCTGTCAAACTAGAGAGAGAGGAAAGAGTTAATGGTTTTTGCTATATCCTCTTACCATAACTGGAAGCAGAGAGATGTCATCGGAGACTGTTCAAGCGAGGGTGACTGTGTGTATGTATGTATGTATGTGGAATCTGATCTATCTGTCTGGTCCCGAAAGGCGAGTCACTGCACGTGTTTGTGGGTGTGTATGGAGTGGTGTGTGTGTGTGTGTGTGTGTGTGGAGAGAGAAGGAAGGAAGGACAGCTGTGCTGGAGTGTTTAATATCTGTCTGGCTATTAATGACTTTGCCATCTGATCTGCTGTTCCTTCTAGTCTTTGCTTTTGTCCGTACAACACAAAGACAAAAGAGGAAACATTATTGTATACTTTAATCGTTGTAAAATAAAGACAATAAAGGCCTGAAAATCATGAATCAGAATGTTCTTTATTAATTAAATGTAACAAATGTAAATAACTTCATACGGTATATGGCAACTGCTGAAAGTTTAAATCGCATCGTGGAATTATATATATATATATATATATATATATATATATATATATATATATATATATATATATATATATATATATATATATATATATATATATATATATATATATATATATATATATATATATTATTACGTGTGTCTGAATTATTATCATTGATTTATAAGTATTGCTATCTATTTTTGACACTGACTGTGACAGGCAGTGAGTGTGGTAGCAGAAGCCCACACCCGGATGTGTTGTGTCCGATTTTAATTCATTTATTATTCCATTTTCTTTAAGTGTTAGTGTCGAAAGGTTGAGTATGTCATAACCAGCTATGTTCTCTAGATTCGTACACTTTCTCTCGCCTTCTCTCGCAAGTGGCGTGATGAGTGTCCGTTTTCATTGCTTGGGACTTCCCATAGTTTCTTGGGAGGGAACGCACGAGTGTCGTGTGTCTAAGTCTGTGTTAACGAACTTGTTCGGAGACGCTCCTATAACTTTGTTCTAACTTGCTCACTCTTCTTTGTCGAGCCGATAGTATATAAGGCAGTTGCTTAGGCCTTTGTAGTTCAGATATCTTTGGAGACTGGGACAGCGAGCTTGTATGTGTTTTGTAAGTGATTGAGTGTGGTGAGATTCGGGACCAGACACGCAGACGTATTTCGTTAAGTATAATTGTTTTTACTTCTATTTTCTTCTCACAGTAACTTAGGGGTCACTCTCATATAACTTGATATTACTATTATTACTATTATATATATATTTGGATATTGATTCTCCTATTATTATATTATTACATGGTTGTGATGCTTTGATGTTTATTTACTATATATGCCAGTGAAGTGCTAATATTATTGATAGACTAATTCTGTGCTTACGTGTGTGCCTAGAGCCTTGTGTTATTGAAGTGATGGCACAGTGGTAGTGAGTTGTTGTGTGGTTATTGCAAGTGTATTATATATATTTTGGGAACTGTCTCACGTTCTGTCATAGTTGGGAATCCTGATTTCATTTATTAATTCTTTCAGTGTAAATTGTATGTCTTTGTGTTGGTTCATATTTTCATTATATATTATAGAAAATCAGAGTAGTTTCTCTATCATCATTTATTCATTATAACCGAATCTGGGTATATGTATGGACGGTCTCTTTAGGGTTGAGTTAGCATTCTTTCATATAGGCTGGGTTTGTACTTTTACTTATTCTTCATAACTTTAATAGTCAGATACCTGCCACCCAGTGCTACTTTATTCTGTTGATAGCTAACTTTGGAGTAAGTCTAGTCTAGTGACTAGTACTGTACTGTATCTCTACCCTCCGTTCGTAACAATATATATATATATATATATATATATATATATATATATATATATATATATATATATATATAGAGAGAGAGAGAGAGAGAGAGAGAGAGAGAGATCTTTTTAAAGCCTAATTGGTTATGACACTCATTATTTCTTGAGCCAAGTAATAACAGAAAAACATCATCATTACTATACGGTAAGTGCCCCCTCGGATGTTTTGCCTGCAGAGATTGGATCCCAAATATCAGCAGAAAAGATAACGTAGAAACTGTCGGATTATGGCAACCAATATTTTGTGTATTTCATTCTGGAATAACTCTAACCTGCTGAGGACTTTAGATAAGGTAGGGTTTCTTGGACGTATAATATCGCGTCGCAAACAAACATAAGTAAAATAATACGAGACATAACACATTAATAAAAGAAGAGAGAAAACAGCTTATATTCTGAAACACTCTCTAGCAGAAAAGGAAAGGCGATAGAGGTGAGGGGTAGAATATTAGGAAAATTGGAGCAAGGATTGACAAGTGAGCCAGAGGCGAGTGAGCGAGCGGTGGAGGGGCCCAAGGCCTTGCTTTTTAGTCTGTGTCTGTGACTGACGGGGCTAAGGACAGCCCACATCTCGGCAGGGAATGTTTCTCCTTCAATACATGACCTACATAAACCTTCAGTTATATACTCTACACACTATGTTTCAGATACACTTTGATTTTGATATATATTCACAACTGAACTATAAGTAATGCTATATCTACACTCAACTCACCTTCTCTGTATAGTAGCATACGTGTCAGTCCTAAAAAAATCGTCAGCAGATGAGAAGAGATTGAGATGAAAAATTAAAAACTAATCCAGCCAGTATGTGTCCCTCCATATGGGATCGAACCTGCGACCGCTCAAATATTCAGGCACCGAGGGAACATCGAGATAACAAGAAAAGTAGAAGAGAAGGGGAATAAGAATGACAAACTGTTAAGCTCGTATAAAAAATAATTATTTTGTTAAGCTCAAATGGATTGATTCGCGACCGAATTGGGAGTCAAAATCCATTAAGTTTCATCCTATACTCTACAGACAATACTCTCGCGTACGGTGTCTTAGCTATAAACATTTTATTGTATTGTATGAAAATTAACACATTCGGGTACAATATCGTCACTTGGGTGCTAAAGAAATAGTAATAAGTTGTTTCCGGTTATCTTGAATGAAATAAGTTACTGTACGGTATCTAGAATATGACACTCCTGTTATCATGCGAGATACGCGAGCCAATTTTATTTTAACGCTAGATAAGGAGGATATGGAGGTGTATGTAAGTAGTGTCAGCAGTTACCGCAAGCAATATTTAGGTTTCACATTTGTTATATTTAATAGTGATAAGCTTCATGATTTCCAAGCCGTAATTGTGCCACTGTTTTACAGCGTTAAAAACTTGACAATAAAAGAATAAAAATAAATATGATTGGTTACCAAGTATTATAGTCTTATATTATAGCTTCCACTCATGTCTCCTAGGTCATCCCTCACTTCTCGTGCATAGGTATCCCCCCATTCGCCTCAAATCCCCTTCCATCCTCAAAAAAACCCTCGGTACCTCTCCCTCTTACCGGCTGTTAATGCTTCGAGCGGTTCTCTCTACTAGTGTTTCGGGGTTACTATCTCGGCCAGCGTTGACAACGCTGTGGTGGCCCTCGCGGGAGTGCGGCCAACTGTACTATTGCAGACAAAAGTTTCTTTCTACTCCGGGTGATAAGTCCTCACGATTGCTGCCCCCTTTCTGGCCGGCAGGTTGATGTTGGGTCGTGAACTACACCACCACATAAACCAGCAACCGAACAGTTGACTGACTCGAATTCAGATAGGAAGTAATTTATCCCTCTCTCTCTCTCTCTCTCTCTCTCTCTCTCTCTCTCTCTCTCATGTGTATAGCATATAAATAGATACATTAGTTGATAGGTAATATCAGGTGCAAAACAAGTGATAATTGCACAAGAAGAGAACCCCAGTACTACTATTTGTCAGAAATCACATAAAAGCTGAAATATTACAAGAATAAACTGAATCATAGTTCTTACTAAAAATAGTATAATTTTAAATCCACAGAAAGCATGTAGTAAAATAAAGAATTAAATACCTCATTTAAAATCCAATGGGAGTAATGATCCTTTAAAAGTAATGTTATCTGTGCTCACTATTTTGGTATCTTTTCAAGGACTCACTGGTCTGTAGTAGGCTATATGGCTGTCTCATGATTGCACCACTGTTCGATTCATGCACTTAGATATACTATATATAACCTGTAGTTCTGTATTTGCAGCACCTATATGTAATATATCCATTTATATATGTTTATTTATTTTCTTTTCCACTAGTTAAAAGTAGAAAATGTCATGTTTCCACTAGTTAAAAGAAACAAAAGTGTGTTTGTGTCCATGACAGTCCATAGGACATTTGGGCCCTTATTCACAAAAGCAAAGTTCACTTTTAATTAAGATAATATTTTCTTCGTAAGCGATCATTCATGGCAAGAACAAGGACCCGGCACTGCTCCGAAATCATAATATAAACTCATACTAATAGAATAGCAAATCCATTCACTGCTTCGAAATAAGCCTGAAACACTATGGGAGATCAGTAATGCAAGCATACGAGTAAGTGAAAACTCTGATATGCCTAGTGAATACAGACCCTGGCTACGTGTAAAAGGAAAATGGTATATTTATGATACAGTCAGTGTTCCAAGATGTTCAATAGTAGTACTGGGGCTCTCTTCTTGTACAGTTATCACTTCTTTACACCTAATATTACCTATCAACTAATGCATGTATTTATATGCTATACATGAGAAAGAGAGAGGGGGGGTGGGTGGAGGTAAATTACTTCCTATCTGAATCCGAGTCAATCAACTGTTCGGTTGCTGGTTTACGTGGTGGTGTAGTTCTCGAGCCAACTTCAACCTGCTGGCCAGAAAGGGGGCAGCAGTCGTGTGGACTTATCACCCGGAGTAGAAAGAAACTTTTGTCCGCAATAGTACTTGCATCCCTTTCCTATGGAGCTATGCACTCCATATTTAAGTGTTTTGGAGTGGTTCTTCGTATCCGAATCACTTATGACAGTGACTGCAGATATAATCGGTGCTATATTACTTTTAATACAAACGCTGCTGCCAAAGCAGCTTTTGAGGCAAAAGATTCTCTGTCTGTGGGGGATGCTCACTGTAAGTGACAGTGACAATGACTACTGCCCTAACATCTTCGATGATTCTGTAGAGCATGTCCCTAAGGAACGTTGCGTTCCTACACCCTGTTGGTTTGTGGCTTACTACAGTGAGGGGCGTGGTAACCTCATAATGCTTCTTGGTATCTAGAAAAAGAAATTGGATTACTACCGAGGGGTCACATAAAAAAGTATGATAAAGGTGTTTTAATCAGAGCCAAAGATCTTACACAGGCCCTGATGCTCCTCAATCTCCCCTGTCCTTCTGATGGCATGTTTGAATTATTCAAACCTCATTGAACATTTAATTATAGCAAAGGGCGTATATATAATGCAGACCTGTATGAATTCTCAGAAGAGGACATTCTTGATATGTGCCCAGACAGTGTCCAACGAGTAACAAAGATGAAAGGAAGGAAGTAAATATATGATCATACTAACTTTCTATGGCTCGCATATCCCAGATCACATTAACATCAACTATACCTTTTTTAAGGTGAAGTCTTTTGTTGAGCGTCCTTTACAGTGTTTCTGTTTTTATGAGTTTGGTCATGGGAGAAGGAACTGCACAAACCGTTCCCGGTGTGGTAATTGTTCTGCTCTTGACTCACTTCCTACTTCTGAGTGTCAGTTACTGCTTTTACTGCAGGGATGCTCACCCCCTACGTTCTAGCCAATGTGAGATGTACCTCCTTGAGCAGGATATCTTCCCCTTGGCTAACACCCAATTCATCAGCATTGCTAGTGCCAGATGGCAACAACTTCAAGCGACAGAAGGATGGTGGTGTGAAGACATACGCCTCCTCCCTTCGCCCTCATCATTCCAAGTCGACAACATCTATTTCGGTTGTAGCACTCTCTCAAACTCTCCCAAGAAGCAGCTGCTTCTAACTCTGGTGAGAATGTTTCTCCAGTTTCACTAGCTTCTTTGTCAACTAAAGTCAACTAAATTTCAACAAGCTTCCTTTGGGAACATCAAATGAGCGTGAAATTAAAGTGGATACCTCGGTTGTTGTGATTTCAAAAGATACGGTTTCTCTTCCGTTCGAGCAGCAGAGTGCTTCTTCCACCTGCACTGTCCCCGTCACGAAACTGTAGAGTGCTGTTCCTGTTTCTGGCATTCTCGTTATGTAGTTCACCATGCACCTCCAGTCAGTGTCTATAAAAGACCACTACCGCACCCACGACAACCAAGCTCTGACACGAGACAAACTTGTAAATAATACCACCATACTAGACAAAGAAACAGACAGCAGATGACTCTCCTACCTAGAAGCGATCTACATAGAAACCCTACAAGAACTGGTGAGAGAAGAAATTGCTGAGAAAAAAGAAACTGCAAGAAAACTAAGAACACATCGAGATGCTCTCTTCCACCTATGGGAAGATGGAACCACTACCGACGACCTAAGACTACAAATCAACAGAAAACTACAGCTCCTCGGGGAACAACACCGACGAAAGACAGAGAGTGTAGCCATCAAGAAACTATCACATCTATATGGGGGCAATATCAAGTTACCTCAACCGTCCCCAGGATACGTCAACCTCACCGACACAACACTCACCCCAGATCAACAGGACCTTCTCAACATGGGGCTAAATTGTCACTACATGACTAAGCCAAAACCACACCAGAAACGACTGAAGATGGAGATCCTCTTAGACTACATCCACCAACTAGAGAGAAAAACGGGTAAATTACTACCTCAACTGCACTTCAACCAACTTTACTTGCTGAAGCCGCCAAGACGAGGGGAGTCTACCACAGCAAACTCCTGAGTAAAAATCACTTCCTTGCCTCGAAACAGCTACGAGAAAACCCGGACATCATCATTCGACGAGCAGATAAGGCCTCCTCTTTAGTTGTCCATGGGAGAGAGGAATACCTACAGAAAATAAACAACATTCTAAGTGACACCAGCAAATTCAAAAGAATCTCGCGCAACCCCACCGATGACATCAAGCGAAGGGCCAACACCACCATTTCTGCTATCAACGCCAAGGCTGGGGGGATCCACCTGAAGAAACTTATTGGAGAATTTGCACCTGGATACGCCTATGGCACAGTAAAAACCCACTGCAACATACCAACTGGCCAATTCTCTGAACAACCTACTTTCACCTTACGTGCCCAGCAAGTACAGCCTCAATTCAGCCACAGATTTTCTACAAATTCTCCGTGATTCTCCCAAAGTATACAACCATGTCATCGCCTCCCTGGATGTTGAGAGTTTGTTCACTAATGTACCAGTGGATAAAACTATAGATATCATCCTCCACCGGGTTTACGAACACCCAGACCTCCCACGACTGGACATCCCCAAGACCTGCCTCAAGACTCTACTTGAACTCTGCACCAAGGAAGCTCCATTTATTTGCCCCCGTGGCAATATGTATCAGCAGATTGACGGTATAGCGATGGGTAGCCCCCTGGGGGTCCTCTTCGCTAACTTCTTTATGGGCACTGTTGAAGAGGACCTTCTCAAATATAATCGCCCATCGATATACTGTCGGTATGTTAATGACATTTTTGTTCAAGTGAAGGACCTAGACGAGCTGCTACTCCTACAACAACGGTTTATCTCCTCGTCTGGTCTCAACTTCACCTACGAAAAATCAACGGATGGCAAACTACCCTTCCAGGACCTCTTGGTTGCCCACCAAAACTCAGACTTCCAAACCACAGTGTACACAAAGTCCACCAACAACAGACGGTGTCTAAATGATGACAGTGAATGCCCCAAGAGATACCTCCAATCCACCATCTCATCCTACGTCAGGAGGGCTCTCTCCCACTGCACCAGCTGGAGAGACACACACCAGGAACTAGACCGCCTCACCCAAGTCCTGGTAAACAATGGATATTCTAACACAGACGTCTCCAACACCATCAAACTCCAGCTAGAAAAATGGTACGAAGTGAATCCCCCAACTAAACCCAACAGTGATATCAAACTTTACTACCGCAATTACATGTCCACCGACTACAAGACTGACGAGACCATACTAAGAGACATACTAAAGAAGAATGTCCACCCCACCGACCCAGACAGCGAGATCAAACTAGTAATTTACTACAAGTCTCCCAAAACCTCGAACCTCACCCTACACAACCGACCTACTACCTCCAAGAGCCAGATGAACAGTGACCACGTAATTTACAAGCACACCTGTAACAATGTGGACTGTGAGCCTCACCACTATGTTGGTAAAACACAAACGTCACTGTCTCGTCGGCTCACCATGCACCTCCAGTCAGGATCTATAAAAGACCACTACCGTACCCACGACAACCAAGCTCTGACACGAGACAAACTAGTAAATAATACCACCATACTAGACAAAGAAACAGACAGCAGAAGACTCTCCTACCTAGAAGCGATCTACATAGAAACCCTACAACCTTCTATAAACACCCAGACACAAGACCTCCAAATACTGCCCTCCAGAAAACGACACATCACCAGCACCGTCAGGATACCCACCACACCTCCAACGCCTACTGAACCACCACAAGCATCTGGCATCTTACCCACCACCACTACAACCAACCAACAACTCAGACGTATCGCCAGAATCAGAAGCTACCCCCCCATCCACCAATCACTAGGCCTCTGATATGGTGGCCCCGCCCACCCCACATACGGAAAACAGATAAATACCCCTCATCAACTCAGAATCGCCACTTCCTCCTGAAGATGTCCAGTGTACTGGACGAAACGTCGACCTCCCCCAACAACTCAACATTTGCCTCACTTATCCACCATCTAAGTGAAGACTTAAGAAAAACTGTAAGAGATATTGAAAATATAAATAATAAACTCATTTATGCAGAACAAGCCATTTCCTTCAACCTCATTTGTTTGAAAGAGAATATATATATATATATATATATATATATATATATATATATATATATATATATATATGCAAAATAACCACAGGAGAAATAATAGACAGAACAGTAAGTACTTTCGTATATTACATCCTCAGATATTACATCCTCTGTCTGAGGATGTAATATACGAAAGTACTTACTGTTCTGTCTATTATTTCTCCTGTGGTTATTTTGCATACACACATCCCAAGGTGAAGTGAGGTTTCTGCATATATATATATATATATATATATATATATATATATATATATATATATATATATATATATATATATATATATATATATATATATTGTAAATTATATAGAGAACCATTGAAATCTTAATAATTCAATATTATGCTGGACAGTATATGATAAGTAGCGAATCATCAGACTGTCCTTATGACTCAGAAGAAACCCGTATTTTGGGTGACACCAGTAGGAGATGCATTATTAGGCAAACATTTTGAAATATACCCAGAAATATTTGCAACAATCATATTATCGGGAAAATACATTTCAAAATCAATATTTTTACATTTGGTTGGTGGATTTTCTTGAATCACGTTACAATTCGATTAAAAATGTAGATCTCATTAGTTATTATAACAAATACATGATTTTTGCAAATTTGCTATTATGTTTGTGAGAGTATCTGGGAAAAGGAGGTACAGTACCACAATTCCCTGTATGATATATATGCACTCTTATGAAATAGGTGCAAAAAATATATAAATATCTTTCACTCATGGTCATCATTAAAATGACAAAAATTACGGTCAATGAATAGTAAGTAGGAACAATTAGACTCACGTAAAGTTGAGCTTCTTTGAGAATGTAGAGAGAATTCTGATATCAAGCGAATCTTCGGGGATAACCTGATTATCTTCTCTCTGGCTTTTTCGGAAATCCATGTACGGAAAATAGGGCACCGTCACTACCCTTAACTTGAGGCCATGGAGGTTGACCAGCTCTGACAATATATAGGTATATAAGTGACATTCATTATTCATTAAAAGATTAGACCATATCATTGGGGAACACACACCAGAAGAAATTGAGAAACAAAACAACTGGATAAAGATTACTGATGTCACAAAAATTAAAAACTATACAAATATAATGAAATTGAGATTAGAAGACATAAAAATGGTTGAAAAAGCAAAACAACAAGGAATTCTAGCTTTCAACCTAGCAATATCACCAGACCAGATCGAACAAGAAGAATACATACAAATAACTACATGCTATAAATGCTACGAAATAGATGACCACCAGACCAATGACTGCCCTCATAACAATCTAATAATATGCTCAGAATGTGGCGAACAGAGACATACCTTCAGAAACTGTACAAACGAGGGAAAACACTGCATTAACTGTGAGAAACACAACCTTCCAGCAAATCACAGAACTCTAGCCATGGCCTGTCCAATTAGAAAGAGGAAAACGAAAGAAATATCTGAAGAAAATAAACAAAGAGCAGAAAACAACAAGCAATTGACATATGCAGAAATAGCAAAACGAGCTGCAGAACAAGTAAAAACACCTGGACCAACGACATGAATCAACCTAAGTGACCACAAACATACAAAAATTCTAATTAGCATTATGCATGCTCACATCATGAACCTTTGTAGTCCTGGCTTATATGAAAAAGAACTGAACACCATGCTCCAAAAAAACGACCTACCAACAATGTGGTTCCCGGAGAACCCAGACTCAAGTAGTCTTTTAGGAGCAACATTCATTGAGACAACAGATGAAATTACAGAAATACAAAGACAAAAAAATAAACAAGACTCTACTAGCATGGAAGAAACTACACATGTCACTCAAACAACACAACAGTACAACCGAGACCCAAGACTGGAAGGACGTAAACACAGAACAGACAAAGAAACAACAGTAGACCAGTTCAGCACACCTACAGTCGGAAGATATCCCGTAGAAGCAGAGGAAATAGGACTCAAAATACATCTAACTGGGAAAAACATCATGCCAACACAAAACTCACACAATGAATATATACTACAGCAAATACAACTGGGTAATTTCAAGTAATTTCATACACTGAACCAAGATACGATGAAGACGACATCAAGCAGCTAATATCAATGAACAAGATCAAGATAACAAAATATGATTTCAAGAGGGTAGACGAAGGGTCATAAAGAAAGATAAGAAATGGACTAATGAACCGATCACCCCCAGAAGAATCAAGGAGAACAAAACAATAAGTTAGTACCATGGATACAATGAAAACAATAACAATAATTCAACACAATGTTCGTCACTGGAACACAAAGAAATATGAACTAAGTAATCTATATAAAATTATCGACCCTGACATTATATTACTAAACGAACAGGGACAAAGAGAAAAAGAAAAAATGCAAATTTTTAATTATGATGTATATAAATCAAACAAGTCTGGTGAACTCAATGATGGTGTAGCAATTGCAATAAAGAAAAATATAACTTACAAACTAATAGATAATTTTACCCAAGAAACATTAGCTATAAAAATACAAACATCCATTGGAGAAATAATAATAGGTACAACATATCTACCACCTAGACGACCATATTTACCAGCAAATGATTGCCTATATTTAATAAATTATAACAGACCAACTTATATATTAGGAGATTTTAATGCAAGACACATAAGTCTTGGACATAGTAATAATAACAATGTTGGCAACTCTCTGTATACAATAATGAATGCAGGAAAATTAATCCATCTAGGACCAAACTTTAAAACTTTTATTGGACACAGTAGCTTCACCACCCCAGACAGAGTTTTTTGTAATAACAAAGCATCACTAAACTACCATCTCCAACAAGGACCTTTAACATTAAGTGATCACATTCCAATAGTAATGAAACTGTCTACCAGCCCCATACAAATTCCAATAAAGGAAAGATATCTAATGAATAAAGCTAACTGGTTAGGGTACAAATCAGATTTAGAAAATATGAGACCAGCTAAATTAAATAACAAAAGTATAGAAGAAATAGACAAGAACTAGAAAACTTTCATGAAGAAATAACAAAGGCTATGAAGAAGAAATACCGAGAACTAAATACAAAACTTTACCCCATCCACGAATAAATGCAGAAACTAGAATAATACAAACACAATTCACTGACACATACAATTACAACGACAAAAATGGACCAAATCTCTATACAATACACGTGATAAAACAACTTCAACAAAAATTACAAAATATATATAAAAGGAACAAACAAGAGGAATGGAACAGATTAATAGAAAATATTAATGATACAAATGAATCAAAAGCATTTTGGAGGCAAATAAATCAACTAGATGGAAAGGAAAAAACTAAAACCCCGTATGTTAAGGATACCAATGGAAACAAAATCTATGAAGATGATAAAAAGGAAAAAGCCTTCAGAAATATATGGAGTTAAGTTTTTAAAATAACTGAAGAAGAAAATGAGAATTTTGATGAGGAACATGAAAATACAATAAAGGAATGGATGCAAGATAAAATTTGAGAAAATTTAAAGAAAAAACACCAGGATTAACAGGTATTACTAAAAACATATTAATGAATCTACCAGAAAAAGGGATTGATAAACTACTAAACATATATAATGCAATTTCAACCTTAGTTATGGTATGTATAAATTAGACCCAATAATGAGATCCTTGGAAGAAATGTCCCTTCCCTCACCACACACACCTCACCTCACCTCACCTCACCCACACCTAGGTGACGCCCAAGGGGATTAACACGTGACCTGCCCTCACCGACACCTCCTTCTACCCCATCCCACTGACACCTCCTTCCCTCCCCCCTCCACAAACTGTATATAAGTTCATACCTATGTACTATCTATGTCATTCCTTTCTTCTCGCTAGACCACTGAAGATGGTGGCAGTGTCCACCGAAACTGTATGGATTAATATATTATTTCCGTCAACAAGAGTGGGTTTTATTCACCGTTTATGATCATCACGCCAGTGTGATTTCACCACCATTATGGACCCCACGATAAGACGACAACTCTTCAGCTTCTTTTGTGTTACCTTCCCTCATCTCCTGGTTTGTTTTCGGCAGTATGAGAAACTTATCATTGCTGTGAAAACCAGGAAATTACAACTACAATTTCTCCAGGATTGCCTTGATGAACAGGTTATCCCAAGATCCCTTCGACCTGCTATCTTCAGACAAACCGACTCTCCTTTTTCGGATTCTGCCAAGTACACATTAAAGGACAGCATACAACAAGCAAAGAGGGATATCGAGAACTTGTACTATCGTCTCCGCCTATCCCTAAGGACCCTGAAACAACAACTGCCCCAGGACCTTTTACAAGTTCTTATGGAAACTGCCAGCAATAAGTGTGAAAAAGAAACTCATCGTGTTCGTATAGATCATCACAGGAAATTATCAGTGTTGTGTGATAACAGTGTTTGGAGCCAGTGCAGTATACCTAATGCTGTGTTAAACTTGTCCTCGTATGTACTAACAAAAGTGGAAGAGCAGGTACTCAGTTTGGGATTATCCTTTGCGCCAAAACCAGGCAATGATGTTGCATTAGACTTTGTTTCCTCCACAATAAATTATCGCGAGAAATTTCCATGTCTAGGAGGCATGATTATGAGTGGCCTGATGAATTATGTGAACTCTCCGGATTCTATTCCAAGAAGATTTCGTGCTGCTCTCAACAAATTAAGTAGAAATGAGGAAATTTTCATTACAAAATCGGATAAAAGCAATACCGTGGTGATTCTTGATAAAATGGAATATGTAAATAAAATGGAAAATCTTTTGAGTGATACAACAACATATGAGAAATTACGATCTTCCCCACTCAAGAGATTTTCCTCAGCATTCAACAAGAAAGTGAAACAATCCCTAAATAATGTTCCTAATATAGACAGCAAGACATTTATTCAGATCAATCCAAAGTTACCATATATGTATGGCTTACCAAAGACACACAAAGATAATATTCCAATGCGTCCTATCATCTCACAGTCAGGTTGTTTTACGTATAAATTATCACAGTTCCTTGCCAATAAATTAGCTCCCATCATAGGTACTGTTTCTCCAGCCCATGTGAAGAATTCCTCTGATTTTATAGACAAAATTAAACAACTTAATCTTTTCTCTGGTAAAATGGTTAGTTTTGATGTCGATTCATTGTTCACTAAAGTTCCCATTAATGATGTCCTAGAATTTCTTGCTAATAAATTGCCTGACTGTGATATTGATTTGGGCATGCCAGTCGACACTTTCATAGAACTTGTAAAATTATGTGTAACTTCAAATGCTTTTTCTTTCAATAACAACTATTATATGCAATGTTTTGGCATGGGTATGGGTTCCCCACTGTCACCAATTTTAAGCAATTTATATATGGAGTATTTTGAAACGGAACTACTACCACGTATCTCCCCCCCCCCTCATCTCGTTTGGTTTCGCTACGTAGACGATATTTTTTCATTTTGGCCCTCAGCCCTTGACAACTTTGATGATTTCTTCCACCAGCTTAATCACCTTGCACCATCCATCAATTTTAAAGTCGAATGGGAGAACGGTGGCGTACTTCCGTTTCTAGATGTATTAGTAGTAAAACTTAATCATTTACTAAGCTTCAAAGTGTATAGGAAACCTACCAGTTGTAATTTGTTCATTCATTACTATTCGTATCATCATTCGGCCACAAAATTGTCTGTCATCTCATCAATGTTCCTTAGAGCCCTCAGAATTTGCAGTCCAGAGCATATACATGAAGAAAATCAGCTGATTTGGAAAATCTTTCAAAATTTAAAATACCCCCCTTGGTTCATAAAAAAAGCCTACCTTAAAGCAAGGCAATCTCACTATGCTCCAAAAAACCCCACCACACAAATGAAACGTTTTCTCACATTGCCTTACATCTCTGATTTGAGTATGGTGAGGTCTATTTGTCACACAAGTGATGTAAATATAGCCTTTAAATACACCTCAACTATTAAATCAAAGTTATTAAAAAACAAATTTAGAACCCCGACAGAAGCAGGGATATATAAAATTCCATGCAAAGATTGTGAACTAGTTTACATAGGAGAGACTGGCCGAAACCTAGAAACTAGAATTAAGGAACATAAATATGCCACTAAAACGTGTAAATTAAACAATGCTATTTTTAACCATGTTTGTAATGCCAATCATAGAATTGATTGGCAAGGTAGCCATCTGATGTATAAAAGCAACGACTTTAGAAAACGTAAGATAATCGAATCAATGTGCATTGAAAAATACCGCAATTTCAACCTTAGTTATGGTATGTATAAATTAGACCCAATAATGAGATCCTTGGTAGAAATGTCCCTTCCCTCACCACACACACCTCACCTCACCTCACCCACACCTTGGGCGTCACGCCCAAGGGGATTAACACGTGACCTGCCCTCACCGACACCTCCTTCTACCCCATCCCACTGACACCTCCTTCCCTACCCCCTCCACAAACTGTATATAAGTTCATACCTATGTACTATCTATGTCATTCCTTTCTTCTCGCTAGACCACTGAAGATGGTGGCAGTGTCCACCGAAACTGTATGGATTAATATATTATTTCCGTCAACAAGAGTGGGTTTTATTCACCGTTTATGATCATCACGCCAGTGTGATTTCACCACCATATATAATGCGTCATTATCAGCAGGATACTTTCCTGATGAACTTAAAAAGACAAAAATGATTTTTATCCCTAAGGAAGGAAAGGACAATAAAGCAATCATTAACTACAGACCAATATCTTTATTAGAAGTAACCGGAAAACTATTTGAAAAAATCATAAACAATAGACAACTTACATATTTAGAGAACAACAATTTACTAAACACAAGACAACACGGATTTAGGAAAAACAGGAGAACAAAAACCGCATTAACAATCATCACTGATACTATAGCAAGGGCGAAAGCAAACACAGATCATGTTAACTTAATTTTAAGAGATATCAAAAAAGCATTTGACAAAGTTTGGCACATAGGTTTAAAACATAAAATATTAAGAACAACACCACCATCATATATGAAACAAATCCTCTGTGATTATTTAACGGATAGACAAGTATACATACAAATAGGACATTACCTGGGACCACCATTTGAATTAGAAAGTGGAGTTCCTCAAGGAGGATGTCTTTCACCAACCCTTTTTATTTTTTATACTTCAGACATGCCACAACCTACACCATACAGCGAATATGTTGTATTTGCAGACGATATCACACAAATAGTAGCATATCCAGTGAAATCAAAAGAACTTTTATCAATGCACACAAAAAACGCTATTGAAAGCATAACTAACTACGAAAAGAAATTGAAAATCCAGACAAATGCAACTAAATTCAAAATAATACCTATAGGTAGAACAACCTCAGCTCCAGTAGTGGCAGATGGTGAAATATATGAGTATGCAACCGAAGGTACTGTACTTGGACTGAACATAACCAGAACAGGTTATAAAACCTTTATATCAGATAAAATTAATAAATTAAACCGCATACTTACTAGATTATACAAATTTAATGGACGTACTGCAAGAATTAAGAGAAAATTGTATTTAGCATTAATGAGATCAATAATAGAATACCCACCAATTCCACAAGTAGCCATGAAAAATTCTAACTTGTGTTCACTACAAATAATCCAAAATAAGGCACTAAGATTCATTTATAACATAAAATACCCTGATATAGTAAGCAATGAAGAACTACACAACCGAGCTAATTTACCAAAAATAAAAGAACTATTAGTGAATAGAGCAATAGATATTTGGAGAAAAATAACAGCACTAGAACTTAATAATAACTTATATGGACTAACAACTAACTATGAAGGAACAAAACAGAATAACTGGTTCCCTATTAAGTTATTTACATATAAATGACAATGAATAATATAACTTAGCTAAAAGATTTTATGTGGACAGAGACAAAACTGTGTATATACTATTATTATTAAAAAAAAAAAGATGAGGTGTAACTGGGACACAAGAAAAGTGAACTGGCCCTCAAAAAATAAAAATAAAATAAAAATAATAATAATAATAATAATAATAATAATAATAATAAAATAAAGAAATAAAATAAAAAGGTGAGGAGTAACTAGGAAACAAAAAAGTGAACTGGCCCTCCAAGAATAAATAAATAAACGAATAAAAATAAAATATTTAAATATATATTTAAATAGATATAATAAAAAGATGAGATGTACCCGAGACAAAAAAAAAAAAAAAAAGTGCCTCTTTAGAATAAAACCAAAAATATGTTAATAAAAGATTAAAAAATAAGTAAAAAATAAAATAAATAGAAAAATAAAGTGGTAATGACAAAAAATAAGAGTAATGAATAATAAATAATATAGAATGAGAGAGGGAAAATTGGAGAGTGAGAGAGAATAAAATTAAGAAATAGACGGTGACAAGAAAACAAATAAATAGATAGACGGTGGCAAATAAGCATATTGAATAGATAGGCAGTGAAAAAGAAATAGAATATTAAGCTCGAAACTTAAAATAAACATGATTTTTAATAAATATAGTAAAGAAATTTTAACTGGTTGTTTCATACACCTTCAATTCTGTTGTTACTGTTGTGATTGCATATACATCGAAAGAACCCACGTAAATAAATATATGTTGACGGGATTGAGATGATAAGGGGATAATTAACCTCTGCAGACGTTCGTTGAGCCAAAACAACGAAAGTCCACGAATAAGCCGGGTAAGGTAAGTTCCATTACTTACTTAATTAAATAATTATAATAATATAAAATCTTAATTCACCGTGACACACCCGCAGAGCCAAGGCTGCATAGAGAGGTTCCACCAGACTATAAAAAACACGTAACTAAGTACTGTCTGGAGTTTCAAAGTGGTTGGGATGAGGGAATCCAGATAATGCTTTATGCGTTAAGGGGGGCTAGGCAGGAAAGCTTGGGGTACTCCCCACGAAACCCTAGTCGTGACAAAGGGTTAAGAGAGAAATTAACATCTGTGAACTAAGTCAAGATGAATTTTGCAATATAAAGAATGGTATCCGGTAAGTCATAAGATTGGAAATAGTTAATTAAAAGGAGATGGAACCACATTTCGGAGGAACTGAAAACAACCTGTATCAGCATCATTATGTAAGGTGGTGAAAAGTTGTAGGGAGGGAAGGTTATTCACCCTGGTAGACTAGAATAATCGGCATGTAAATGGATTGGGCAGTTCATACAAGTGAGACATTTGTTGATGAATTGAAAAGAGTGAGTGGGTTACTCACCATAGTGTCTTAGACTCATATGTTCCGACACTGGACATAAGCTTAATCAAGCCCGTTACCGTGGCCCAGGTCAACTGCTGCTCATACACACACGTCACGACTTCCGAACTGGTACCCAGCAACAGAGGGAGGGAAGTGAGGGTTATTCCCTTATACTGCAGCTGTTATGGTACCAGCGAGGGTGTTTTACGACGTTCGGTGGCCTTATAGTTAGTGCTTCAAACTCAAATTGGAAGAGTAAATATTCTCAGGCCCTCACCTGAGAAGATCGATCTCCCGACCTCTAGGTTATGAGTCCAGAACACTAACCACTCGGCCACCTTCCCTCCCCTACAAGGTTTTACTATTTTATTAGTATGAGTTGATATTATATCGAAACAGAGCTTTGTCCTAGTCCTTGGAATGAATGAACACTTACAAAGAAAATTTTAGCTTAAGATTGAATACGTGCCCTAAACACGAAAGCTAGTTACTTCACTGCGTACGGTCGCATGCTGATGCAATAAAGACTCTGGCACACGTACCTTGTGATCAGTCTCGGCCCAACCTTGGTGGTGTTTGGACATTCTATGGCCTTCTGCCCTTCGTTGTTGCCTCTGCGTTGTTGGTTGTGTGTTGTTGTTTCTGCAAAACTCTTGAGTTTTGTTCTTTTGTGGTTCCATGTGTGTGTGTGTGTGTTTCCCTGGCTGACAGGTCCTGAGATGGTCATTGCTTGTTCAGTTACTTGCTGTTTCCCATCGAGGCCTTGCCTGGCTTGATGGAGAGGTCGGCGTCGGATGCAGCTTCCTATTTGGAGGACATCTTAGCCATGTTGGAGGAAGATGAGTCTTTTGTAGAACACCACTGACCTAAACTACCCTCGTACAACAACCCTCTCCCTCTGTCCTCGGTCACACCACTGCTTGGGTTGCAGCCATCTTTCACCTCTACCAAGCGACATCTTGACGCTATGTCTGAATTAAAAGCTTCTAATAATGTGGACTGTTTCCCTTCGGCGGCCAAGACTGTGAAGCTGTATATGACATACCTTCTCTGCCTTGCCCTGGTGGTTCTCACCCTGACCACTTCCGGCCCTCATCTGACCTTCCTGCTTTTGCCCCTAAAGACACATATGTCAAGCTTTCCTTCACTGGAAACCCATCCACAGACACAAAGCTGTGGTGGCTGTCTGCTATCAACAGGGCCTCCTAACTGCATAATGAGTGGGCTGATGTCAAGATGGCTGCCATCACCTCCTGGTTTGTCTATATCTCCAGAAAGTGTCAGTTCATCATCGACAGAGTCAAGGCTGGTGAATTTTTGTCTCTGCCTCTCATTCCTCGACTCACCAGAGAGGCCTCGTAAATTCCCCTGCTACATCCTCACACGTTTTCCAGTCGATATTGACCCAGGTCTTTGCCAAGGGACACCCTGGTGTGTACTCTGCCCGTCGTTTTATCCAGGATGGATCCCCCACTAACCGTATTGTTTTTGTATGGAGTCTTCCCAACCACTTCCACATGAAATTTCTTTCAATTTCCTCTCATGACTTCCACCATGTGAGGTGCAGAAACTTCATAATGACCAGCCTTGGTGCTACAGGTGCAGGGGAGTTGTCTCCTGGTACTGTTCAGTCTCACCGAAGCGTGGAGCCGACCATAACTCCAGGACGTGTCCTGCCAGGAATGAACCGTCACGTCCTGCTGCCTCCACCTTTGAGCATCCATCTTGAGGACGTGTTTCGATGGAAGTGTCTATGATGCCCTCAGCTGGGAGTTAATGTGTGATATGGATGTGATTGATGCCAGAGCCAGGCTCTTATCTCTACTGTCATGCCATCTTCACTGCAACCACCACCATTATCTCCCCAGTCTGCTTCTCCCACCAACCCATTCCCGCTTTCCTCATGACACGTTGTATGGCCCTCGAGAACAGCTTCACCACCCTTTAATTCAGGATTGATTAACTGGTTGCAGCTCAGTTCACTACTGATTCCAAATTTTCCACCTTGGTTAAGGTTTAGCAAGACGCCATCTCAACTGTCATCACCTTAACCGAAAAGATGGATACAATTGCCTCTCGTCATGAGAAGCTATCCGACCTTTTCCAGGTCACTCATCTGCCCCCACTCCCCAGAAGTCTACATCCAAATACAGGGTTTGCTATATATTCCCAGCTAGATATCATCTCCTGTAATGTCTGTAGTATCACAAGTTACGCTAAGCTAACTCAACTCCCAATATTATTTTTCTGCAGGAAGCATTTCCTGGATGGCCTCTTGCAACTGGGTGAGCTCCTCCCCTTGCAGGTTGTGTTCCATATATCCGTCTGGGTAGGAATAGTCTCTTTGACTTACATACATGGCACCTTGCCACATAGCATTCTCTGTCCTCACGTTTGGCCTGACAGCATCTCAGGCCCAGTGCTCCTCGGTGCCAGCTTTATTATCTGATCACATCGCACTTCGGCTTCATTACTCTCTACCTGCTGGATCTACTGCTCCTGCCACCTGTGTATGTAATGCTGTGCCCCCTAAATATTGCCCGATGTACATTTCATTTATGGCCCATGTGTTCCCTATTCATGGCCTTTATTCACTTGATCAGTTATACTCCGTTCTTGTATCTGCCACTCATGACTTTTACAGGCTAAATGTCTCTCGGCCACACCTCCAATCTTGTCATACTACGCACTCCTGGATGCTTGATGTATGTATACAGGAGGCGACGGTGGAGGCTGAAAGTGATGACTTTTTGTTTAAGCCAACACAGCTCCTGACCTGCTGCATCATTATCAGATGTCCAGGGATGCTTCAGTCGCTCTGCAGCAGTGTATTCATACTGAGTCCTGGCAGCGGTTCACAGACAGCATCAACCAGCAAACGAATGTAGCATCCATGTGGTACCTCAGCTGTTGGGTTGTTAAGAAGACGTCTGCCATACTCCCGCTGCCTACGTCTAACAACTTATCGATGCATGGTCGAAAAAATCTACCCCAGCCAGTGTTACCATCCACATACAAGATGCACTCGCTTCCTGTGCCCCTACCCATCGACTTACGCAACCATAGCTGCAGCTGACTCAGGATATTCGGTGGAGAGGTCGCTAGGCTATTCATCATCTTTGTGATATATCCTATTTTATTGTGTTTCATACAGTGTTGAGTGTGTTTCACATTGTCCCATTAACTGTCACTCACTGGCAACACTTTACGTTTATGCTGATGATATTTGTATCCATTCTATCTCGCCAAGGGATCTCCAATCATTTCTTGGCTCATTCTCTGTGGTTTCCTCTCACTGTGGCATTATTGTTTCGCCAGATTAGAGCAGAATATTTACCTGCCGCCCTACTGAAGCTATGCAAGTCTTCACCATTGGATTGACTGTCATTCTCCTGTGTTCCCAGTTCTGCTACCTGGGGGCACTGGTCAATATTTTGGCTCTTCTTCAATTACCTAAGTCAATTACCCAAGAACACCACAACGCCGAACTCGCTACCTAATACAACAACAACAAGTACTACTACAACTCCAGAACAAGGTACTGTATCAGATCCTGAACGAGTTAAAGCCTTAGAGGACTGGTACATTTGATGGCAACGGTGTTTTTGCAACAAAACAAATTGCAAGGTAAAGACTTCACGGGAGTACAGTGACTAACATAGTTCAAGGACAAGTTGAAGGAATCTACTTGTAAATTCTCTCAAGTAATTTCTTCTGTGGGTATAATCTTACGACCTCTAACGAGGAAGATAAACCACAAATTCTTCACCAACAAGAGGCACATGTTTCAACATAACTGCAACTCGACCTACAAGGGGACCTCATCTACTTCACAACAAACAATCATCCCTTCATCACTACCATATCGGCGTCCCTGCGTAAATTCTCTCGTCAGGAAAACGCCATTACCTTCACGCTGACGCCTCGTTACGTAAATTCTCTCGTAACGGCAAGTCAACGTTCATCATCTTCACTCCAATAACGACTGTTAGTGTGTTAGTGTGCGAGCTAACTAATCATCGCTTCGCCTCTTCACCACATCGTCAGACAACACCCCAACTAGACTTCAACTCGTCGTCATCGTCGTTGCAACTACAGTCAACAAAAAGTAGGTACACATTACATGTTACATTACATTATTTTTCACTTGTCCACGAACATGTTAGTAAAGAATTAGGTTCCTCATTAACAGCTCAGAAAGAAAGAAAAAAAAGAAAGAAAAGAAGTGCCAAATTAAAACAAAGTAAAGATATTCTCCCCCATCAATCCAAAGGTATCACAACTAACTTCGAATATCCTTGATAATAATTCATTAGCCTCTTCTATGCAAAAAATTACAATCTTACCCGCCCACAATTATTTACAATATTATATGGGAGATAATCCAAGATATGTGATTCATCTCTTCTTGCGTCATTTGGAGGATGTGTTTTACCAAGCGAATATAGAGCAGGACGCACATAAGGTAAGATTCGTGAGAGAGCATATTGCACCAGATAGTCCAGCCAGTTATATGTTAACTACAAGTGCTTTTTCTGATCCAGAGAATTTAACGTCATATGCTACATTCAGACAGTCACTTATTGATGTTTTGGGGGATGGTCAAATACATAATTCATTATCATGGGTTCAGAGAATGATTAAAACAAAGGCAGAAAATATAAATACAAGTGAATCAGCAAAAGCACTTGCATTATCAGGGTCTCTAACTTTAAATTCGAAGGAATCTCGTATCATACATCATGCATTACAGATTACTCAATCCATGGGTACGAAGATTTTAATTTTGATGCCACACCTACTCAAGGGGAATCACAGGAAAAACGGTGCAAACACTGTAACGAAAATAATCATATTACCAGTGAATGTTTTAACTTGCATTATGCTAAGGGAAATTATCAAGGGAAAAGTAATCATAAATACTGTCATTTACATGAGTCAAATTCGCATTCCTTAGATGAATGCATGATCCTTAACAGAATGAAACGGGACTGGCACAATCGAAACATGATGTATGAAACGAGAGCGCCACAATATTAGACTAGCATCAAACGTCCCGAAAATAAAACTGTAGGTCCTGTCGTCGCATTTACCAATAATGTACTATAATTCCCTGTCCTCATATCACATAGTAACACCCACTTAATGATAGACACAGGCGCGGCAGTTTCCTTGTTATCGGATAATTCCTTTAACATATTGTGCAAATTAGGTCCCCAGCGGCATTTATAACCCAAGATTGAACAGGTGACATAGAATTGTCAACCATGACAGGCAATAAATTACAGGTATTAGGGACACTAACCCTTCCTGTACGGTTAGACAAGGGAACTAACGATATACATATTGAATTTTATATAATACGAAATTATAAACTAGGTTTATCATACCTTATCAAACAAACCATAATAATTAACCCTAAACATAAATTAATACATATTAGGAATTAATGTATTCCAATACAGGATTGTCCAGGTCAATATATAAGTCCATGTAATGTTAACCCTATACGTATTGAACATGAGGGAAACGACTCCATTATCATAAAGGCCATTGCTGCATATAATATTATATTAACTCCAAATTTCGTCCATAAATTGAAGATAAAGCTTCCATCTCATGTACAGCCACATACTACCGTTCTATTCTCAATAGAACCAGTAAAATAATATATAACTAGGGATTAATTTACTTTAACTAATGTAAACAGTGAAAATGTAACTGATATTAATAAAACATCTACCAATATTTATGTAAAGAAAGGAACATATCTATGTGATCTGTACAGATGGAAGTTAGATCAATTACCACAGGGAAATATTGTATCGGTTCTAACCGAAGGGTATAAATAGATAGTCACCAGAAAATTATAATTTTAGGTTATACATTAACCGCCACTGTGCTCCATACACAATCTGATAAAATACGAGCAATGAGAGTATTCACTATTCCAAATAAATGCTACTAACGTAAAATAATTCTTGGGTTTATGTTCTTATTATAGAATCTTTGTACAGCATTTTTCCCAAGTAGCTAAACATCTAAATAATCAACTCGAGATTTTGTATGGATGCCAGAAAAAATAGTTGAGCTTTGAATTATTAAAGGTTAATTAATGTCAGCTTCAATTCTTGCGTTCCCAAATATTCATTAACTTATATCACGTGTACAGATGCTTCTTCAGTAGGCTAAGGCGCTGTACTTATGTAAGAGATAGCTATGGGTCTATGTCAGGTATGTGCTAATGCTTCGAGAATATTAAATGCACAGGGAACTCGTTACTCTGCAACAAAACAGGAAACTTGAGCAATATTATAGGCACTTCGTACTTTAGGAAAATCGTATTAGGCTATCCTTTACAAGTTTTCGCGAATTATCAAACGATCCTTGGCTTACTATAACTTCAAACCCTAAAGGGAAAATTAGCCAGATAATATCTAACAATTCAGGCATTTCTCCCGCATATTGATATTAACTACCTTCCAGGACGATTAAATAAAGTAGTAGATCCCTTAAATAGTCATCTTGTCCTTTAGTTCCGAGGGCACCCATGGACTTTGACCTTAATGAGGTTCGTAAACATTAGCAAACGGATTCTATGATAAATGTAATATGATATTCATTAAACCCTGAGGATGAAAATAATGGACCAGAATTACCCAGTCACTTAAATATCTTTTCTCTTCATGGTGATATTATTTACAGAAAACTAAGGAAACGTGACGTACAAACCAATCAAATAGTGATACAACGAATAATAATTCCCTCAGTATTAATTACCCTTATATCATAATGCAGCAGGACATCCTGGGAGAGATAGGTACTTAACCACTCTCCATACAATATGCTATTAGCATAAACTAAGGGTAGATGATGAAACACATATATCGCTCAGTGCGAAACATGCAATGCAAATAAAGGCCATCCATTTGGACATCTGTTCCATGACGGGAATCCCTAATCCTGGACGAATCATGGGACATAGTAGGAATAGATCTACTTTCCTTACTAATTTCGAATCAGGCCGCAAATAAGTTATTACCTATGGTTAACCATTTTCTAGATATCTAGTGGCGTCACCACTACGATAAAAACAGAAAAAGTAAGTGCACATATATATAAAAACCAAATTCATATGCCCATATACATGTCCCGATATTATAAAAGGTATCTGACTTCTACTGTATTAAGCAAACGTTTGTATTAACATATCTCCCAGCATCTAATGGGTTAACAAAACGGCAAAACCGTAAAATACTAGAAGTACTTCGTGGTACAGAAACAATGAAAATCCCTCCACATGGGAAGACTGCATCGATATGACGGTCAATAAACACTACAAAACACGGAAATAAAGGGAAAAACTCCACCTGAAATACTATAATAATAATATTATGGCGTATGGATACGTCCTCCATATGATACAATAAGTGCCACACAGAAGCCATGCTACAACATGGACAACTACGCTGAACGACAGTGAGTTGCATTTCAACAATTTCATCATGATGTACAACACAATTTATAGGCTTGCAGGGAAATAATGCGTGATCGCCGACATAACAAAACAAATTATAGGCTTGCAGGAATAAAATGCGTAATCGCCGACATACTAAGCAAATAACTCAAATGTTCACTCCAGGTAAACATAATAGTACGGGTACCCGATCGAAACTTCACATAGTCATATCTTTAGTAGGTAATACACTTATAATACCGCATAATTTTACCAGGCGGGTGATATTGTTTATGTAAAGAGAATAAAGAGATTGGTAAAAAGTGCGCAAAACCCAACATCCAAAATAAAACCAATCAATATCTCTGAAACATCAACAATTTCCTCTTCTTAGTAATATTATCCCTACTATTGATGGTAATAATATAAACAATTACAAACAAAAACTCCGATCAGTTTCCAATGAAATATAATATTTCTTCTTACAGATGTGGCCCAAATCAACCTATATAACGGTTTTCATGTCTAAACTTGCCGCGGCTACAAGCTCCGATGAAGTACATAACGCAGATAAAGGTGACGTCTTAAATCCGAGAGCTCTCATTTACAATTTTATCAAACAGTTGAAAAGAAAAGGAAAATAAATAATATATTGGTGATGAACGATATGATCACTATTTCTTTACAGGATATATTTGAATTATTACATAAATTTTCTGCCATTGAGCAGTGGTTACAGGTACCGGTATTTAGTGATACACTAGTTTTGTTTGACAGGTATCACACAAATGATTTTACCAATTTAAATGCATTATCTTCTGTAATGTCCTTTCACTATTGGGCGCCCTAGGAATGAATTCAGCGACTCAGGTAATATTGCTCGCTTATTATACAAAAAATATAATGGCTTAGAGCCATCATCACAGCCCAGAGCGTGATTTAGATAATTTTTAAGTGAAATTTCATGAGCACTATTTGGTACTGCTTAGGTAGTGGTATACAAGCATTATTCCATACGTAAAAGGTTGCGGGACAAGCCGTTGCCAATCAAGGTAAGATAGAGTAACAGGTATACACTGTATTAGAGTGCAAATCATTGCACAGAAATTAAATACGATTTATATAACTTTACATGACCAACAAAAGAGAGGAACTACATATATGGAATAATCACATCATATTTTTAGGCTTCTATTTATTTCTGTGAGTTAGCAGGAAAATGAATTGCAGGTAGAGGAACTTAGAGAGGAATGACAACCATTTATTAAGAGAGTATTTACTGCGAGTAAGGTAAGATCAACTCACAATTATTACCACTCCAACAGCTACGAAAGGCAATGGTATAATCACTGATGAAATATCATCTTACTTATTATCTTTTATACCTACTTGAAATATTATTATACAGTCTTGCGTAGTATATTAATACAAGATCATATCCTCAATTTTATTCCCATAAAAGGTAAAATGTTATTCACAAGCTACGCACTTCAACAATTCCCAATAAAAATGGAAGTAATCCTTTAATATTCGATTTTCATCCAATAAGTATTATTCCTAGTGATGATGTCATCAGTGACACACAACTCCTCAAGTGCCATGTTGCATATCTTCATTTATATGTTTGTCCTTCATGTTTATTTGCATTTAAGTCTCCAAATGATGTAAAATCTCCATTTGCTTGTAATCAAAGTATTACTAATCAAACACTATATGCATGTACAGTTGCGGAAGGGAGTTTCTTTATCCCCCTGGGCTCCTCTATACCCTACCCCACAAGGAGGTGACGGAGGTGTAGAGAGTTGAACATATAACGACGGATATGATTGGTCGATAAGTTGCTAGGAAAGTTTAGTGATAATATAACCTTTTTATATCTAAACAAGAGAGCATTGTGGTGAACTAAATATATTATGTTTATTTGCCATATATACAGTATATGAAGAACAGTAGCATACATTGTTAATGAGGAACTGAATTATAACGCATACTGGAATAACTCGTATTTTATTCTCAGTTGTGGTTGTCATACATCAGCCAACTGATGGTGATGGGAGGGGATCTGCCTGGCATTGCTTCACGGTCTCACGGCTCGTGCTGTGATTCGTTTTAAGGCTTCAAATATTCATTTCTACCTTAGTAATAGGGATAGGTTATATGCTTTTTATATAATTATAGACAAATTTATAACGATTTACATTTACAGATAGTGAAGTAGTGTTATCGTTTGTTGTTAATTTTATCATCTGTTTTCTTATTTATTTTCAGTACGAACTGTTAAAATTTATTTTGATAGAGCCTAGTGAGATGAAGAACGTTGAGTTAAAATAAGCATTTGCTTGACAAAATGGTAAGAACAACACTCTATGACAAGGAGCCTTTATTGACGACGTTTCGCTATTGCTTCTTCAGGTCAAAGGCACATCCATATAACATACAGTACTGTGTAACTTATAGTTCTATTTTTATTTGTATGTGACTGTATTCTGTTTTGTTCCACTTCCTCCGTTACCATTCCATGTATTTTTTTTTATTTGCCCCGATGTTCTTTCCTTTCCCATTATCAGCTCGTCCTCTCCGCCTCCCCCCCCCCCCCCATTCTACCTCCGTTTCCTTCCTCGTGCGAGAATTCACCCATCCATGGAGGTAGTATAGGTGGAGTCGCCATGAGGACCTGATTTGTGAAGCCACCTATCTGTCATTTCCGGCGCCTTCAAGATGTCGAATTCCTTTGTATGTCAGGTCAGAAGTCAGGTCAGAGTCCACTTTTACTGAAACATATATTGGTGTCCGCCATATTGAAGGCGCCGAAAATGACAGTTCGGCGGGCTTCACTTAATTCCCCTGGATTAGTGAGCCATGGCGACTCCACCTATACTACCTCCATGCACCCACCCCTACTCTCTTTCCCCCTCCCCCTCCCGCCTATCACGTGACCCTTCCCCCTCTCCCCCTCTATGAGCGGTATACAAATTATATATTCGTTTACTCTACCTGTCCTCACTCATACCTGAAGAGGGCTACGTGATGTAACCGAAAAGTCGTATATCATTTTCAATAAATTACAAATAAATGTGGGTTTTTCACTAGACTTCTGCATTCATGGCTTTGTGAATTTTTCTTGTTCATTATACAGTACTGAACCTTAAATATGCGCGCTCCATGGGGGGGGGGGAGGGGAGGTTGCAGAGGAGTATACAGGCGGGGGTGAGCGAGGGAACTGGGTGTGTGTTGGGGGTTATTGAGGAGAGGTAGGGAGGAAAAGAGAGCAAAATGGGGTGGAGATAGCCAGGTTGCCGTTAAGGCTGACAAACTATATATAATAACAGAAATGATGACAGAATGAAGCTAATGACAATTGCAATGTTTACATTGGCAACATGGCAACAATGAAGATAAAACAAATATACTGGTATTCAGTATCCCTAAGAATTCTCATTCAAGTCACATGGTAAACCCTCAAACATAAACCGCATTATATTACTATAAACCCATTCACATAAATATTTTTATACATATGGCCCTACATATTAAGCAGGTCTCCATTCTCAGAGAGAGAGAGAGAGAGTTTGAGTGAGCGAGTGGAAGTGGGGGTGGGGGAGAGTGAGAGGAAGAGGACGAAACATACAAATAGATGGACAGAGAGAGAGGGAGAGAAAGGCAAACAGAGAGAGAGAAAGAGAGATATAATTATTATGATGGTAGAAAATTTCGTTTGTGATGAATGGAGAGGACTTATTATGAGGTTTTCTACAATATTAAAACAGAGTTACACACACACACACATATATATATATATATATATATATATATATATATATATATATATATATATATATATATATATATATATATATATATATATATATATATATATAAGCTGAGAAAAGTTGAACCAAGTTTCTGGTGGGGTCAGGCCGTGCAGTTCCATGTGTAGTGTGTTGCAATGTTCCCTAAACTAGGGATTCATAACTTCTGTGATATAATGTAAAAGGCACACAGATAACACATAACAATACAATTTCGACGTAAATATTTTGGTATCCCAAATAAAAAGAAATATATAAAGCATAATATATTAAGTGACGTATAAACAAACATGTGAAGCAACCAACACCTCGAAGCGTTACTCGATAATCTCGGGGCCTCAGTCTCAGGCCACGACCTTCAATCCCGAGGTTGAGGTATAAAAAAATAATAAACTAAGGTCTTTGTGTGGCAATAAAGAAATGTTGCTTATATAATACCATGTTGTCTCTTTTATCGAATTATACCGTAGTTCTTGGTTAGGTAAGTAAAGTAACGTTTATGTCTATAATATAATTTGAAAGAAAATAATTAAAATTATACCTTTTCTTAATAAAAATATATACGTTAAAAGCATCACGAGCGGCAACACTCTCCACACCCTACATTGCAGTTCTTGGGTGGTGAGGAAATAAAGTAAAAATTTTAATACGTGCAGTGTAATGTGTTGTAAATATTGTAACCACAATGTAATTAAATCTAAATTATATGAGCGAGAGAGATATATATGAAGTAAAAAAATAACGTATGAAAATGAAGAGAAAGTGAAGAGAAAGAATACAGGCGCTGAGATGGAGGGAGGAAGGTTGAGGTGGAAGGGCGAGGCATGGTTGTCAGGTGTTTGGGTGGTTAACCCACCATATATATATATATATATATATATATATATATATATATATATATATATATATAATTGTTATACATTTTGCTATAGTATAAATATATAAATGTATAATGAACAAGAGCTTAGTTTACAGACCAATTAAAGATAGGAATGACTGCCTTCGACTACAGGACGACCTAACTGCACTTGAAGAGTGGGAAGTCAAGTGGCAGATGACATTTAGACCAGACAAATGCCATCACATCCGTTTTACCCGTGCCCATAATGTCATTCCATATACATACCAACTACACAACACCAACCTCAACACAGTCACTTCCCACAAATACTTGGGCGTCCACATCTCAGCGGACATGAGGTGGAACACACACATAGGTAGCATCAGGGCTAAAGCTAGTAGGGTCCTGGGGTTCTTGCGCAGGAACCTCAGCAGGTATAACACAGACACCAAAATTATTGCATACAACACTTTCGTTCGGCCACATTTAGATTATTGCGACACCGTCTGGGACCCACACACTTACAATAATATCAATAAATTAGAGTCGATACAAAACAAGACTGCAAGATGGGCCAGACGTGATTACAGACACACTACATCAGTCACTTTGCTTAAACAAGACACAAAACTAGACCCATTAGTAACACGAAGACAGATACACAGACAACAGATGATATACAAAATCACAAACAAGTTAGTTGACATAGACAAAGACACATATCTACACCCTACAAGTATACGATCCACTAGAGGCAGCCACAACTTAAAATACCATACATACCAGACAAGCACTGATATATTTAGGCACTCATTCTTTCCCCGCAGCATCCAAGAGTGGAATCATCTCCCATCTCACGTAGTTAATAGCCCCACTCTTGACACATTTAGAAATAGGATCACCAATCATTACCTCCCAATCCTAATCCTCAACCCACAGTCCCTGACCCAATCCACCCTTATCCTAACCCTCTTCCTAATCCTGCCCTGGATCCCTAAATCCCCCGCACAACCCCCGCATATTATGCCGCCCATGAGCGGCCCTCTGCGGGACCCTAAAACTTGAACTTGAACATACAAATAAAAATAGAACTATAAGTTACACAGTACTGTATGTTATATGGATGTGCCTTTGACCTGAAGAAGCAATAGCGAAACGTCGTCAATAAAGGCTCCTCGTCATAGAGTGTTGTTCTTACCATTTTGTCAAGCAAATGCTTATTTTAACTCAACGTTCTTCATCTCACTAGGCTCTATCAAAATAAATTTTAACAGTTCGTACTGAAAATAAATAAGAAAACAGATGACAAAATTAACAACAAACGATAACACTACTTCACTATCTGTAAATGTAAATCGTTATAAATTTGTCTATAATTATATAAAAAGCATATAACCTATCCCTATTACTAAGGTAGAAATGAATATTTGAAGCCTTAAAACGAATCACAGCACGAGCCGTGAGACCGTGAAGCAATGCCAGGCAGATCCCCGCCCATCACCATCAGTTGGCTGATGTATGACAACCACAACTGAGAATAAAATACGAGTTATTCCAGTATGCGTTATAATTCAGTTCCTCATTAACAATGTATGCTACTGTTCTTCATATACTGTATATATGGCAAATAAACATAATATATTTAGTTCACCACAATGCTCTCTTGTTTAGATATAAAAAGGTTATATTATCACTAAACTTTCCTAGCAACTTATCGACCAATCATATCCGTCGTTATATGTTCAACTCTCTACACCTCCGTCACCTCCTTGTGGGGTAGGGTATAGAGGAGCCCAGGGTGATAAAGAAACTCCCTTCCGCAACTGTACATTCATATCTATTACTATTCAAAACTCTCTTTCATCATCAATTTTAATTTCCACTATCTATACTTACCTGCTGATACACAATTAACATTAATTTGCCCTAATCATCCTACACATGGTATGGTTCAAGGCTACTGTAAAGAAACAGACTCATAGGAATACGATCCAAGGGAATCGTTACCTTGCCTAATAAACATAATTTGCTTGAAAACATAGCACAATCTCTTCCACCTTTCAACGTATTTCATTTAAAGTCGACATGTTTAACATTTCCTAATTAATTATCAGTTGTATCAGAAAAAATGAAACTATTATGTTACTCAATGAGAATAGGATTCAATCATCCTTATTATATAATTTGATTCCTCCAAATATTGATCACGATATAACTTGGTACCAATGTTTATTATCCCATGTCTTATCTTTCTGGCATGTACTATAATATTTATATATTGTATAAGACAGTCTACTATACTATTTTTGTATTGTATAAGAAAGAACTATCGAGGTATACTGAATTATCTTGTATTGAAAAGAATAAGACTGTTATTTCACAGCCTCAACATAGCAACACGGCTCCCCACTCATTAATGTGTGAATCTTTAGCATAGGTTAGCTTATATACACACAATAACATGCACCTAGCTAAACACATTAATTTTAAGATGAAATTTTATGTAACAATGTATTCATGTTCATGTATTACTATTCATGTATTGATGGTACTGTCTATGTTAATTTATGTATAAGGTGTGCCAATGTCTGATTGCCTATTTTTATGTTACTATACATGTATTCATTGTTAATATCTTAGTTATTATGTACCCTACCAATATTGTGAACTGGCCTTCTATTAAATAAAGCATAAAGCATTAGCGTGGTTCGAGCGAATGTTCGCACAAAACAAAGACTAGAAGGAACAACAGATCAGATGGCAAAGTCATTAATAGCCAGACAGATATTAGACACTCCAGCACAGCTGTCCTTCCTTCCTTCTCTACACACACACACACACACACACACACAGACTAATTAACTACTTGATCTGACTGAGATCATTTTCTCACTCTCCAACATACATCTATACACATGTACACAGAGTCACCCTCGCTTGACCAATCTCCAATGACATCTCTCTGCTTCAAGTTGTGGTAAGAGGATATAGCAAAAACCATTAACCCCTTCCTCTCTCTCTAGTTTCACAGAGAGAGAGAGAGAATGGGAGAATAAATTAATAAGGAATAAATAGGGAGAGAAGAGGAGTAGACAGACATACAGAATTAGATTGACCATTCACAGGCAAGAGTTGTCACTCTAGCTATTTCTGTAAACTATTGAGTTTGAAATGTATATAAGCAGAGGAGGTACACTAGGATTCAGGATACTTAACACTGACTCCCTAAGGGCTATAAACTGTCTCCATAGAGAGAGACACAATACCATATAAGACAAGGCACATCAATATAATTCCCTGTATAGATATAAGTATATATTAATAAATTAAGCCTTAAGAAACTTGTGAAGTCAATTACCTAAGAACACCACAACGCCGAGCTCGCTACCTAATACAACAACAACAAGTACTACTACAACTCCAGAACAAGGTACTGTATCAGATCCTGAACGAGTTAAAGCCTTAGAGGACTGGTACACTCCTTTAGTCGAGAGAATTTATTCTAATGTTACGTGGCTCGCTGTCAAGTGCCTCCATTTCCCATATCTTTCACCCCGCTTCTTATACAGTCAGTCAGGAAATAGCTTGGGCTAAACTCTCCCGTCCGTCCCATTCTGCCCTCTTATTAGGTTTGTTTCCTGTGTGCTCTGTAGCTTTAATTTAGATAAAATGGTTGCAGATGTCCCCCCAGGATCCCCTCCGTGGATACTACCAAAGCCTGATGTGAGCTACACACCTTTTTCCAAGTCAAAACTGCCTTCTCTACAGCTGCAGAAACAGTGGAAACAGTGTTGCGTGTGCAACTAAGGTTGTCTTTTTGTATCGTGTGCAAGAACTGTGAGATGTTTGTGGTGCATCTCTTAGCCGTATTTAGTCCGTTAGTTGTCATGGTAGGATGAGTGATAACATTCCTTCAGCAGATAGCTGTATTTCCTGATTTTAACAATCTGCTCATGCGAGTCGTCACATCTACTATGCACGTCAAAAATAAACATTCTAAAGAATTTATGGTAGCAAACAAACATAACAATTATCATATATACATGTTGTATACCATTGGAAAGAGTTTTAAATTCCACATTTGATGGTATAAATGAATTATGACTTGCTTGCTCAGGCGCAGCGGAGCAGGTATGCAAGTGCAAATAAGTGATAGGTCAAGGGCAGGTCAGGTCAAAAGGTTAGATACTTTATTTTGACCTGATAGAGAATGGATTTTTTACCTGGTACATGTGAGGGGTTACTAATACAAACATGTGTATGCTCCGGCCGAGGGTTTCCCTGTGTGTTGGTGGACGTGCGTGTCTGCTGCTCTTTTTTTTATGTTATTCTTGTTTTTTATGTTATTCTTGCACGCCCCATGTTTGTGTTCCCGTACTATTAAAATCGGGTTAATTCACCATAGGTTTACAGTGAACAAATTTAAAAACAGGGGTGAGTCGCCTCCATACGACCCAAAAAGGACCCATTCGAGTCTGCAATTAATTTTATTTGTGTAAAATTAATGGTATGCAATTGGTAGATTTTTTTTCCACATAATTTATAAAAAATGTCAAAATGATAGTCAAGATGTGTCACAGCTTATTGTGTCATTAATATTTCAGTTGCGAAAGGAAGGGGATGGTGCATTTGAAGAAGGAATGTACTTTAATTAAGTGGAAATTTTCAGATTTAATAAACTTTGAGGATTAGTCTGTTTTTTTCATATTTCAAAAAAGGAGTTAGCCGCACCCCATGTTTGTGTACGAGTGACAAAAAAAGAAGGTTCGTGTTCCAAGGATATCCATAATGGAAGTGGAAGGATCACTCCGCTGCTGTGTTGAAGTCATAACAACCGAGGTATCCACAGTCATCTAATGTTCCCAAAGGAAGCTTGTGCGGGGGAACATCTATTGAATCAAGAAAATAATCGGAGCCACGAGACCGCTTCTGGTGGGATTGAGAAGAAAATATGGATGTATCTATAAAGACGGTTGAATTGCAAGGAGGACCGCCTTTGTTGCAATTTACTTGACTCGAGTTTCCGTTTTGGAGAGTGTGTGGCAGCGTGAACCTCTACCACATGAACACCTTTAGTTGAAGCCTAAGAATTGTCATCAGGAGATGGGTCATCAGACCGAGTATCTTCTACAATTTCCACGATAAAGAAGCTATATGTAGTGAAACCTAATAGACGTTATTACCAGAGTAAGAAGCAGCTGCATCTTGGGAGAGGTGAGAGGGTGCTGCAACCGAATTAAATGTGGTCGACTTGGAATGATGAGGGTGAAGGGAGGAGGGTATGTCCTAACACCACCATCCTTTTGTTGCATGAAGTTGAGTTGCCGTCTGGCACTACCAATGCTAATGAATTGGGAGTTAGCCTAGTGGAGGATATCCTGTTCCAGGACGTACGTCTTTCATTGGAGAGAACAAAGGGGGTGAGCATCACTGCAGTAAAAACAGTAACTCTCTGACTGACACTCAGAAGTAGAATGTGTGTCAAGAACAGAACAATTACCACACCGGGAACCGTTTGTACAGTTTCTCATAACAGCAAAAACACTGTAAAGGACGCTCAACAAAAGACTTCACCTCTAATGAGGTAGGGTTGATGTTAATGCGATCTGGATGGAATATGCGGGCCACAGAAAGTGAGGATGATTATTTCCTTACTGCCTTTCATCTTTGCTACTCGTTGAACACTATCAGGGCACATAGCAAGAATGTCCTCTTCTGAGAATTAATACAGGTCCTCATTATATATACGCCCCTTGCTATAATTGAATGTTCGATTAGGTTTGATAGATTCAAACTTGCCATCAGAAGGACAGGAGAGATAGAGGAGCATCATGGCCTGTGTAAGATCTTTGGCTCTGATTAAAACATCCTTACCATACTTTTTTTTATGTGGCCCATCGGTAGTAATCCATTTTATTTTTCTAGGTACCTAGAAGCACGGATGAGGTTACCACGCCCCTCCCTGTAGTAAGCCACGAACCAAAAGGGTGTAGGAAAGCGGCGCTCCTTAGGGACATGCTCTAAAGAATAATCAAAGATGTTAGGGCAGTAGTCATTGTCACTGTTAACTACATTCGTTGACCGCATCATCAGAACCTTACAAAAAGTATCCCCCACACAGACAGAGAATTTTTTGCCTCAAAAGCTGCTTTGGTGGCAGCATTTGTATTAAAAGAAATATATTACAGATTTGATCTGCAATCACTGTCATAGGTAATACGGATACGAAGACCACTCCAAAACGCCTAAAATGGAGTGGATAGCGTCATAGAAAAGATATGTAAATATTTACATTAGTCAACATTACAGTATCCAAACTGCTAGTAGGGTTTGTCGACACAACACCTGACTCTTGTTTGCAGAATTTCATGGGGAGAACGAGCACCAGCCTTCTGCATACCATCACGACCAGAGATTGACGTCTCGAGGACCTGGTTAACCACCGCTCGAGGAAGAGAAAGAGGCTTATCATTAACCATATGACATTTGTTTTGGTGGAATGGCCCCAGGAGCCAAGCTGGTGAAGGGAGGAAGAACATGAGGGGAAGGGGTTGGGAGGAGAGATGTCAAAGACCATGGTTGGCTGAGTTGGCAGGTGGTAGGTGTTGCCAAATATTACATTTTCTTTGGGATTTAAGCTTAATACTTGGTGAAATTTATTAATTATATATTCTGTGATATCACTGATAATGGATTTTCAATTAAATCGGTGGCCGAGTGGTTAGTATAATAGTATTCTGGATTCGTAACCTATACATCGGGAGATCTATTCCTCTCAGGTGAGGGCCTGAGAATCTTTACTCTTCCGATTTGAGAGTCAGGCACTAACTATAAGGCCACCGAACGTCGTAAAACACCCTCACTGGTACAGTTGCGGAAGGGAGTTTCTTTATCACCCTGGGCTCCTCTATACCCTACCCCTACAAGGAGGTGACGGAGGTGTAGAAAGTTGAACATATAACGACGGAGATGATTGGTCGATAAGTTGCTAGGAAAGTTTAATGATAATATAACCTTATTATATCTAAACAAGAGAGCATTGTGGTGAACTAAATATATTATGTTTATTTGCCATATATACAGTATATAAAGAACAGTAGCATACATTGTTAATGAGGAACTGAATCATAACGCATACTGGAATAACTCGTATTTTATTCTCAGTTGTGGTTGTCATACATCAGCCAACTGATGGTGATGGGAGGGGATCTGCCTGGCATTGCTTCACGGGCTCACGGCTCGTGCTGTGATTCGTTTTAAGGCTTCAAATATTCATTTCTACCTTAGTAATAGGGATAGGTTATATGCTTTTTATATAATTATAGACAAATTTATAACGATTTACAGTTACAGATAGTGAAGTAGTGTTATCGTTTGTTGTTAATTTGGTCATCTGTTTTCTTATTTATTTTCAGTACGAACTGTTAAAATTTATTTTGATAGAGCTAGTGAGATAAAGAACGTTGAGTTAAAATAAGCATTTGCTTGACAAAATGGTAAGAACAACACTCTATGACGAGGAGCCTTTATTGACGACGTTTCGCTATTGCTTCTTCAGGTCAAAGGCACATCCAAATAACATACAGTACTGTGTAACTTATAGTTCTATTTTTATTTGTATGTGACTGTATTCTGTTTTGTTCCACTTCCTCCGTTACCATTCCATGTATTTTTTATTTTATTTACCCTGATGTTCTTTCCCTTCCCATTATCAGCTCGTCCTCTCCGCCACTCCTCCCCCCCCATTCTACCTCCGTTTCCTTCCTCCTGCGAGAATTCACCCACCCCTACTCTCTTTTCCCCTCCCAAATTCTCTTTCCCCCCTCCTCCCGCCTCCCCCCTACCCCTCCCCCCCTCTATGAGGGGGGGAGGGGTATATATACATATATATTCGTATATATATACATATATATTCGTTTACTCTACCTGTCCTCACTCATACCTGAAGAGGGCTACGTGATGTAACCGAAAAGTCGTATATCTTTTTCAATGAATTACAAATAAATGTGTGTTTCTCACTAGACTTCCGCATTCATGGCATTGTGAAGTTTTCTTGTTCATTATACATTTATATATTTATTCTATAACAAAATGCATAACAATTATATATATATATATATATATATATATATATATATATATATATATATATATATATATATATATATATATATATATATATACAGGGTGATTCAAAACTACATTTACAAAATGACAGGGTAAATTCCTGACATGATGTTAAACATAGTTCCATATATATTTTTTCAAAAATGTAAAAAGTTAATTACAGACATGAAAGCCAAATCCATTGCCGTGGGCGAACGATCGAACGCTTTAAAATTAACTCCTCCCCCCACCTCATCCCCTCCTCTCTCTTAAGTTTACGAGGCAAGTATTAAAACGTATGAAGCAATGAAACCCTTATCGATCATGGGATTCAAAGAGATCCGTTGGCTTTTAATCGATCCCAAGGCTTCGTGTTTCTTGTAATGTCAGATAAGTTAGTAGTACCGCCCTGGCATCTACACGTATCACTTGGTAAGTGTAACTCGACCACAAAACAATACCCGTGATCGATAAGGGTTTATTGCTTCATACGTTGTATTAAGTTCCCTCGTCTACCCGAGAGAGAACACGGGGTGCTGTGGGGGGGGAGCGGTTAATTTTAGAAGTGTTCGATCATTCGCCCACGGTAATGGATTTGGCTTTCATGTCTGTCATTAACTTTTTAAATTTTTGAAAAATACATATGGAAATATGTTTAACATCATGTCAGGACTTTACCCTGTCATTTTGTCAATGTAGTTTTGAATCACCCTGTATATATATATATATATGGTGGGTTAACCACCCAAACACCTGACAACCATGCCTCGACCTTCCTCCCTCCCTCTCAGCACCTGTATTCTTTATCTTAACTTTATCTTCACTTTCATACGTTATTTTTTTACTCATATAATTTATATTTAATTACATCGTGGTTACAATATTTACAACACATTACAATGCATGTATTAAAATTTTTACTTTATTTCTTAACCACTCAAGAACTGCGATGTAGGGTGTGGAGAGTGTTGCCGCTCGTGATGCTTTTAACGTATATATTTTTATTAAGAAAAGGTATATTTTTAATTATTTTCTTTCAAATTATATTATAGACATAAACGTTACTTTACTTACCTAACCAAGAACTACGGTATATATATATATATATATATATATATATATATATATATATATATATATATATATATACCGTAGTTCTTTTATATATATATATATATATATATATATATATATATATATATATATATATATATATATATATAGATGAAGGTGGAAGACCCACATCTACCCCCACCTAGTCTTGACCAGCAGTGTGAGGAGATAGTCAGTGAGGTGAAAGTGACACAGACGCAGGTGGAGCGCCTGTTAAGGGACCTGAACATCAAGAAAGCCACTGGCCCTGATGATGTCAGTCCGCAGATATTGAAACGCTGTGCCAGTGAGCTGTGTGTCCCTCTCACCACTGTCTTCTGTGCCTGCATAAGAAAGAACACCTGGCCTTCAGTGTGGAAGGAGGCTCGGGTGGTTCCCGTCCAAAAAAGGAGCTCCAGGTCTGATCCCAAGAACTATAGGCCAATTTCCCTGCTGACAGTAGTAGGAAAGGTGTTTGAGAGGGTGGTGGCTGATGTGGTCTGTCACCACCTGTCCAGCAACTACCTCCTCTCTGACCAGCAGTTTGGTTTCAGACCAGGCAAGTCCACCTCTTACTTGCTAATGCTCCTCACTAGAGACTGACAGGATGCCCTAGACGACGGCCTGGACACTGTTGTGGTTTCCCTGGATATAGCAGGTGCCTTCGACAGGGTGTGGCATGGAGGACTGTTCAAAAAACTCCGTGCCAAAGGCATCCAAGGTGACTTCCTTCACCTCCTGGGTAACTACCTTTAAGGAAGGACTCTCCAGGTAGTTGTTAATGGGCAGGCATCTGAGTCCCTCCCAGTGAAGGCATCAGTCCCACAGGGCTCAGTGCTGGGAACAGTCCTCTGGAACATATATATACAGATGACCTTCTCCAGCAGCTGCCATCGATCTCGGCCTACGCTGATGACTGTACCCTCTCCTGTACATACCCTCGGCATGACAGTGGACAAGTGGCTGACGAGATCAACCAACAGCTAAAGGTAATACAGGAGTGGGGAGAACGTTGGCAGGTGACCTTTGCCCCAGACAAGACCCAAGCAATGGTGGTCTCTCGTTCCCCTGCTGCTTGGACAGTAGTGGAAGGGTGGGTATGCTTTGATGGTGTTCCTCTTCCACTCCAGGTAGCCATCAAAACCCTGGGTGTGGAGGTGGATCGAGGGCTCAGATTTGATGGACACATCAGACACATTGCCCAGAAAGCCTCCCACAGAGTGTCTGCCTTACGTAGGATAGCGAGTCTCCTGGACAGGAGTGGAAGGCTTGTACTCTACAAGGCCCAGATAAGACCTTATATTGAGTATGCTTCCCTCTCCTGGATGTCATGTGCCGCCTCACATATTAAAAGGCTGGACGATATCCAGAGACGTGCCCTACGTCTGGTGGAAGCTATAGGACCCCCTACACAGCCACCACCTAGCCACCTTGACTCACTGGAACACCGCAGGGATGTTGCAGCACTGGTGGTGTTCCACAAGGCACTGGTGCATGAGGTGCCACACCTGACTGGGTTGTGTCAGCCTCCAAGAGTCACCACACGGGTCACGAGAACGGTGACAAACGGTGGTGACACAGTGGAGGTGCCACATTCCCATTCCTGTCAACACCAGCGAACATTTGTGGGCCGTGTATCCCGGATGTGGAACATCTTCACTACATGTATCCCTAACATTCGGGAGATGAACACCCAAGGTGTGAAGTTGGCAGCACATAAATGGAGGGGAATGCAGCCCACTCCACTCACACTTGTCACTTAAAAGGAAATTTATTAAGTGAAGTTGAGTGCATCTCAACTGTATAACACTGACGTTAGTGTAGTGAAGTGTATTGGTGTACAGTGAAGTGAGGTGAATGATATGTATTTTACTATGTATATACTGCTTGCCCTTCAAATAGGTAACAAACGACAGTGTTCCTTTCGGCAGTAAACAACTGCTGCAGATATGGTTAAATAAAAAAAAAAAACAAGAGAGAGAGAGAGAGATAATTATTATGATGGTAGAAAATTTCGTTTGGGATGAATGGAGAGGATTCTCATGAGGTTTTCTACAATATTAAAACAGGGTTACACACACACACACACACACACACATATATATATATATATATATATATATATATATATATATATATATATATATACATATCATTCACCTCACTTCACTGTACACAAATACACTTCACTACACTATATATATATATATATATATATATATAGTGTAGTGAAGTGTATTGGTGTACAGTGAAGTGAGGTGAATGATATATACAGGGTGTTTCTTAAATACCTCTCATAAATTTCAGAATGAATAGATCTAACATTAGTAAATATACTTTACTCTGTGACGGTTTTGGAATTTTTTCACATTTATCGAGATATTACACATTTTAGTTTTGCTAGGAAAGTCTAGGGAATGAAAACGATGAATAGATTACCATCACCTCAAATAATTTATTTTGTCATAAATGTTTGAACATGAACACTTTACAGTATTTACAATAGGTGCTCAAAGTTTCTCCCACCCTCGTTGATACAAGCAAGACCAATAAGACTTATTGGTCTTGGATACAAGCATGGGCTCGGCGCAAAAGAGACTGTCGCACTCTTTCAATTATCCCTGGTGTGTTTCTTATTTCTCTGCATGCCTCTTGAACTCGTTACCACAGTTCCTGACGGGTGTTGATTTGTGTAGCATACACCCTGCTCTTCAAGTGTCCCCACAGATAAAAGTCAAGTGGAGTTATGTCTGGTGATCTAGGTGGCCAGGCAATGGGACCAACACGGCCAATCCACTTATCAGGGTACATAACATTAATGAAATCCCTCGTATCTCGTGCAAAGTGAGCTGGAGCCCCATCCTGCATGAACCACATTTGTCTACGAGTTCTGAAAGGCACATCTTCAAGTAGTATGGGTAAGTCATCCTGAAGAAATCTGGTGTACACATTGGCTGTAAGACGCTGAGGTAACATAAAAGGTCCGATTAGATGGTCACCAAGAATACCGGCTCAAACATTAATCGAAAAGCGTTCCTGATGTCCCCTCGTTGTCGTTGCATGTGGATTTTCTGCTGCCCATGTGTGTGTATTATGTTGGTTCACCATGCCATTTCTTGTGAAATTTGCCTCATCACTAAACAAAACCTCTGCAACAAAACCGTTGTTCTCTCTCTCTTGAGTAAAGAGCCACCGACAGAAATCCACTCGTTGTTGATAATCTCGTTCATTCAGAGCATGGATGATCTGGTGATGATATGGGTATAGGCCATTAATTTTCTGTTTACAATCCTCCATACTGATGCATGAGACACTCTAAATCGTGCACCAAGTCGACGTGTGCTTGTAGATGGATCATCTGCGATGGCATCAAGGATATCCTCTTCTGCATCGAGTACTTGCTCACCATGAGGCCTTCCTCTGTTTACTGCACGTGTATTCAGTGAGCCATATTCCCGTAGTCGTCTTTCTACACTGAGGTAAGTAGGCCGAGATGGTTGCCTCCGGTTGGGATATTGTCCAGCGTACATCCTTACTGCTTCAGCTGCATTTCCTCCAGCTGCACCTAAAGTAAGTAACATGTCTGTGTACTCAGTAGAGGTGTATGGCTCCATGTCTGGTACTACGTACTTACTTAAGACTGCCAATACATCCTTCTTTTTCTCACCTTCTCACATTACATTCAATTTGTGAAGTTTCATTCATAAAATATTCCAACCCATGAAGAATATTGATGGAGCACCTTGTAAATGCTGTAAAATATATTGATGTTCAACCATTTATGAACAAATAAAGTATTTGAGGTGATGGTAATCTACTCATCGTTTTCATTCCCGAGACTTTCCTAGTTAAACTAAAATGTGTAATATCTCGATAAATGTGAAAGATGTCCAAAACCGTCACAGAGTAAAGTATAATTATTAATGTTAGATCTATTCATTCTGAAATTTATGAAAGGTATTTAAGAAACACCCTGTATATATATGCCCATTTGCTGGTGGCTACCATCCTCCTACAAGCTGCACGGTGCTGGCTTTTGTTGTGCTGAGTCGGATTCCTTTTGTACTGTATCCACGCCGCGTACTTGGCCTCAGCAGCAGCATGGCAGCGGTAGCCAAACCAGGGCTGGTCCTTGGGTCTGGTAGCGTATTTCCTGTGTGGCACATGACGTTTCTGGAGGGCTAAGAGGTGAGATGTGAAGGCATGAGCCATACTCTCTGACCCTCCTTGGAGCAGGGTTGTCCATGATGTTTGCTGCAGGTCACGTCGCAAGGATATCCAGTCTGCCTTGTCACACATCCAAATAGTGCGGGTGGTGGCCTCGTCCCTTGCCACACCTACATTAACCCTGGTCAGGACAGCATGGTGGTCAGAGCTGCCCACAGGTCCCAGCTGGTGACAGCAGAGGGTGTCCTCCTGAAGGTCAGAAATGACTGGATCCAGCGTCCCTCCCACTCGTGTGTGGGGAAGGTCACATGGCCTATTAAACCCTGTACATCCAGGAGGTTTTCGTAGGTTTGCTGCTCCAGGTGGTGGTTGAGGTCACCCACCACCAGGACGTGGCTGCAATGGTGAACTGTCAGCAGGTCATCCAGTTTCTCTGACAGGTAGTGGAGTGAGGCAGGCCCCTGTCTTGGGGGACGGTACATAGCACTGATCAGGAGGGCCGAACGGTCAGCCAGTACTACTCGGAAAAACATGGCTTCCATCTCGGGAGGTGTTTCCACATTTAGTAGCTGGGACTGAAACATACAGCCACCCCGCCTCCTGCTCATTCTAGGCGGTCCCTCCTGGTCCAGTTGGTATAGCCACATATTTTGCCGAATGTGGGCTCCACCTCACTGTTAAGCCAGGTCTCTGTCACAACAACAATGTCTATGCTGTGTCGCAGCACACAGTTGTGGGTAAGGTCCCCAATGTTTGTACGGAGACCCCTTACATTGGCAGATAGAATCTTTAGTTGGTGACGGGCACACCCTGGCCCTGGACGTGCCATGATGGAAAAGGGAAGTGGGTTAGGGTGTGGTGTCGTTGGTGTGGGGTGGTAATGTAAGGATACTGGTGTGGAGGGATCCACTGCACACCCTGGTTCTGTCTCCAGGTGTCAGGCTGTGGAAAGGATGGTCGGGATTGTGGCAGAATTGGCTGAAGAGGTAGATTTGGCTGAAGAAGTGCTGCAGAGGGGAAGGGGGGGTCTGAGTGTCTTCCCTCTGCCAGTATCTGCCTCAGAAGACGTTCCTGTCGCTGGTCAGCGGTGCGATGATGGCAGTCCTCTACAGTGTGTACTCTTCTTTTGCAGTGGTGTTGTGTTGATTAGTTGTGTGGTACCTTGATTTCCTACCCTGCTGCTGCTGAGAGGGGTTCCTAGTCTTCCCCTTTTCTCTTCTCTTTCCCCCACGCTTTCTGGTGGTGGGGGTGCTTGAAGCAACTGGGGGTGGATGGGGACTGGTTGCAGGACCTGCACTGTTGGGGTTGGTCTCCTCAGTATCACTTTGTGCAGTGGTGGTGTTGTTGGTTACTGTAGGGATGGTGACTTGGGAAGTTGGTCTGGTGTCAGTTCCTGTGGCAGATGTGATTGTGGGAATGACGGGTGGTGTAGTGTCAGTCCCGGTGGCAGCTGTAGTGATTGAAGTGATGGTCAGTGTGGTGTCAGTCCCAGTGGCAGCAGTGGTGGTTGGAGTGATGCCAAGTGGTGAAGACCTGATAGTGTGTCTCAGATGTTGTGGTCTGCCAGAACTCCACCACCCTCTCCAGTACTCAGAACCTTGATAAACACTCTCCCAGTTTACCAATAGTGCTTGCAAGGGCACTCACAGGCTGGTTTTTCGTGATCACTATTGATTCACGCTGTTTGGAGGCTATCAGCCTGTCACCAATTCTGAGGGCCGAGGCGAACACTTCCTTATGTTGAATTATCAAATCCCTGTCATGCTGTAGGGATTTGATTTTGATGTTTGATCTTGAGGCTTCCTCCGTTAGCTTTTCGACCAGGGAGATTAGTTCCCCTTTTTCCAAGTCTTCCCACTGGCTTTCTTTTCTCCCTGGATTGGTGAGCTGTCCTTGACTGTCGAGGAGTGGTGGGGTATGTGGTTCAGTTGTCTCACTAACATGAGTCACTGGGTCTGGTATGTTGGCCTGGGTGCGTAGCTGCTCTGTATCGACACACCTGTATACTGGGAAGTCGCCCAGACAGCTGGTGTGACACAAGTTTGGGCAGTCTTTTTCTTCACAGCTTACATATGCTGTGTTTTTTTAAGTTGCCTTTCCACATACAGCACACCACTTTTGCGGGTGGCATCCTGGTAGCTCCCGCCTGGCAATCAAGCAGTGTGTGGTAGCAGGCATGGAGGAGGTGGTGGTGGTGGCGGAGGTAAACAGTGAGCGAGGGGGTAGTGTACTCCCTAGGGAATTAACGTCTCGTAGCCCAGAGTGGGGAGTGTTGGGTTGTGGCATAAAGTGATCTTATACAATAACACCAACACTCAAAACACTCCCAATTTCATACACATGGGTACAAGGCAACAAATACTCAAATTCACTCAATACTCAAATTCAGTAGAGTACAGTTCAGTACAATAGAGTAGGAGAGAAGAGCGGGAGCCTAGAGTGGCGCTGTAGATCCTGTGTCAATGCCGCGAACTACAGGTATAAACAATAAGCGGGAAGCAGTCAATCCTCCACACAATTTCTAGGCACTTATTTCACTCTGGGTTGAAAAATTATTCACCAACCTTTCATCTCCGTGATCACAGTATATTCACGCACCATATATAAGTAGATGGGGGGGGGGGGGGGGTCAGATGACACTGTCTCCGTAAAACACTGGTAAATCGTGGAGCACGGTGAATCTCTCTCTCTCTCTCTCTGTCCATTTGTTTGTCATTCTCTCCCTCTCTCTCTCTCTCTCTCTCTCTCTGTCCATTTGCTTGTCATTCTCTCCCTATCTCTCTCTCTCTCTGTCCATCTGCTTGTCATTCTCTCCCTCTCTCTCTGTCCATCTGTTTGTATGTTTCGTCCTCTTCCTCTCACTCTCTCCCTCCCCCACTTCATATATATATTCATATGGTTATTTAATTAACTGATGGTGTATGCAATGATTATAGTAACGACTACACCTCATTTTCTATGTATCAAGTGTATTGGTGTAGTATAATATTACGGAATATATAACTTCCTTTCCATATAACATGTAAAAAATGTGAGCATCTCAAACATCGTTTAACAATCATCCTAAACAGTTCGTGATGTTAATGATATCGTAAACTGTCTCTTCCCTTGATAAGTATAGAACCACTAACATAATTCATTATTCAGGTTCCTGTTATTATTTCTGATAGAGAGAGTTCGGTTGCCATTCATAATTAAAGTGTTTGCGTAAATGTGTGTATACTATGGCATAATTATTATATGGTAAGAAAACCAACTCCTGACCACCTTCGTGTCTGCAGCATAAAAACATGATTCTCCCAATATCACATGCCCCCCAAAAGTCAACAAGAACTGACCTAATGCAAAGTTCAACAAAGAAATCAATATCAATTCGAACAAAATTTAAATGGTAATTTTAGAATGGGAATTATTATTAATAAATTTCGGCCACTATCACACTCAACTCTTTAAGATAATGTAATACCTAACAACACCTACTACTTTCCAACTCAACCAGTCGATGGTGGTTGGTGCCTCTCCTCCCATCCCTCTGCCCCTCCTGTCCTTCCTTCCATCACCATCCCCTCCATAACCCCCACTATAACTCGCCCTGTAGAAAAGACCACAAAATATGTATGCTAGTGTCTGTATCCCATCAGCTCGCCACTGTACTACGTGATCATACCATATTATGCTTTTGGTATCGAATTTGAAAAAAAGAAGAAAAAAAAAAGTAGGAGGTTGCTGGAAAAGGGTCTATCAATTGCTGCTGATTTCTGAATTAAAGGTGAGCTATAGCAGTTGGGTTCAATAAAAATTAGGCACAGTGACTAGGCTCTATTGAAATTAATATAATTAACACCAAATTACGATACTCGCCACTCAGGAAATCCCAGTTCCAGTGGAAGGAATGTTCTGAAACTATCTAACTATTCAAATGGCTGAGTGTATTACCTGAATTTGCACCACGAAGGTAAAATACATTATTTTGTGTCTCGTAAGTATTTGCAACATCTCTCTGTATAATGTTCCCACAAGACGAATGAACAGTTAGACCGTAATCTGACATGATGTAAATTGCTGCTAAATTTGTTACCTATGCTGTTAATTGATAATATATATACAATTTAACTTCCTTTGAGAACCATGGCAGCTTTCGTTCCCTCCCCATTGGTTTGATAACTATTTGTTTAAATCCTAATGACAGATTATTATTATAGTGCATGGATACATAATTCCTTGGACAATTAACAATTTAAATGTTATATATCAGAATATTACTCCATGACAAACTGTAGGAAGGTGCAACTATTTTCCATGAATATGAGCGTACAATTGAAGATATAGTGAAATGTATTTAAAAGATGATCCTACTTACCACTTTTATGTATATTATCGAGACCTTCAATGTAAGGTGTGAGAGAGGACAAGGCGACAGCTTGAACTGTTATCTGTCTGCTGATACAATAAAGACATCGCCAGTACACCAACACACTCTTTCCTGAGACCGTCTCCAAACCTAATGAAGATAATGTAAGCCAATCTCAGATCAATGTTTTAATTGAATATTGGCATGTCACAATTGACTAATTCTCAGAATTTCTGAGTTTCTAATGAATACAAGCAGATAATCATTTCATATTTGTCATACTCGTTAGATATCAAGATCAGTCTTTAGTTGTATTTAATGTCTGTTGATAGAGATAATATTTTTTTTTCGTAACAGCACCTTTACATGTATGCCAATGATAATTTCCTGTAAATAAATGCTCATATCTAAACAATAAAATTCTCGGACCATTCTATATTTTGTATTTTTGTTAGCCATAGCAGGCCACACCAGAGGAGGAACATGGGTGGCACCAGCGAGTATGGAAAATATTCGACATGGGTAGTAACATAGGCTATGTAGTCTCGGCCACCGAATATATATATATATATATATATATATATATATATATATATATATATACAGGGTGTCCGGAATTTTTTGCCCGAAAATTTGGCAAATGCATCCTTTATTAATTCTGAAAAGAAAATACTCTATTGATGTGGTCTTTTTTTTTTCTCTAGTTTAGCGGTAATTGAGACATTTAAATGTGTGACAGAACGTTAGGTAATGTACACAGAGGCAGCCCCGCACCGCGCCCAGCAGCCCGTTGAGTTGCCAAGTCGGAATAAACGTACATTTTATTTCAAATTTTACACGTTATGAGAATTCCAGTCGTCGGGCAGCGTCCCCAGGTTGAAGATGCTGAACGTGTTGTAGGTGAAATGGGTGCAGTCCTTCGCGTTTTAATGTTTGCCAAACCCTCGTTCGTGGAACACCAAGTCGGGATGAAATTCGTCTTATGCTGATCCTTGGGCTGTGCTCTACCATGTTAATGATGCGCTGGTCTCCCCTTTCATGGTGTTCAGCTGTGGCCAGTACTCCAGGAAAGCACCCTTTATCCCTGAGATTTTGGACGACGTGGTAGAACTTTATATGAAGCCTACCCTGTTTTCAAGTGACATACTCTTGTATAAAAATGTCCTGTCTAATGATTATTGATTGATAAGTATAACACAGTTTTGAGAATAACGTGTAAATATTGAAATAAAATGTACGTTTATTCCGACTTGGCAACTCAACGGGCTGCGGGGTGCGGCGCGGGGCTGCCTCTGTGTACATTACCTAACGTTCTGTCACACATTTAAATGTCTCAATTACCGCTAAACTAGAGAAAAAAAAAGACCACCTCAATAGAGTATTTTCTTTTCAGAATTAATAAAGGATGCATTTGCCAAATTTTCGGGCAAAAAATTCCGGACACCCTATGCTTTAATCAGAGCGAAGGATCTTACATAGGTCATGATGCTCCTCAATCCCCTGTTTCCTTCTGATGGCATGTTTGTATCCATCAAACCTCATCGAACATATATTTATAGCAAAGAGCGGGTATACAGTGAGGACCTGTATGATTTCTCAAAAGAAGACATTCTTGGTATGTGCCCTGAGAGTGTTCAACGAGTAACAAAGATGAAAGTCAGTAAGAACATGATCATCCTCACTTTCTATGGCTCACATAATTATCACAGATCGCATTAATATCAATCTTACCTCTTTAGAGGTGAAGCCTTTTGTTGAGCGTCCTTTACAGTGTTTTTGCTGTCATGAGTTTGGTCATGGAAGGAGGAATTGTACAAACCGTTCCCGGTGTGGTAATTGTTCTGCTCTTGACTCACATCCTACTTCTGAGTGTCAGTCATACAGTTACTTCTTTTAATGGAGTGATGCTCAACCCCTACGTTCTCGCCAATGTAAGACGTACAGTTGGACACATGAATGGGTGGTACAGCCCAGGTGAAAGAAACTTGTCCCATTTGAGTAACCAGTGTCTATTATCAGGAACTTGCTTTTTATTACCTTCTTCAATACTGACTTCTGCCCCTGGTGTCTCCTATTTGGCACTAAGGAACTTGATATTGGGAGAAATTGACCACCTTTCACTTGGGCTGTACCACCCATTCATGTGTCCAACTGTACCTCCTGGAACAGGATATCCTTCACTAGGCTAACTTCCAATTCATCAGCATTGGTAGTGCCAGACGGTAACTCAACCTCCGGCAACAAAAGAATGGTGGTTTGAAGACATACTCTTCCTCCCTTCGCCCTCATCATTCCAAGTCGACAACATCTAATTCAGTTGCAGCACCCTCTCACCTCTCCCAAGAAACAGCTGCTTCTTACTCTGGTGAGAACGTTTCTCCAGTTTCACTCCGCTTTCTTTTACAGTAGAGAAGGGTGATCTCCTCCGACTCGTAAGAGACCTTCCCCCTCCCTTTATTTTATTGTGATATTAATGGTCGTCATCCTTTGTGGGGTAACAGTATTGTCATTTCCAGGGGTGTTATATTAACTTGTCTTATTGAGGATGAGAGATTAGGCGTTTTAAATACGGGAGATATGCCACATTTCCATTGACATCACTTTGCTTACCCGGTGGACAGTTAGATTTCACTTGGAATGTATTGCCCGATTTAAAAAAATAGTGACCATTTTCCTCTACACCTAGAAAATAACAGGAATAAACGGTAGTCTCGTCTTCCTCGGTTGAGATTAGAGAAGGCTGACTGGCGGCTTTTCCAAGAAGTTATTTCTTTGCTTTCTTCTCCTGTAGATATTAGTAGCTCTGACGAGGCTGTGGCTTACTTTAACGATTTGTTGCTCTCAACTCTTTTTCTAAAACTTCTGGCCACTTTCCCAAATGTCCTGTCCCTTGGTGGTCACCAGTCTGCACCACCGCTGTGCAGGAGAAGAGAGCTGCTTTCTCTAACCTTCGTCGCAATCGTTAGGACCATATTCATTTAAAGGACTTCCGATGGGTGCAGGCACAGGCTAAGCGATTTTTAAAAGAGGCACGACATGCAACTTGGAAGGCCTATGTGTCTTCGATTACTACTATAACCCCGCTATCCAAGTGCTCAAGAAAGTTTGAAAGATTATCAGGAAATATCGACCATTCTTATCTCCTCTAAGGACAACTGTGGCTGATTCAAAGGAGGTAGCGGATACATTTGTGAGGTATTTTGCAAATGCGTCCAGGAAAGACCCTCCCTCACCAATGGATCAATGCAATTGGAGTCTAGCACCATTAATTTTAATTCACTTGGTGGCGATACTTATAATTTCTCATTCTCTACCTCAGAGTTCCAGATGGCACTGTCTCAGTGTTGTGATTCATCGCCGAGGCAAGATGGTTTTCCTTATGCTTTATTTGCCATATGTAAGAAGAGGCTCGCCATTTTTGCTAGATTTTTAAAATCTGATTTGTAACACCATTAAATTTCCTTTTTCTTGGAGGGTTGTGGTAATAATACCTATCCCCAATCCTGGGAAAGATCACCTAATAGCTACTAACTATCGGCCAATTTCTCTCACCTCTTGCAATTGTAAACTAATAGAGAAGATGGCAAATGCTAGACTCATGTTACATTTGAAAAGGGGTGATTACTGGTAGCCAGTACAGTATGGCTTCCGTAAAATACGCTCCACAAGAGACCCAGAGTAAGTATATAATTATCCATTTGTGAAGCTTTTGCTAACAACCACTATCATGCCACTGTATTTTTTATATCAAGAGACGGCATATGATACTACTTGGCATCATGGAATTTTTATTTGTCTATATGAGTTTGGTCTGCATGACAAAACCCCTATATCATATTCAAAAGTTTATATTTCAAAGATTTTTACGTGTTAGAGTTGGAGGTGCCACTTAGGAGTATACTTTGTTTGATACCGTTCGCAGTTGCCATTAACAGTGTTATCAGAGTTCTCCCTGATGGAGTCCGAGGATCAATGTATGTAGACGACTTATTCATTTCGGTCTCTGCATCTCGTAAGTCATTAATTGAAAGAAAATTATAGCTGGCAATCAATAGGATTTCCCGGTGGGGGGACACCTGCGGATTTCGCTTCTCGATTCCAAATACTGTTGCGATGCATCGATGCCGTTTTCATGGGGTGCATATTAACCCGGACTTGCATCTCAACAATAGAAGACTATCTCGTAAGTAAAAAACTTGGTACCTGGGACTTATATTTGACAGCCGTCTAACCTGGGTACCACATTTCCGATACATAAAGACTCTGTCGCTGTTGAGCGTTTTAGCACATCCATCTTGGGGTTCTGACCGAAAAACCTTCCTGCTTTTGTACAAGTCTCTCATCCTACCAAAGATAGATTATGGGTGTGAAGTTATTCTTCTACAGGTATTATTCTTCTAAGGTATGCAGGTATTAGGTTGGCAATGGGGTCATTCCATTCTTCCCCAATTCCCAGCTTGATAGTGGATGTCCTCCCTTTGAAACTGCATCGTCAGTCATTAATGGTACGATGTTGGTATAGATTTCAGCGTCTCCCGGACTCTGTACCAATATATCAGAACGATAAGATTTGAATCTCGCCCATCATTGCCAAAGCCTTTTGGCTATACTGTTCATTCAATGTTGTCTGTTTTCTCTACACTTTCCCTTCCTGTAAGGTCCCATAAAATTCCAAGGGTAGGTCCATGGCTTCTGCCCAAGGTGTCGTTTTGCAGATCTTTTCCAAAGAATAAAGGGTCCATTTCTAGTCAACAACCGTTGGTCCTGTTTTGGGAACATGCAATATTCGGTAAAGCTAGGGTGGGCTTAAGCCTTACTGTCTTACCGTCTTTCGGCTGGTTTGCCACCGTTCCTGGCGTTGCCTAAGTTTTTACTGCAGAACTTGTAGCAATTTTACTAGCCTTAAAATCATCTTTAATCTTCCTCAATCTGACTTTGTTATTTTTAATGATTCTAATAGTGCACTTTCTGCACAAAAGTCTTTTAGTTTATCTTCATCCTTATGTTTTATCCTTTTTAGAGTGGCTGCCTTAAATCAAGCACCATGGGCGTCAGGTGGACTTTTGTTGGGTCCCTGCCCATGTGGGGGTGTCTGGTAGACTGGCCAAAGCATTGGTATCCAATAGTGCTCTTCCAGGGCAAGGTCTCCCTGCTTCTGACCTGCTCCCCTTCATCAATCTTTGTGACCGACGGTGTTGGCAAGAACATTGGGATCGAATACAATGCGCACCATGAGTTCGCCTTTGAGTCTGTTTTCCTACTCTTGGCTGAGTCGTATGTGGGAGACGACTTTATGCCATCTTCGTATTTGCCATACCAAGTTCTCCCAAGGTTTTTTAATGGGCGGGTGTACTTCCCTCAATATGTGATGATTGTTTGGTCACACTGACTGTCCAGCATGGGCAAGTTGAATGTCCAGCCTCAGTGTCCTAATGTCCTAGACCTCCGCTACCGGTTCCTCTCTGAGTACCGGGAGGTGGATGGTTCATATCAGACGGCAGCGGTACTCGGGGAGGAGCTGTGATCGGGAATTGGGGTTAACTCTGGCTATTTTAATAAAATATGAGTTTTTAGTTAAATATCCTTTTAATGATACTGCTGCTCCCTTTTTTGGGGACTGAATCCTGCTATATGCATGTATATATTTTATAGATTATAATATACTGTATATGAGCAAATATTAAGAATATTAAACCTTTATTATTATGTTCGGTGGGATATGACGCCAGATGCCATGGCATCATCTATCAATAAATCAATCATCTCACTCTGTAGTGAGTGGTTCACATCATGATCACACGTGTGTCGAGATTCAAGTTTCTGATCGTGGTCTTGATTACACGTGGTTCGAGATTCACTTTTCATGGTGGCAAAGCTAAGTGGTAAATTAGGAAGTGGAATCAACTGTACTTTGCCTCTGGCCATGAAACAACTTAGCACGGTCCCTTAAATTTATCATTGAGGTTGAGGATGGAAAATTGCCATTTTTTTATTGCCTGATTCACGGGGTAGGTAAGACCGTTAAATTTAGCATAAATTGGAAACCTACCAATGTTTGTTCATATATACATTATTACTCTGCACACCAAGACAAAGTAAAACAGTCTGTGATCTCTTCTATGTACTTACGTGCTCTACGTGTACGTATTCCTGAATTAATAGATGAGGAATTTGGATTCATCTCTAATATTGGAAGAAAGTTGTGAAAAGTTAAAATGTAATCGTTATTCCACCACTCTATTGCAAGATGATATACCTGCAAATTTACTCCCATACAATACAATGAGCCAGATAACAAAAAATCATACTGAAAGTTATACTTTGACGCGAAGTCTCTGAGGAACAGTGTGGGTTTATAAAAGGAAAAGGTACAAGCAATGCAATATTCATGCTACAAACCATGGCCAAAAGAGTTATAGAGAAACAGAGAGACCTGTATGTGTGCTTTATTGACTATGAGAAAAACTTTGACAGAGTAACACATGCAGATGTAATGGAAATATTGAAAAACGTTGGAATACTTGAAAAAAAAATATAGAGTGATTAAGAATCTATGCTGGGCACAGAAGGCTTGTGTGCGAGTTGATGGAGAAGAAACGGATTCGTAGACAATTCGAAGAGGTGTCAGGGAATAAGTATCGGAGGAAGTAATTTTAATATATGGGGAGGCCTCACAGTACCCCCCTATCTGCGCTCCTGTTAATTTTAAAAGCAAAAGCTCCTTGCCATCGTAATCCTCGTTGGGTTTTACATATACTGACCAATTTTCATTACAATCGAGCAACAAATAATATTTTCTCCAAAATTTTTGACATTTTTTTGGAAAAAAATAACAAAACAAAAACTATGTTTCAGAATTGCATAAGATTTTATGTGGACAATCCTCTGATATATAGCAACACTGCTATAGAACGAAAAGTCCATTATCACTGCTATAAATGGGAAAATTCCTTGCCTGAAATTGTTGAAAAAAAATTTCTCCTGAAATTTTGGGAAAAAATTCGCCAAAAATAAAATAATCGTTTTAGATCGAAATCCCTATTGCAAAATGTGCTCATATATACGTACATGACGTGTGAATATGATTCATTGACATAACGTCAATACCCTTCGTGTTGTTAGCTTTTATAGTGGAAAAATTTGAAAAAAAATCACTTGGAAACTAAAAACAGTAGGAAATTCTTCAGTTGGTGCTCTAAACTGGGAATGCTTCCATTTTCTTCAGCATGCCCACGGCTATAGAGCATTGAGAAGTGGCTGGATGTAGGGGAAACTATTGATTTTTGGCGATTATTTTAATGCGATCGAATTTTTTGTTTCGGCACCCCGTTTTTTATTACGTAAGACACTGAGGCCTCCCCCCTTAATAACATGAGATATGTAGATGATACGGTGTTATTAGCAGATGTTAATAAAAAATTGCAAACAATCTTTGATAGAGTAAAAGGGGAAAGTGAAAATGAAGGTTTGACAATAAATGTAAGAAAATCAAAAAGTATGGTAATGTTAAAGAAGACACCAACACCAAGAATGAAGTTGCGTTGTGATGATCAGACGGTGGAAAGGGTGGCGAGCTTCAGCTATTTAGGAAGTGTTGTGACAGAAGATGTGAGATGCGGTAATGAAATTAAAAGGAGAATAATAATAGCAAAGAATGCATTTGGTATTATGAGGAGCATGTTGACAAACACGAAGCTTTCAATACGGACAAGAAAAAGTTTGATCAACACCCATATGTGGAGAGTTGGACGTTGCCAGTGTCTCGAGATGGTAAGGAGATTAGAAGCGATAGAAATGTGGTTGTGGAGGAGAATAATGAAGATACCCTGGGTGGTAATAATGACGAATGAAGCGGTACTGGAGATGGTGGAGGAGAAGAGAGAGTTGGTGAGGGGAAGACAGCTGAAGTTTTTGGCCATGTAATGAGGAGGCGAGGGCTGGAGGATCTGATTATGACTGGAGTGGTGGAGGGAGGAAGAGGAAGACCAAGAGTAAAATATATGGAGGGATTAGTGAAACTAGCACGAATAGGAATGACAAGCGGGCAGTTCATTAGAGCTGCAAGAGACAGAGAAAGATGGAAATCCATGGTTGCCGACGTCCTGGAGGATATGGCACAGCATTAGGTTAAGTTAACAATACTTCTTAATATTTTAAAGTCCCACTTATCTGTAGTACGAAGCGCTACATTGTGCTAATATTCACAATAGGAATACAAATTGTCTTGCAAAATATTTAGTGTTGAATTTGAACCTGTCCATTCCGTCATTAAGTGGACCATTTTGTTTTAGTCGCATTTGATTGATAGCCTATCGTTTCCTCCAAATTGTGCCAGTAAACAGACAGGGTCAGTGCATCTAATAGGTGTTATGTTTTCTGGCATCGTTTGGAATAATCAGTAACCCTCCGATAAAATGATCCTCTTAATTATTTGTATCAAATCTTATTTCATATATTTCGCTTATATTTTAGTTTTAACATGTTCATAGTGATAGTCATGACCAACCTTGAGTTTCAGTCATAAGATTAGAGCTGGTTCTGGTTCTAGTTGATTCCTTGATAGCAAGATAGACGGCACTGAGAACATTGCGGAGAGTACGGTGGAGGAGTACAGCTTCCACATATGCTTTCTCTCCCAACGCCATCACTCGCACTTCGGCCATCCTCCACATTCCAGCATTTTCCATTAAGCTAGATAATGAAAAGCTGTCGTAATCATATTATTTCCAACTTTCTAGGATAGCTGATTGATCATTACCTGCTATAATGTACTATAGGTAATGGATAAGTATGCTATAGCTGTATTCAATTAAAAAAACTATTCTCTTTTATTTCTGAACAATAGGAGTAAAATACTAAGGTGTAGGCCTACCCGGAGCCCAGCAGGGCAAGACGTAATAGACTACTATGCATTTCAGAGGTTGTGAGGCATCGTTGTTCGCATAAATCTCCCAAGTGAACAGTTGGATCAGTATGGTATTTTGGAACAGCTTGTTTCACACCCTGCCCTAATTGTTGGCACTATAGTGTATTGTCAAATGTGGTTGATTAGAGCGCTTACTCTTGACTCTGTAGTACCTGGTTTTGAAATGTTTTGGTTTTAAATTTGGGGGAAGCAACTCTGGGAAGTAAATTCCTGAGACCAGTAGTTTTGGGGACGAATTAATTTTGGTAAATGGAAATATAAGGAAAAATGGACAAGATGAGGGAAAATACAGAAGCTAGTGGGTATATTTTGTTACCTTCTTGATCGAAATGTTACCATCTCTTCACCTGATATAGCTGAACTCTTCTCTCAAACCTTTGCCTCTAACTCCAGTACGGCGATTCTGGCTCTGTCTCTCCAACTCCGCCCCCCTCTGACTTACTTATACCTGTCATCAGAATCTCTTCAAAGGAAGTATATTCAGCCCTCTCTGGTCTTAACACTCGGAAGGCGTACAGGCCTGATGGGAGATCTTCTGTTGTTTTCAAGAACTGTGTTTCCATGCTGATACCCTGCCTAGGCAAACTATTCCGTCTTTGTCTATAGTCTAACACTTTTTGTGCTGGAAGTTTGCTCTTATCCAACCTGTTCCGAAGAAAGGTGACCGCTCCCAACCCTCCAACTATCGTCCCATTGTTTTGACCTCATGTCTATCTGAAGTCTTCGAATCTATTCTTAACTTCATATTTCATAAGCACCTTACTGGCCATGATCTTCTTTCAGATCGTCAATATGGCTTCCGTCAGGGACGCTCCACTGGCGATCTTCTATCCCTTCTTATTGATTCATGGTCATCCTCTATTCGAAGCTTTGGTGAAACTTTTACTGTTGCCCTCGACACATCCAAAGCTATTAATAGAGTCTGGCACAAAGGTTTAATCTCCAAACTGCCCTCATTCGGTTTCTATCCCTATCTCTGCACCTTTATCCCTAATTTCCTTTCTGGTAGTTATATATATACAGGGTGATTCAAAACTACATTTACAAAATGACAGGGTAAAGTCCTGACATGATGTTAAACATGTTTCCATATGTAATTTTCAAAAATTTAAAAAGTTAATTACATACATGAAAGCCAAATCCATTGCCGTGGGCGAACGATCGAACGCTTTAAAATAACACCTACCCCCACCTCATCCCCTGGCTTTCATGTCTGTCATTAACTTTTTAAATTTTTGAAAATTACATATGGAAATATGTTTAACATAATGTCAGGACTTTACCCTGTCATTTTGTAAATGTAGTTTTGAATCACCCTGTATATGTTACAGTAAAATCTTCAAAACAGTAAATTTGTAAATTTCCTTGATTTTCCAGAAAATTTACAAAGTGACTGTTTCAATCAGTAAATTTACAAAATTACTAAAATTTGTAGGAAATTTACAAATATACTAATTTCACGAGCCAGTAATTTAACAAAATTACTGATTCATCGATTATGATTTTTTATTATGATTTTTTACACAAACGAGCAGAAGCACACATCATCTAAAGTCAAATGATCCAAATTAATTCACAAAACAGGATTAAAAAGAACATAATGATCTAATTTATTCATAAAACAGGATTAAAAAGAACATAGAGGGTGTGTGTGTGGGGGGGGGGTGGCTTGCACTATGGTAGTGTCAACAAACTAGGCTACTTATTTGGACATGTCAGACTGGAGTGACATTTGGAGTTACACTTGAGGTCGTTTCTGAAACAAGAACATTTATTTGTTCCGCATCTCTTTGCCCCACGCACACAGTTACATTTTGTGAAACCTTGCCCACCTAATGCTGATTCTGCTATGACGGCGGAACGCAAAGAAATTACTTTGTCAAGACAGATATCCTCATTGTTCAACAGTCTTTGAGGGCATAAATCAAACTGATTTCGGGAAAAGCCCCCTTTTAGCACACCAGCTTTCACCCCAATAGTGTGTGTCTGTGGATATGTCTCTATTCAAAATAACACCTAGAATGTTCCTGGCATCACCTCTGCCACGGTCTACCAAGGGCACAGGAACTGCCACATTGTCTCCCACTTCACCACTTTTGAAATCGACTTTACTTCTTTTCACCAGTTTAATGATTCATCGATAACGATCAGTAAATTTGTAAATTTCCTACAAATCTTAGTAATTTTGTAAATTTACTGATTGAAACAGTCACTTGGTAAATTTACTGAAAATTCTAGGAAATTTACAAATTTACTGTTTTGAAGATTTTACTGTAACATATATATCACTTGAGGCACGTGATCCAGGAATATGCGTAAGTCCACAAGGAAGGAAAGAAACACGGAGTCCCAAGCGCTTTCGTGTATTCATATCTTCATATATTTGGTAATTCTCTAATGTGACATTTTCAATAACAATAAAAATTCTAATTACATAATAACAAAATAGCTAATACTGTATTGATATCCCATAAATGAACCAGGGACCCAGGATACTTTCTCCTTACAACATGTTATTCACTATTAGTACGGTACATTTCAGTTGATATACTACAGTATGGTAATGTAACTGAAGCAGCACACCAGACTGCCAGGTCGTCAAAACACAGCGAGTTGGCGCTAATTCGCCACTGCAAACAACGTGTACTGAGGACGCTTCCCTGGGGTATGCCCTCCACCTGTGATATGGTTGCAGAGAGGGCTGTTCCAACCCACACACAAAAATTGCGACCATTGAGAATTTGAAGGCGACCCTGCAGGCCATGTGCACGGAGTTACTGCAGGATGCCATATTGCCATGTATTGTCATAGGCTTTCTCTAAATCAAAGAATACACAGACCAGGTGTTGATGTCGTGCAAAAGCCTCACATGCAGCAGCTTCAAACCTGACCAGAGCATCTGTAGTGGAACGGTGTTTACGAAAGCCAGACTGGGACGGAGACAGAAAACCGCCCGTTCCAGGAAGTATACCAGTCTGACATTCACCATCTTCTAAAATAGTTTGCAAGGACAGGAGGTCAAGGCAATAGGTCGATCAATGAGGGCAACACTAGAGTCTTTGCCTGGCTGTGGGAAAGGACGGATGGTAGTAACCCTCCACTCAGAAGGGAAGACGCCCTCCAGCCAGATTCTGTTATATAAAGCTAGTAGAAATGAGATCGCCTCCTTACCCAAGTGTCGCAACATTGCAACATTGTCTGGCCCAGGAGCAGTGTCGCCATGTTCAGGGTTGAAGATACCCAAGGAATACGATGATATGGTAGCGTGATAGAGTTGATTTATGGTGGTTGTAATTGTAGTTGTAGGTCTGTCTTTTCGGAGTAAAAGGTGGAGATTATAGTAAAGTAGAAAATCTATGTTAAACACAAGTTTACTGAAAGAACCAAGTTGGATAGTACAGGAGTCTTAGCTAGGCTGGAGCCTAGTCTAGTGACGTCATTGCAATAACGCTGACTGGCATTGGTTCCAGGGAGCTATCACGAGAACAGAACATGTCCTCCTCAGACTGTTGTGTCTGGCTGTTATTTCTGGCATACATCCTGGTGTGATGTGACTCACTCCCTATAGGTAGGTTTACGTGGAGTATATATATGTAAAATATATATGTAGAATAACCGGTACAGCCGCAGAGAGAGAGAGCAGAGTTCAGGTATCTCAGGGTGAATATATGGTTATAACTTTTATTATCATTCTCCAAGAAATCCAGGGCACTGGACTCCCAACTCGTGACTGACAGCCAGAGGTCGCGAGTCATGGATGGAAACTCTTGCAAAAGCTTCTGCCATGGTGTTGACCACTGTTAAAAAATCCATATTGTTAATTCTATTGACCTTAAGAACAGGTGGAGGACTAGGAGAAAACTTCCCCGCCATCTTACAGACTCTCCTAAACACTTGGGTGAGTAGAGTTTTAGTATTAATTGAAGACACATAGGCCTTCCAAGATGCACGTCGTGCCTCTATTAAAACTTAGCTAGCCCGAACCTTTGCCCGTCGGAAGTCCTCTAAAAGAATTGGGTCCCCACAATTGCGCAGAAGGTGACAGAAATTAGCGCGCTTCTCCCGAAAAGCAGTGGCGCAGACTGGTGACCACCAAGGGACAGGACGTTTGTGAAAGTGGCCAGAAGTCTTAGGGATAGTGTTGAGAGCAGCAGATTGGATTATATCAGTGAAATACGTTACGGCCTCATCAGAGCTACTAGAATCAGCTACAAAATAGGCCGGAGAAGTAAGCTCTTTAAAATACTGCCAGTCAGCCTTCTCTAATCTCCACCGATGAAGATGAGACTACGGTTCATACCTGTTATTTTCCATGAGTATAGGGAAGTGGTCACTACCATATAAATTGGGCAACACACTAAAGGTAAAATTCAACAATGAACTGGGTGAACAGTTGGAAATGTCAATGGCGGTAAAAGTCCCAGTAGGGCTATGAAAAGGTGTCACATCTCCCGTATTTAAAAACCGTAATCCCTCATCCTCAATAAAAGGAGCCAATAAAACACCCTTGGGATTGACTGTATTGTCACCCCACAGAGGATGACAACCTTAAAAATCACCCAATAAAATAAAGAGAGAGGGAAGGTTCCGTACAAGACGGTTGAGATCACCCCTCTCAACTGTAACACTGGGAGGAAGGTATAGTGTCATGAGTCGATGCTCGTGGCATAATAATATAAAATTCGTAGCATACCTGTGGAAAATTCCACTGGTTAGCTAGCGTCCCTCAACTGTCGAATTAATCGTACGTTTGGCGATATTGTTGCTGGAGGGGGGATGAATCGTGCCGAAGACCGCATGATTGCGTGCTTGCATATGATATCATGAGGTGGAAAAAATCATAGGAAATTATTTATACGTCGTTAATTAGAATTGCTTGTATGACTGACATGTATAATTATATTAGGATATTAAGATAGTCAGTGTAACGCATTCGAACTTGTGTGGCGCCATGCATTGCTGGCCAGACACGCCGCCAGCTGTGGAGTGGCGGAATGATACGTAACGCCAACAGTGATGCCAATTTAGTGGTTTTCCCGCTAGATCTGGAGGTTTTGTTTGTAATCTAGCTGCTAGCGGGAAATCTAGCGGGATTGCAATTTAGTCTGGCGGTTTGCTAGATGGATGGTATACGATAATGAGAAAGATTATTAATTTCATCTAATCTTATCTCACATATTCATCAATTAAATTTAAGATTTGAAACAAATCCAAAACACGACCATATACGGTAGTGCGTGTTTCGTTCAGTTCACGTCCAGTACGGATTTACAAACGGCCCAAGCACAGCCCTCAGGGCGGCCCCTCACCCTCAGTCCCTCACATACCCTCACACTTACTGGCCGTGCAGTTGTGATAGTAACACTTTTGCTGTTTACGCCTGTCCTTAGACAAAAGAGAGAGAGAGAGAAAAAAAAAAAACATTAAAAATGCCGAAACGGAAACTTCAGTACCAACAGAAATTTCGTACAAAGTGGCTGAGTGATTCTCAGTTAAAAGAGTGGATAACAGAAAAGAAAACAGTCCGAAGTGAAAGTGTCCCCAATTGCAAATTCTGTCACTGTGAACTTTCATCAAAACTGTGTGATTTGAAAGACCACGCAAATACTAAAAAACATAAAGGAAATGCACAAGCTTTTTCAAAAGGTAGACGGCCTACAGTGCCATTTCATCCTCTCAGAAAAATAACTGAATCACAGATAGCTGAAGGGAGAATGGCTATGTTTGTAGCTGCACATACGGCAGTTGCAACATGTGATCACTTGAACAACTTGTGTAAAGGTTGCTTCACAGATAGTAGGGTTGCAACTATGGTGCAGATGAAAAGGTCGAAATGTAGTGGCGTTATAAAGAACATTCTTTATGCTCATTTCACGAGAGAAATATTAACTGCAGTGGGGAATAAGCCTTACAGTTTACTCATTGATGAATCAACTGACATAAGTGTTCACAAATATCTGGGTGTGGCTATAATTTACCATGATGAAGTAAAGGAGAAAATTATATCCACATTTCTAAGTCTCTCTGAACTAAAAGATTGCAATGCAGATGCAATTGTAGCCAGTTTGAAAGAAACCTTAAGATATTTTGGGTTAGATTTGAAGAATTTGAGAGGCATTGAAACTGATAATGCAAGTGTTATGGTGGGGATTAATAATGGAGTGTATAAAAGACTTAAATCTGAAGTGCCAAATCTGATACTAATTCGCTGTGTCTGCCACTCACTTCAGTTAGCAGTGTCTGCAGCCACAGCTGAAGCATTACCAAGAAATCTTGAGTTCATAGTTAGTGAGACATATAATTGGTTTTCAAGGTCATCAAATAGACAGGTAGCTTATAAGCAACTGTACAACACAATCAATGATGGCCATGATGCAATGAAGATCGTTCAGGCCTGCCAAACAAGATGGCTTTCTATTGCAACCACAATGGAGAGATTACATAATCAGTGGCTAGAGCTCAAAACTCACTTTGACATGGTAAGTACAACTGAAAAATGCTACACAGCTGAAATGTTGTTTTCGATGTTCAGTGATGGCAGAAACCTGGCATATATCAAATTTGTTTTGCCTCTCTTGAAAGACGTTCAACGAGTGAATAAGTCGTTTGAATCCAATGAAGCTGACCCGACAAAACTTTTGAGTGACCTTGTGATGTCAGTCAAGTCAAGAAAATTGTCCTACCAACATCTAGAGTAGACCCCTTGGAAGGAAATTTTGAAGATGCCCTTGACCCAAAACCATACTAGGGTTATGCATTTGAGAAAGAATTAGAAGCTCTACGAGAGAAAGGTTTATCCTCCCAAGATGAAACGTCACTAAGAGAGAGATGTATCAGGTATGTTATCATAATAGTGCATGAAATTAAACAGAGGCAGCCCAGTAACATCAAAATTCTTGAAAAAACCTCTCTCCTATCAGTGGACAAGGCCTTACATGCAGTGAAGGAGCCTCTCATTCCATTCTTGGAATTCTTACAGACTCCCTCTGACCAGATTAGTGTTATCGAGAATCAATGGCAGAATATCGCACTGATCAAGTGGAAGGAGGTTAAGAATACAGTCAGTTTTTGGAATGAAGTTTACAAATATCCAGATGCATCTAACTGTAATCCCCTAAAAGAGATTGCGGACTTTGTATCATCAGTTCTTGTTTTACCTCATTCAAATGCCGAGGTAGAAAGGGTCTTCAGTCAAATGAACATCGTCAAGAGTAAACTAAGAAATAGAATGGAAACCCAAATAGCAAATGCCATTCTGGGCATCAGGGCAGGTCTGAGAAGAAATGATAAATGTCGTTATAATTATGAGCTTCCATCTGATGCCCTAAAAGTGATTGGAACTCTACAGGCCTACACTGAAAAGGGACCTGAATTGAAAACAGTAAGCCCGAGCACGTCCCAATCGCAAGCTCAGGTCGATACAGACACTCTCCAAGAAGATGATGAAGATGATGACCCGGCATATCATTTGTTTTTATAGAAAGTTAGTACTGGTACTAAAAATATATATTATTATGGTGCGATTATATATTACGAATTAAGCCTCCTACAGTTATATAATTTATGTACATATTATACATGTAAGGGTTCATAGGATGATGAAATTGTTCATAATATGTTATGAAATATACAATTTGTCAAATCAAGAGTGGTCAGGGCTATTATAATGAGCATGAATGTCTGTAGGGTTTTGCCCCCCCCCCCCAGAAAACGTTTTAATGACATCACTCAGTCTAGCAGGTCTTTGCATAAATCTGGTGGGTTTTGGAGTCCAATCTAGCGGGTTTTGATATACAGGGTTGGCAACACTGATTACGCCAAGCCGTACAGCCTCAGTTCGGCCTCATACAGAGTGGTCACACATACGTATTGCTCGTCCTTGGGTCTATCTCTCTTATCTCGCCTTTGTCTCTCGTGACGAAGAGATAACCTAAAGTTGAATGGGTGTATTCTCAAGGCTTCAAGGTTATTATTAACCGATTGCAACAGACAATTGGTTGGTAAATATGGTAGGAGAGGAGCCGGTTCCCGTCGAGGCTGCTCGAGGCTGCCTTGAAAAACCGAGAAGGTACGTAATTATGAGGGATACAGTGTGAACAGATATTGAAAATTACAACAGGTGTGAGGACAGTCTTTAACTAAGTTTATGTAGCGATCTTGGTTTCAGATATTCCGAACTCGTCTCAGTGTAGTTTGAATTTGAATATTAATTAAAGAAATTGAGTAGGAATGTCTTGAAATAGCACCTAATAGATAATTAATCACAGTGTTAGTCTTGCTTAATCATTGAATTAACGTAAGATAGGATTATCGTAAGAAGAAAAATATCGTAGAACATTCGAAGAGGTTAAGCGAGACCATTGAAGAAAAAAGAGTACCGTAATTCTCGATTTATTGCGATATTAGTTAGCTAGCATTAAATTCATGTGAAAGTGTATGCGTGTGGCAATTAATTTACTAATTGTTTAATTAATTATTGTTGGTATTTGACTGAGATTAATAAATATAGTAAAGTAACGTAATTGGTTGTTTTCGTAACCCTCACGATTCTGCTACTACTATGATAATGCATATATAACGAAAACAAACCCTATAAATAAATTAACTGTTGATAGAAGTAGGAAGGAAAAGGGGATAGAATAAATCTTTACAAGACGACCGCTGAGCCAACACAACGAACGTCCATAATAAGTGGGGGATAAGGTAAGAATAATTACCAATAATAAATAAATAAATTCAAATATATAATATCCAATAAAAATTTCCGTCACATATAGACTGCACACAGTGAAGGGGCTGTTTAAAAAAACCTTAACTGCAACAGCATGGAGCGGAGTGTCAAGCTCCAGACTCGCGCATGTAACATGACAGAGCCACCATGGTGACCCTGCCATTCAAAGGAATGGGAATAAAATGCAGAGTATGCTGGAGGACAGGCCGGAATGTAGTCCCCAAGCGTTGTCTTTTGGAGAGAAACGCATGCAGGAGAGAAGCGAGAGAGAAGAACCCGCAGTTCCTCCCAAGAAGCATGCAAGCCACTGCAATTCCACTGAAGGACAGATTTTAGGGAAGCCTCACGGAGGGACTTCCCACTACCACTTTGAGCAGAGGTCTTATTCAAACGACAAGTTTTCTCTAATCCTGGGCCACTAGAAGAAGAGTAGTATTTGGTGCAGTAATTGTGACCCGAACACGAGTCCCTGAAGAACATGATATGTAAAAAGAAGGTGAAGGGGGTTAGCCAAGTGGAGGATATCTTGCTCAAGGGGGCATGTCTTGCATTCACGAGAACGTAGGGGGTGAGTATCCGTCCAAATAAAGCAGTAACACTCTGATTGACGATGTGAGTCAAGAACAGAACAATTACCACACCGGGAACGGTTTGTGCAGTTCCTCTTACCATGACCATACTCATAACAGCAAAAAACACTGTAAAGGACACTCAACAAAAGGCTTCACCTCTAAAGAAGTAGGGTTGATGTTAATGCGATCTGAGATATGCGAGCCATAAAATGTGAGGATGATCATATTTTTACTCCCTTTCATCTTTGTTACTCGTTGGACACTATCTGGGCACGTAGCAAGAATGTCCTCTTCTGAGAATTCATACAAGTCCTCATTGTATATATGCCCCTTGCTATGATTAAATGTTCGATGAGGTTTGATGGATTCAAACATGCCGTCAGAAGGACATAAGAGATTGAGGAGCATCATGGCCTGTGTAAGATCTTTGGCTCTGATTAAAACACCATTACAATACTTTTTTTATGTGACCCATCGGTAGTAATCCAATTTCATTTTCTAGACACCCAGAGGCATGAATGAGGTAATCACCTCCCTTAAGTAAGCCACAAACCAAAAGGATGTAGGAAAGCGGCGCTCCTTAGGGACATGCTCTAAAGAGTTATCAAAGGTGTTAGGGCAGTAGTCATTGTCACTGTTAACTACATTCGTTGACCGCATCATCTGAAGCTTAGAGGGAGTATCCCCCAGAGACAGAGAATATTTTGCCTCAAAAGCTGATTTGGCAGCAGCATTTGTATTGAAAGGTATATAACATCAATTGGATCTGCAGTCACTGTCATAAGTGAGACGGATTCGGAGAACCACTCTAAAACGCTTAAGTATGGAGTGGATAGCTCCATAGGAATAACTTGCAAATAGATTGGTTAATATTACAGTGCCTAAATCGTTAGCAGGCTTTGTCGACACAACTCCTGATCTGCTGGTTCTTCTTTTGTTAGCAGAAATTGCAGCTTTCTATTATCCACCACGACCAGTGAGTGGCATCTCGAGGGCCTGGTCGAAACACCAGTCGAGGAAACGAAGGAGTGTTAACGATATACGAATAAATACATATAAAATGTTTATTGTTAAAATGGCTCCAGGAGCAAAGAGCTACTACCTACCGGCAGATGAGGGGACCGTGCGCTGGTCACCGTGGGCGGGGTACTTCGTCCTCCACAGGGCCACTCGTTTTAAAAAGCAGCCCCAATAGCTCGAAAGTTTGCCCATGGCGGTGCTGAGACCCCCTTCCACAGAATTTCCCGGCCCAGACACCCAACCATCCAAAATAGGACAGCCCCTAGAGGGCAGTCCTTCTGGCAGGCAGCACTATTGGCTCGTACTGGCCGCCTATTGCATGGGAACCATATAGTCTAGTCTCTGGTCTAGCTCGCCAGGTCTTAGAGACATGCAACCCCCCCCCCCCCCGCCACCACGACATGGCGGCCCCCTGGGGGGGATGACATAAATATAAATAAATATGCCAACCCAGTAGTTCGCCCTAGTCATAGATGCTGGCTTATGTGAACAATGAAGGACACATCAGTATGCAAAAATTTCCACAGGATAAGTATCTTCTCACATACGTCATTTGTAATCCAATTCAATTCAATTCAATTCAGTTCAATTTATTATGTTTGCCATACATGAGTAACATACAGGAGAGTTGTTTTGATGACAAACAGCCCTTTATAAGCATGAGCTTTTTGGGCAATGGTAAAGTGTAAATCCTTGACTAAGATTATTTACATAGGAGTACTATTGAAACAATTTGGAATAATAATAATAATGAAAATAACAATAAATAACAATAATAAATAACAGTAATAACAATAATGACAATCATGATAATAATAATAATATTAATAATAATAATAATAATATTAATAATAATAATAATAATAATAATATTGATGAAAATGGTAATAATAACAAAGATAATGACGACAACAACAATGATAATGATAATAATATAATAGTAACTATAATAATGATGGTAAAAAGTTGTAATAATAATAATAATAATAGTAATGACAACAACAATAATAACACAAACACTTGCTGCAGCCTCCACAAACCCACACCATCCACTACACTACATGGCACAACACCCACACATGCCAAGGAACATCAAAACAACACCCAGTACACGATACCATACACAAATACTATCATCTCTTACATCCTGCCCACCCCAAACCAATCTCCAGAAACACATCCATACTCAAATCACTCATCAATCCATCCAAACACTCAAAAACAACACTCAGCTGCATGCACGACCTCCTGACATCCACCCATCCGAATCCTCCCTTCCCCGTGAGGACAGAGTCCACCTGGCCAGGCTGCGGTGTGGCCATCACCCGGCCCTTCTGACATATCAGAAGAGGCTGGATGGAGCCATTGCGTATGCCTGTCCGGGATGCAACACAGCACTCCATTCTATTAAACACATTATTGAAGACTGCAATGCACACAACCACAATCGCCAACAACACAACATACACTCTCTGAGGGCACTGTGGGAAAGCCCGGTTCAGGCCATGACCTTCCTCAGGAGCTCGGGGCTGCTCGGCCAGACAGCTTGAGGAACTTCAACAACTACAACAATAATAACAATGATAATAATAACAATAGTAATTTTAGTAATAATAATAATAATAATAATAATATCCACAATATTATTTATAATGCTGTTAAAGGTAAACATGACAATATTGTTAATGTAATGAAATAATATAAAGCAATAATATTAGTAATGGTAAAAGTAATGATAATGACAATGACAATAATAATACTAATAACAATAGTAATAATAGTAATAATAATTATAATAAAATACAATGTAAGTAATAAAAATAATAAAAATAAATGCAACAGAATTATATCAAGAAGAATAAAGAGAAATTATTAATTAAGAATACAGGGATAGTAGGTGTTTCTTGTAGCTATTTTGAAAGGATTGTAGACTGACAGATTGTTTAATATTGGTGGGAATATTATTCCATGTTTTGGGACCAAGGTATAACAGTGAATGTGTGAACAGTTTTAGTTTGTCTGGGTATAGGTAGTAAATCTTGGTTACGAGTATGATAAGTGTGAAGGGGTTGTAGATTGTATAAGTTTGATTTTATTTGTTTGTACATATAGGATGCAATATTCAGTTTAGAGATGTCTGTTAAGTTAAGGATATTTAGTGATTTGAATAATGGTGGTGTGTGTGTACAAAAGTCACTATTAGTCATTATCCTGATAATTTTTGTGTGTAAAATGTTGAGGTTATATAAATGAGTGGAATAAGTATTTGACCAAATTGAATTGCAGTAGTTTAAATGAGGATATATATGAGCATAATAAATACATTTGAGAACTTCTGGTGGGGCGTAATGCTTAACTTTGAGGAGGAGTGGAATCATTCTGGACAGTTTCAAACAAAGATCAGAAATGTTGTGCTTGAATGTCATTTTTTTGTCAAAAACCACGCCAAGAAATTTAGTTTTGTAAACCTGTTGGATATCATCATTTAATATTGTTAGATTTGGCAATGGTTGGTATTTAGAGATAATGTTGCTGAATATCATATAATATGTTTTTGTGGTATTTACTGTGAGTTGGTTAGCCAAGCACCAATTTGAAAAATTTTCAAGCTCTAGATTTGCACTGTTGATTAAATCAGTAGGTTGATCTCCTATCATATAAAGTGTTGAGTCGTCGGCAAATAAAATGGTTTCTAAAGTGTTAGATATATTACAAATATCATTAATGTATAAGAGAAACAAGATCGGTCCAAGGATACAACCTTGTGGAACTCCAAGGTTTACTGATTTAGTTGGGGAAGAACACTTATTAAGAATTACATATTGACTTCTATTATTTAGGTAGGAACTGAACCAATCATGTATACACCCTCGTATACCGTAGTGATACATTTTGTCAAGAAGAATATTGGGTTGAATGGTGTCAAAAGCTTTACGAAAATCAATGAAAACTGATAAGATAGATTTGTTTTTGTTAAGAGCAGAATAAACTTCTGATGTAAATGTGTTGATAGCCTCAAGAGTGCTTCGACCAGACCGATAGCCAAATTGCTTGTTATTTAAAATGTAATGTTTATCTAGGAATGACATTAAATGCTTTTTCATAAGTGCTTCAAATATTTTGGAAAACATTGGTAGAAGAGAAATTGGTCGGTAATTTGATATATCAGATTTGTTGCCTGCCTTGTGGATGGGTATTACTTTTCCGATTTCGAATCAGTCTGGGAAGATGCCTGTATTTATAGATTGATTAAACAATATTGAGAGTGGTATAGAGAGTGTATCTTTGTTTTCTTTGATAATGTTTGGTGGGATCTCATCTCACTATTATTATGGAAAAAAGTATAAAAATTTACAATTTTAGGGAAGCTAATCTCAGATATATAAATAAATGTATATAACAGATTCATCTAATATTCACAAATAATTATATATATATAAAATACATTTAAGGTTAGTCCTGATAATTATAGTCCAGGTACTACATATAATATGGACAAATAAAATGTGGAAATTAAATACCTGAGAAGTGTGTGTGATGTAACATGGTGTGATAGATTGACGCATGAAGAAGTATGTGATCGATGTGGTGTGGATGTGGGCGTTCTATAGAGTGTATAAAGGAAAAACATGTGTTGGTTCGGTCATGTGGAGCAAATGGGGCGCGAGAGGTTGGCTAAGAATGTGTACGAGAGTGATGTGGATGGACGAGGGGGAAGATCCAAACCGAGAGTGAGGTGGAAGGATGGAGTTGAGAGGTATGTGAGTGAGAGTGTCGTTGGTTGAGAGGAGGGACGCCAATTGTGGGGGACTGATGTGCATGGAGGTGATTCATTTGTGGCCACCGCATTTGTGATTGATGCGTCTGGCCATACATATAAGTATATTTATGTATAAATAGCCCAATACCTATCCCACACAAAAATTATAATAAAATCGAGGTCACAACTCTCTGAGTAGTCCGATCTCTTTCAAGAAAGTCGTCAATTTATCAGTCACACCAGGATCTCCATCAACCAAGACAGAGTTCAGATCCATGCAGACTTGATTTACCTTGCAACGTCCCCGTGGACCGCACCATGGACTACATCTCTGACCAGGTCTACCGCAACGACACCACCCCTTCCCTCGACAACACCGAACCAGTGCTACGAGGTCCCTTTCGAAAGCTGCACAAAAGAAGGGGCTCCATTCACCTGCCCCGCACACCAGGAGCCTGAAATTTACTTCCGCTAGATCGACTACATTTTTATCAAAACAAAAGAGGATTCAGAAGCGAAACTCCTTGGACTCACCTTACAAGATAAATCAGGCCTTACCCTCATCGTAGAAATAAGCATCAATAACACCATGCCATTCCTGGGAGTGCTGGTAAAACAGGACAACAGTTCCTTCAACATGCAAGTCTACTTTAAACCGACTAACTCCGGACATTGCCTTAACAGAAGAAGTGAGTGCCCCCAGAGATACAAGGACTCCACCACCGGCGCACACATCAGAAGAACACTTACACACTGCAGTACAAGGAAACAAGTAAACGACGAAATTGAACGATCAACACAAGTTCTCGCTAAGAATGGTTTCACCGAAGAAATTAAATGCTGTGCGAAGAAAAAAATCGGGAAATGGTGTACTGACAGCAGCAGGATCAACAGCGGCAACAACACGCATGACAGCAAGACAGACATCACCATTTTATATAAAGCGTTCTTTTCTACCGCATACAAAGAAGAAATAATTATAAAAAATCATAGTTTCTCGTAATAATAAACCGACGAGCACTGAGAAAAATATTAAGCTCCACATTTACTACAAAAATATGAAAACATGCCACCTCCTACTCAAGAACAGCCCCAGCCTGTCAAAGGAGACAGCCCAGAAGTCCCATGTTGTTTCTAACTTCTCATGCAAACGAGGAAACTGCACAGTCCTCAACAAGTCGTACTGTACATCGGCATGACGACAACTAGGTTCTCTCGCCGCTTAACATTTCACCTGGCATCAGGAGCTACCAAAAAAACATCTGAAAAGCCAACACATCATGAACATAACAAGAGAGATATCTGAGTCAAACACAGAAATGCTGGAAACATGTAAAGACCCCAGACGCTTTTCAATCCTGGAGGCTCTTTACATAAGAGAATTGGAGCCCCAACTTAACATACAGAGGGAAGATCTGAAAGCGCTTCCAAGCCTAAGAAATAGGTGACACACCCATACAGTTCATCATGAAGACAACGAGGCCTCAAACAATCAGCGCGAACTTCATTCCACCATACCCAGCTCATTGAGACTCGCCCACACTTCAAAAAGGGCCATCCCGCACCTCGCTCCAGGGGGTGCTGCTGGTGTAATGGTTAGCATACTCGCCCAGCACGCGAGATCTCCAGGTTTCGATTTCCGAGTCAGTGGAATTGTTGGACAATTTTCCCAGTCCCCTATGTCCCTGTTCACCTAGCAGTAAGTAGGTACCCGGCTGTAAGAGCAAAGGTAGCAACCTTATGCAGTAGGCTAGGGGAAGATGTGTTGATGTAACAAGACTGACTGTCTTCATGACCAACACCATGAGTCGATAGGCATAAAGCCTATCCTCGCTCCAGATTCTACAACCAGCCAAGGTCCAGTCAACACCTACAACCAACACCAACACTTCCCTTGCAGACCGACTTGTTGGCAGGGTAAAGTGGTTTAACGATTTGAAGGGCTATGGTTTTGTTACCAGCGACGAGTGAGATTACTTCGTCCACAGGAAGGGCATCCTTCTCTCTGGTGCCACCATCTCACCACCATCACTGGAGGATGGAGAAGAGGTGTCCTTCACTGTGGAAGAAGGGAGGAAGGGCGTGGAGGCTACCACCTAATGGTGGGCAGGTCCTAGGCTAATTCCACGCCAGTGGGAGAAGGCCACCCAACCATCACAGCGAAGGCAGCAGCAGGCAGATATCGTCACCGTCTGCACCAAGACTGGCGTTGCCTTAGCTGCAGAAGGGTTAGGTCGTCTCTCTGACCTCCTCATGGACATTTTGTTGGAGAAATGGCTTGCCACAAATAGCCATTTTTTCTGATCTACAACCACTCAAAACAACTACAACCACCACTACCAAGAAACGAGGCAGCAAGCCTGTGTGCACGACGGGGGAGGAGAAGAGAGGACAAGCAACCAACCTCGTCCCTGTCGCTGGTTAATGCTGCCTCGCCCACTCAACCGGGGGAATGTTGGGAAGGCACCAGAACCACCACCCCCTGAACCTTCCCAAGAAGACCACGAAACAGAGGTGGACACTCAGAACCCCGACACCAGTTCCCGAACGATTTCCACCACCACCACGAGAGAGGACACCACTGACAACATGGACCTGGATGATGAAGGGGAATGGCAGACGGTGAAGAAGAGGAAGAGGAGAAGGAGGACTAACAGCCCACCGACCAACCCACTGTCGCCGTGGGTGTCCGCCTCTCCTCGCCTCGACCTTTTTCACCAACACATCTCCCGTTGCCAATTCTAACCACATCTTCCAGGTCAGGGAAGTCTGGTCCAGCAGAACTACACTACTGACCAGCTTCGGCAAATCAAATGTTGCTAAAAAAGAAAGGAAGAAAGGAGAAAAAAAAGGAAAAATAAAATACTGCCATAATACCCATATTATAGGTGATATGAAAAAGAAAGAAAAAATCGCTCCACATATTTACAGCGAGAAAAACAACACTTCTACTACTACGTTACTGATGAAGGCTTAGGGACCCAAAGTCGGATCTAGCATAATGACCTCCTACGGTGAGGTCATAAATAGACTTTCAAAAGAGAACTAAATACATTAAAGAAAACACATCAAAGTAAATAGTGAATACTAATCTTGCCATCACTTTTGATGAAACCTGTATTATAGAAAATTTCCTGCCTATATATACCCTTTATATATATATATAGTCGTGGTCAAATATATTCATCCATATAGGAGTAACTCACATAAGAGTTTGACAGCTTTCCTCTGTTCCTTAGATGATAAACTTTCCAATAAATATATTAATTACCATATTTTAATTTTCTACAAGCAGCTACACACTACTTAAAACAATAACATTATTTGTGAAAGTGAAAACATTAGACAGTAAATTGCTTGAGATACCCATATGTGGATGATTATTATTGACCGCGACAGTATATATATATATATATATATATATATATATATATATATGCAAATAAATCACTTGGTGGCACGTGATCCAGGAATATGCGTAAATCCACAAGGAAGGAAAAATAAACACGGAGTCCCAAGCACTTTCGTGTATTCACATCTTCAGGGGAAATACAGAATGTAGAAGAATGGTTGCCGAGAGACACCTTATATACCGATACACTTAATAACTAACTGGCAACCTGAAGGTGTTGCCACTGTGAGTTCAAAGCAATATACACCCATATGGTGCTACAAGGATTTACCTGACATGACCACTAAGCCTAAGATTATCCTCAGTCATTAAGGAATAGCAGTTGGACTATCTTATTAACAATCTTGTCTATGATGAAACTATCCAACTTGTACATACCATTGTTCAAATTCATATTAATATTTTCTGTGTGTTTAATCAAACTTTACTCTATGATGTTTCTATTTACGGATGAATTACAAGACATGATTGACGAAGCATTATCCCAGTCAATACAATGATTATTGTCTCTCATATGAATAAATAAAGCATTAGATTCTTGTCCGGTCCTAACACTATATTTATGCTGTTTGACCCTGGTTGAAAGGTCTTTTCCAGTTTGTTCTATATAGAACATATTACATTCTTTACAAGGTACTTTGTAGATACACCCACATGAGGAATTGGGTGAATTTTTGATCAACATTTTCTTGACTGTGTTATCATTGCAAAAGGCAACATTAACATTCCATGTTCTTAGAAGATGAGGGATTTGGGCAAATTTATGACTGTAGGGTAATATCAGTAAGTTTTTATTGTCACGGGGTACGGGAGGTTCAACCCTATAAAATGATGTTCTTGCCAATTTTAAGGCTTTATCCAAAAATGGTTTGGGGTATTTTAATTTTGCTCCAATGTCAGAGATAAATCCAAATTCCTCATCCATGAATTCAGGACTACATACACGTAGAGCACGTAAGTACATGGAAGAGAAAACAGACAGTTTGACTTTATCGTGGTGTGCAGAGTAAAAATTAATATATGACAAAACATTGGTTGGTTTACTGTAAATGCTAAACTTAAAGGTGTTGCCTACCCTATGAATCAGGCAATCCAAAAATGGCAATTTTGCATCCTCCTCAATTTCAATGGTAAAATTAATGGAAGGGGCTAAGTTGTTAAGCAATGGCAGAAAGTTATCTAGATTTTCAGTGCATGGCCAGAGGCAAAGTACGTCATCTACGTACCTGTACCATACCTCATTACTGGGTAAAATGTTATTAAACAGTTTCTTCTCAAAAAACTCCATGTACAAATTACCCAAAACTGGGGAGAGTGGATTGCCCATTGCCATACCGAATTTCTGCTCAAAATATTCATCTTGAAAAACAAATTTGCAGTCTTTAATGCATAGCTTAATCAATTTTAAGATAGCATTTTTGGTGAAAGGGAGAGGGATGTTATCAAGTATTTCATCAAGATAATCCAAAAGGTCGTCAACAGGAACTTTGGTAAATAGAGATTTAACATCAAAACTCACAAGCTTAAATGCACCAGTTACCTGTAAATTGTTAAGTTTTTCTACTAAGTCAACATTGTTTTTTAAGTTGGAGTCCGAAATTGTGCCAACTAAAGAGCTTAGCAAAGAAGTTAACCACTTTGATAATTTATAGGTGATGGATCCCACAGAACTAATAATAGGTCTGGCTGGATTATTGGGCTTGTGAGTTTTAATTAGTCCATACATGTAGGGCAGGGAACTCTGTTTTGCCCACTTCTAAAGATAGAGTTCTTTCAGAAGGAGGGAAGGGTGCAGTGGATGCTGTTCCCATGTCTGACGTTACAGGAGCTGTTGTCCAGTCGGTAGCTACGGATGCTGCGGCTGAGGATTGTTATGCTCCGTATCGGTCTGATGGGTTGATCAAGCTGGGGGAATCCCAGCATCCTGTTAAGATACTCCGAGACACTGGTTCTACAATTACTCTGTGGGTAAGACCGAAACATGTTGAGTTGAGGTCCAAAGACTTTGTTTTGCTCAGGGGAGTCGGAGGCTCCCTGATGGTTCCTTTGGTGGAGTGTAGGGTGAGTTGTAATTTATTTAACGGAACGGCACAGGTTGGAGTGGTGGAGTCATTGCCCGAGTCTAATGTGGATCTAATTCTTGGGAATGATTTGGTCAGGGGTGAGGAAGTGAGTGCCCCAGTTATGACCAAGGATCCTGTACCTGCCGAAGTTGTGGAGGATGAGGACCAGATGAACTTCCCTGTATGTGCCGTGACCCGATCGATGTCAAGGGTGGAGGAGAGCCGGCGTGTGGAAGCAGCCGAGGCTGTTGTAACTCCTTCCGACCCACCAGTGGAGGACGTTGACGGTGATGGAGAATCACCGGACGATCTTTCTTTAACTAATCTTTTTTCAGATGCCTCTAGTGAGCAGTTGGCTTTGGAGTGTGTCGATGATGATAGATTTAAGAACTTGCAAGTTAGTGACCCAGGTATCCAAGAGTTAAGGAGCCTGGCAGTTGAAAACATGGGGGAAGAAAAGGGTTCATGTTTATATGAGAAGGATGGAGTTTTGTACAGGAGGTGGAGACCTCCTCATACTAGTGTGGATGATGGATTGAGGGATGTACACCAGTTAGTTGTGCCGAGTGTGTGCAGGCAGGAACTAATTAGGCTAGCCCATGATATTTCCTTTGCTGCCCACTTAGGAGTGAGGAAAACATTTGAACGGCTTAGGGCAGAATTTTACTGGCCTGCCATGAGGGCTGATGTGTACCAGCATGTAAGGAGTTGTCATACATTCCAGGTTGTGGGATGGCCTAACCAGAAACCATCTAAGTCTCCCCTAATTCCCATCCCTGCTATTGGGCCACCTTTCTCAAAGTTAATTATAGACATAGTGGGTCCACTTCCTACCACTTCTACCGGATTTCAGTATCTTCTTACTATATTAGACCCTTGTACGAGGTACCCTGAGGCAATTCCCCTCAGAACTATGAATGCTAAGGCTGTTGTAAAAGCATTGTTAGGATTTTGTACTAAGTTTGGGTTACCTAATGAAATACAGTCTGATAGGGGTTCTAATTTCTTGTCTAACCTGTTCCAGCAGATTTTGGAAGAGTTGGGAGTTAAACATGTTAGAAGCAGTGCTTACCATCCAGAGTCCCTGGCTATGGAAGAAGATGATAATGATGTGGCAGAGATAACTTGTAAATTTCAAGAAAGTAATTGGGTGGACAATGAGGAAGCAGAGACTACTCTACGGGACAAGGTGTCGCATTTACCTCCCGAGCAAGTGACGCAGCTGTGGAAGTTGATGTCAACCTACGGCAAGGTGTTCGCCAGTGTTCCTGGGAGAACTGACTGGACTCGACACGACGTGGACGTGAGTGTGGCTACTCCAGTTAAGCTGCCGCCCTACCGAGTCAGTCCACGCCATATTAAAGTGCTGCGGAAGGAGCTGAAGTGTGTGTATGTACCTGCATTTGGACCAATACTTAGGGTGTACACTGATCACCACCCTCTGAAGTATTTGAACAGTTTGGGGGCCAAGAACCAAAGGCTTACCCGTTGGAGTTTGTTCCTCCAACAGTATCACCTAGATGTACGTCATATAAGAGGTGTTGATAATGTGATAGCCGATTGTCTATCTAGAAGTTAAGTATTTTGTTTTTGATTTTTGCATGTTGTACATAACTTTTGTAAACCCAAGAACGAATTTTCCAGAGGAAAACTCTTTCTTTGGTGGGGGCGTGTTACGTGTGTCTTAATTATTATAATTGATTTATGAGTGTAGCTATCTACTTTTGACAGTGACTGTGGATGTGGTAGTGAGTGTGGTAGCAGAAGCCCCACACCCGGATGCATTGTGTGCGAATTTAATTCACTTATTATTCCATTTTCTTTAAGTGTAGGTGTCGTAAGGTTGAGTATGTCATAATTAGCTATGTTCTCTAGATTTGTACGCTTTCTCTCGCAATTGGCGTGATGAGTGTCCGTTTTTATTACTTAAGTCTTCCCATAGTTTCTTGGGAGGGAACGTATGAGTATAGTGTGTTTAAGTCTGTGTTAACGAACAGGTTCGGAGACGTTCCTGTAGCTTTGTTCTAACTTGCTCACTCTTCTTTGTCGAGCCGTGAGTATATAAGAGCGAGGCTTATGCCTTGTTACTTTAGATATTCTTGGAGACTGGGACGACAAGCTTGTATTGTGTTTTGTAAATGATTGAGTGTGGTGAGATTCGGGAGGAGACACGCCGACGTATTTTTGTTAAGTATAATTGTTCTACTTCTACTTTCTTCTCACAAGTAACTTAGTGGTCACTCTCGTATCATTATTACTATTATTATTACTATTATTATTACTATTATTATATTTGGATATTGATTATTATTATTATATTATTACATGTGTGTGATGCATTGATGATTATTTACTATATATGTCAGTGATGGCACAGTGGTAGTAAGTTGTTGGGTGATTATTGCGAGTGTATTATATATATTTTGGGTGTTCTGTCTCACGTTCTGTCATAGTTGGGAATCCTGATTTCATTTAATAATTCTTTCAGTGTAACTTGTATGTCTTTGTGTTTGTTCCTATTGTCATTATATATTATATAAAATCTGAGTAGTTTCTCTTTCATCTTTTATTCATTAACCGAATCTGGGTATATGTATGGACGGTGTCTTTAGGGTTGAGTTAGCACTCTTTCACATAGGCTGGGTTTGTATTTTTACTTATTCTTCATAACTTATAGTCAGATACCTGCCACCCAGTGCTACTTTATTCTGTTGATAGCTAACTTTGGAGTAAGACTAGTCTAGTGACTAGTACTGTACTGTATCTCTACCCTCCGTCCGTAACATATAAATTGGCGACCTCGCCAGGATTTCCAATTCTTGCTGAACTGAGACTTGTGTACTATCATTGCATTACTGTTGCATATTTTTTCCTAGCATTGCATTTTTCCATTTTTTTGTGTACCTTGCCTAATAGTTAGTGAGCAATGGAGACTCAGGGTGTGGCTAGTGAAAAGTGGGCTCCACTTCATCTCACTTCTGAGCAGGATGCTGCAGATTTTATTAAATCAAGTCCTAATCCCGAGAGAGTAAGGGCTCTGAGGAGAGAGGAATTATTACTTGTTGCACAGAAGTTGGAACTTACTTTTGAAAGTTCCAACGCATTTCCACTATCTAACCTGATATGCCACCATCTATGCGGCACTGATTTGTATGATTTTGTTGAGAGAAAGGATAAAGTTTCTGTCGTAAGTGACTGGTCTGCACATTCTGATTTGCTTGAAACCACTGTGATTCCGAATAAACAATTTGGGAATGACCAAGCTGCGCGTGACCATGAGTTCCGTATGCTACAATTACAGCTTGAGAGAGAGGAAAGGAGAGCTCGGTTGGAGTTTGAGAGAGAGAGTGAGGAAAGGAGAGCTCAGTTGGAGTTTGAAAAAAGGAAACTGGAATTGGAGTTGGAGAAACATAAAGTGGACCATGAGCCACGACGACCGGTTGTGTCAGGAGTGTCATCAGAACAGCACAGGTTGGTTCCTAAGTTTGATGAGGACCATGTTGCTGAATTTTTCCAGAGGTTTGAGAAAATAGCAGAGGGTAGTGGGTGGCCGAAGGAACGATGGTCAACGCTAGCACAGTCAGTATTTTGTGGTAAAGCTTTAAGAGCATTTGATGCTCTCAGTTTTCAGGAATCTTTGGATTATGAAACGTTAAAGTCTGCAGTACTAAGGACGTATGAATTAAGACCAGAAGCTTACAGACAGAAGTACCGTAATAGTAAGAAACGTCCTAATGAGACATGGACTGAATTTATGAAATATCAGAGTGACCTATTTTTAGCATGGATAAGAAGTGAGAAGGGAGAAAATAATTATTGTAGGTTGGAGGAGTTGGTTAAGTTGGAGCAATTTCTGAGCCAGATGGAGCCAGATTTGCAGATGTTTATAAGTGATAAGAGAGTTAAGACAGCTGAGGAAGCTGCAGTTTATGCTGATGATTATGTTTTAGTCAGAAAGCAATTTAAGGCTAAAGACAAAGGCCAAAATAGACCCCCTCCAACCACCAATAATAAAACCTATGATAGCGATGTCTCCCCGAATTCTAAAAGCACTCATGTCACTAGTCCCAGTCCCCCAGGTATCTCACATGCACAAACACCTACACGCACTCCACACAAACCTTGGACACGAACTTTCACATGTACTTATTGCCACAAAACAGGGCATACTGTAGACAGATGTTGAAGAAAGGCAGGAGTTGTTAGGCCAACCAATTTTGTTTCTTGTGACAAGGCTATTGTCACAGTTTCTGAGCCCCGAAAGGATAGTAGGGATAACTCTGTTTTGCCCACTTCTAAAGATAGAGTTCTTTCAGAAGGAGGGAAGGGTGCAGTGGATGCTGTTCCCATGTCTGACGTTACAGGAGCTGTTGTCCAGTCGGTAGCTACGGATGCTGCGGCTGAGGATTATTATGCTCCGTATCGGTCTGATGGGTTGGTCAAGCTGGGGGAATCCCAGCATCCTGTTAAGATACTCCGAGACACTGGTTCTACAATTACTCTGTGGGTAAGACCGAAACATGTTGAGTTGAGGTCCAAAGACTTTGTTTTGCTCAGGGGAGTCGGAGGCTCCCTGACGGTTCCTTTGGTGGAGTGTAGGGTGAGTTGTAATTTATTTAACGGAACGGCACAGGTTGGAGTGGTGGAGTCATTGCCCGAGTCTAATGTGGATCTAATTCTTGGGAATGATTTGGTCAGGGGTGAGGAAGTGAGTGCCCCAGTTATGACCAAGGATCCTGTACCTGCCGAAGTTGTGGAGGATGAGGACCAGATGAACTTCCCTGTATGTGCCGTGACCCGATCGATGTCAAGGGTGGAGGAGAGCCAGCGTGTGGAAGCAGCCGAGGCTGTTGTAACTCCTTCCGACCCACCAGTGGAGGACGTTGACGGTGATGGAGAATCACCGGACGATCTTTCTTTAACTAATCTTTTTTCAGATGCCTCTAGTGAGCAGTTGGCTTTGGAGTGTGTCGATGTTGATAGATTTAAGAACTTGCAAGTTAGTGACCCAGGTATCCAAGAGTTAAGGAGCCTGGCAGTTGAAAACATGGGGGAAGAAAGGGTTCATGTTTATATGAGAAGGATGGAGTTTTGTACAGGAGGTGGAGACCTCCTCATACTAGTGTGGATGATGGATTGAGGGATGTACACCAGTTAGTTGTGCCGAGTGTGTGCAGGCAGGAACTAATTAGGCTAGCCCATGATATTCCCTTTGCTGCCCACTTAGGAGTGAGGAAAACACTTGAACGGTTTAGGGCAGAATTTTACTGGCCTGCCATGAGGGCTGATGTGTACCAGCATGTAAGGAGTTGTCATACATGCCAGGTTGTGGGACGGCCTAACCAGAAACCATCTAAGTCTCCCCTAATTCCCATCCCTGCTATTGGGCCACCTTTCTCAAAGTTAATTATAGACATAGTGGGTCCACTTCCTACCACTTCTACCGGATTTCAGTATCTTCTTACTATATTAGACCCTTGTACGAGGTACCCTGAGGCAATTCCCCTCAGAACTATGAATGCTAAGGCTGTTGTAAAAGCATTGTTAGGATTTTGTACTAAGTTTGGGTTACCTAATGAAATACAGTCTGATAGGGGTTCTAATTTCTTGTCTAACCTGTTCCAGCAGACTTTGGAAGAGTTGGGTGTTAAACATGTTAGAAGCAGTGCTTACCATCCAGAGTCCCTGGCTGTGGAAGAAGATGATGATGATGTGGCAGAGATAACTTGTAAATTTCAAGAAAGTAATTGGGTGGACAATGAGGAAGCAGAGACTACTCTACGGGACAAGGTGTCGCATTTACTTCCCGAGCAAGTGACGCAGCTGTGGAAGTTGATGTCAACCTACGGCAAGGTGTTCGCCAAGAAGCACGCAAGCCACGGCAATTCCACTGAAGGAAGTTGAACAATGTTACTTTAGTACTGATTTTTGGGAAGCCTCACAGAAGTACTTCCCACTACCACCTCGACCTGAGGGTTTACTCAAACGATAAGATTTGTCTAATCCTGGACCACTAGAAGAAGAGCGAACCCGAGGAGTAGTACTTGGGGCAGTAATTTGGACCCGTAGACGAGTCCCTGAAGCATCTGATATGTTAGAAGAAGTTGAAGGTATATGAGCTTGGATATTTTTTGAAACAATTACATTGGTTTTGTCCTGTACAGCAGTGGTATCACTGACACAGGCAGATACATCAACATCCATAAAACAGGTGGTAGAATCACTCCACTGTTCAAGCGGAAGAGAAACTGAATCTTTTGAAGTCACAACATCCGTGGCATCCACATTAACTTCATGCCCCTCTGATGATCCCGAAGAAAGCTTGCGAGAAGGAACTTCTGTTGAATCAAGAAATTCATCAGAGCCACGAGAACGCTTCTAGTGAAATTGAGAGGAAGCTATAGATGAGTCCACAGAGATGGTTGCATTGCAAGAAGGAACATCTATGGAGTCAAGTGCCTCAGAGGTACCACGAAGGCGTCTCTGTGGCAGTTTAGGTGACTTAAGTTTCCTTTTTGGAGAGCATGTGGCAGCGTGAACCTCTAAAACATGGACACCTTTAGCAAAAGTCTGAGAATTGTCATCAGTTGAAGGGTCACCAGAATGAGTGTCTGATAAAGTTTCCAAGACAGAGAAACTATTATGTAGAGTAACCTTAGAAACGCTCTCATTAGGCAAAAAGCAGCTGCCTCTTGAGAGGGTTGAGAGGGTGCTGCAACCAATTTAGAGCGAAGGGAGGAGGCGTATGTCTTCACACCACCATCCATCTGACGCCTGAAGTTGAGTTGCCGTCTGGCACTACCTATGCTAATGAATTGGGTATTAGCCAAGTGGAGGATATCCTTGCGAGAACGCAAGGAGTGAGCATCTCTGCAGTAAAAGCAGTAACTCTCTGACCGACACTCAGAAGTAAGATGTGAGTCAAAAGCAGAACAATTACCACACTGGGAATGGTTGTTGCAGTTCCTCCTCCCATGACCAAACTCATAACAACAGAAACACTGTAGGAGACGCTCAACAAAAGGCTTCACCTCAAAAGAGGTGGGGTTAATGTTAATGCGATCTGGGTTATGCAAGGCATAGAAAGTGAGGATGATCATATTTTTACTGCCTTTCATCTTTGCTACTTGTTGGACACTGTCTGGGCACATAGCGAGAATGTCCTCTTCAGAGAATTCATACAGGTCCTCACTATATATACGCCCCTTGCTATAACTAAATGATCGATGTGGTTTAATGGATTAAAACATGCTATCAGAAGGACAGGGGAGATTGAGGAGCATCATGGCCTGTGTAAGATCTTTGGCTCTGATTAAAATGCCATTACCATATTTCTTTATGTGACCCATTGGTAATAATCCAATTTCTTTCTCCAGATACCGGGAAGCATGGATAAGGTTACCACGTCCCTCCCTGTAGTAAGCCACAAACCAAAAGGGTGTAGGAACCCGACGTTCCTTTGGGACATGCTTTACAGAGTCATCAAATATGTTAGGGCAGTAGTCATTGTCACTGTCAACTACATTGGTGGACTGCATCATCTGAACGTGTCCAAATCGCTAACAGGGTTCTTCGACACAACACCCGACCTGCTAGGTCTAGTCTTATTTGCTGCTTTCTGCTTACTACCACGACCAGAGAGTGACGTCTCGAGGGCCTGGTGACCACCGCTCGAGGAAGATATTGTTGCTTTTCTTTATCCATATATCAATAATTTATTGTTGTTGGCCCTAGGAGCCAAGAGCTACTACCTACTGGGCAGATGAGGGGACTGAGCGCTGGTCGCCGTTGGCGGGGTACCTCATCCCTCACAGGGCCACTCGTTTTAAAAAGCAGTCCCAATGGCTCGAAAATTTGCCAACGACGGTGCTGAGACCCCCTTCCTCAACATCTCCCGGCCCAGACACCCAACCATCCAACACAGGACGGCCCCTAGAGGGCAGTCCCTCTGGAGGTCAGCACTGTTGGCCCGTACTGGCAGCCTAATGCATGGGAACCATTTAGTCTGGTCTCTCACTGGCGACCTGACTAGCATGGGAAGCCCTCTCTCCCCGAAATCGGGGCAGAGCAGGGGCCAAAGCCCCCTCTTTTCTAGCTCGTCAGGTCTCAGAGACACGCAAGCCCCCTCACCACATCAAGGCGGTTTATGTTGGGGGGGCCCCGTAGGGGGAAGTGAGTCATGATGGAACCCCCTCCCGCCCCTCCCCCAATTGTGGGGAGGGGTCCTGACCAGGCTTAACCCTCGATACGGCCTGAAAACGCAAAGTTTGTGACGATTCGCGCATCTGGGCCAACTCCTATAACAAGTGTCAACCCCTTCATTATTAAGAAGGTGATTGACTATTGTTGTGGCGAGGTGGACCAGGTCAAGAAATTGTCGAATGGATCCCTCCTTGTTAAGACGATAAATGCTGGCCAAATCAATGATCTTTTGAAGATGACTAAGTTTCATTGTTACGATGTTGTTTGTTCGATTCCTGAGTCCATGAACTCGTGCAGGGGAGTTGTCTCCTGTGGGAGTTCTTGTACATGGAGGAGGCAGACATCATCCATGAAATTAGAGATCAGGATGTCATTGCTGCACTTCGCATTTCACGTTTGGAGCATGGCGAGAGAGTTAAGAGTGCTTCGGTTATTTTGACTTTTGGAAAAGCTTCACTACCTGAATCTATTCGAGTTGGATATGAAATTTGTAATGTAAGACCGTATATTCCGAACCCCTTGAGATGTTTTAAGTGCCAGAAATTTGGACATGGAAGGAATTTTTGTCTCAGTCAGTGGGAAGTGTTCGAGTCAGGATCATGCTGATAAAGATTGTACTTCTGAGGTTGAGAAGTGCGTGAATTGCATGGGTACCCATCCTTCTTCCTCTCGGGCATGTCCCGTGTGGGAGGTGGAGAAGGAGATCTGTGCGGTGAAGGCTACTTCTAGTGTCTCATATTTCGATGCAAGGAAGACCATTATGGCGTCACGTGCAACACCGACCCCTAACACTTCCTATGCTTCAGTTGCAAAGCCCCGACCCGTGATGAAGACAATCTGTTTGCAGACTGAACCTGTTCCTGGACTACCACCACTTTCTGAGATTTTCTCTAAGATTTCTGACCCAACCTCTTCTACTTCATCTTCTTCTACTGAACATGTTTCATGCAACCCTCAAGCTATCTCTGCAATCCCTGATGTTTCTTCACTGTTGTACGCTGATGCTATCACTACTTCTCTAAAACAGAATGGCAAGAAGAACCGTAAGAACGAATTCAATATGACCCCTCTCACGTGATGGCCCAGCCTACCCCCGTGAGAGGAGCGAACAGGTCTCGCTCCTCAGAAGTGAACATGGAGGTGTCCATCGACAACCGCCGATCGAGGCCCGGTGGTGGAGGTACTCCTCCTAAGAATAAGAAGAAGGCTAAAGTACTCTTAGGCACTTCATTAAACCCTTTAAACCTCCATCATGTATAATATTCTCCAGTGGAATTGTAGAGGTATTAGGAATAAAGCACCACAACTTGCACCCGTGCTAGATCAACACGTGTCTCAGGTAGTTTGTCTACAGGAGACATTATTGAGAGATCAGCCTGATCCTCAACTTTTTAAACACTATCATTCGTACAGGAAACATGACGGTCATAGGGTAGCTATTTACGTTCATAAGTCAATACCCCATTCAGCATTGGGGCTGAATTCTCCTCTGGAAGCCGTCGCATGCAGAGTGAAATTCGGCAACACGTACCTGACAATTTGTTCTCTGTACTGTTCACCACTTGGTCGCATTGATGATGATGATTTTACTTCACTTTTTGATTCATTGTCCGGTAGAAAATTAATTCTTGGCGATTTTAATGCCCATCACCATCAATGGGGTAGCTTGAGGTCGGATGGACGTGGGAATCAGATTGCTGACCTTTTATTACTTTCCAACTTATGTTTACTGAATGATGGTAGTGCGACTCGTGTAGATGATCAAACCGGCCAAACCACATGCATTGACTTATCTTTATCTTCCCCCGAAATACTAACAGACATCACTTGGGCAACATATGATGACTCCCTGGGAAGCGATCACTTACCCAACTGTCTTACTTATTCATGCGGCAACTTTCGGCCACCACCACCACAACCAAAATTTAAATATAAGAAAGCAGATTGGGGATACTTCTCAGGGATCGCCAATCTAGATATCTAGGGGGAAAATATAGATGACAAAGTCGAACACATACAGACATCCATTTTACACGCAGCCGAGGCTGCTATTCCTAAAACTCCTACAACCCATGATAGGCGAAGAGTTCCTTGGTGGACACCAGAATGCCGACAAGCACTCACTAAGCGTAATAAGCGATACAGGATTTTCGACAGAGAGCCAACACAAGCTCACATCATTGCCTACAAGGCAGCAAGGGCTGAGGCGAGGAGAACATTTAAGTCAGCAAAACGAGACTCCTGGAGGAGTTTCGTGTCCACGGTGAATCGTACCACGCCACTAAGTCAGGTCTGGTCCACAATTAATATATTCAACAACAAGTACACCCGCACGCCCATCACCACCCTTGAGGTGGGCGGTAACATCATCGACGATCCCGTGGACATAGCTAACACTATTGCTAGACAATTTGCTGACGTAAGCAGCTCAGCTAACTACGACCCCCGTTTACAAGACCACAAACGGGAGGCTGAGCTGCGAGAGATAGACTTTGCCACAGAAGACGTAAATTCTAGCTACAACAAAGAGTTTACTATTAACGAACTTCTCCTCGCCCTGAAATCCTGTAAAGGCTCCAGTCCCGGCCCCTCAGCCATTACGTAGGGTATGATTCAACATCTTACTCAGGACAACCTGAGTAAGCTGTTAGCGGTGTTTAATGAGATTTGGACGTCTCGAACGTTTCCAAACTCATGGCACTACGCGCATGTTGTACCGATATCTAAACGAGATGGTCGCATTACGAATCCCAGGTTGTTTCGTCCTATTGCGCTGACTGACTGTCTATGTAAGGTCATGGAACGTATGGTAAATAAAAGACTGGTTTTTGTTTTAGAGTCAAAGAATATGTTAAATGTTCAACAGAGTGGATTTCGTCAACATCGGTCCCTCAAGACCATTTAATGCATTTGGAGCATTGCATTGCCGAGACAATTGCTCGGAAACATTTCATGATAGGTATATTTTTGGATATTCAATAAGCATACGACATTACATGGCGTAATGGACTACTACAGAAACTTTACGCCTATGGCTTAAAGGGTAATTTGTCTATATTTATCAGTAACTTCCTTGCTGACAGGACATTTTCTGTCAGGTTGCCCTATAACGTAACATCCGACATATTTGTCCAAGAAAATGGGGTGCCCCAAGGAAGTGTACTTAGCCCGACTCTTTTCAGTATTGCTATTAATGATATTCTGTCATCAGCTTCTATTCCCCGAAACCTTAAATACTCACTGTATGCTGACGATTGTGCATTGTGGCACTCATCCCCCAATATTCAATTTTTGGCGAGGCAGATTCAATTAGCACTTGACTCTGTCCATCAGTGGGCCTCGCAGTGGGGTTTTAAGTTTTCTGTTCCTAAGTGTGTCGGCATTGTTTTCACACGTAAACGTAGAGTACCTGATTTTCATATTACTTTAGATAAACTGCTGATACCTTTTCAAAATTCAGTAAGTTTCCTAGGCCTACATTTTGACAGTAGGCTTAATTGGAAAAGTCATATTAATTATTTGCTTATTTGTTGTAGAAAGAAATTAAATGTCCTTAAATATTAATCTGGTAAATCATGGGGAGCTGACAGAACATCTTTATTGATGGTGTATAAGTCCCTCATACGTTCAAAGCTTGACTATGGCGCACAGGTGTATGGGTCGGCGTCTGAGGCGACACTCAAGAGATTGGATGTATTTCAGAATGTATGTTTACGATTATGTCTTGGAGCTCTTCGATGTACTCGTGTGGAACGGATGGAAGAAGAGGCTAATATACCTCCCCTCCGTATTCGTCGTGACCACCTATTACTATCATACGGTATTACCACCTACCGAAAACGATCGCTGGCCATCCCGGCTTGTGGGAACATCTGCTGCATGGGGCCCTCAAGTCGGTGGCTGTGCGGCTTCACTTCCTCTGTCAAGCGTTAGGGTACGACCTGTCTAGTGGGGATCGACTCATCATGTTAACTATAGCGCCCTGGGAGTCTAGTCCCACCACTGTTATTACTGACTGGCTCCCCACCACCAAGTCCCAGTCGCCTGAGGTGGAGTTCAGACAATTGTTCCGGAAGATCCTCATTAGAAACCTAGCACCATTCCACTTGTACACTGATGGCTCTAAGACGGATGAATGTGTGGGTGCAAGTGTATGGCCAGCGGAGTGTTGTCTTAGATAATGGTTGCCCGTATATGCATCTGTGTTTACTGCAGAACTATTTGCCATAGCCAGAGCTATAGATTTTGCTGAAAATTCAGTGTTGTCATCTTTTCGGATTCACAGTCAGCCCTTCAGGCAATTAAATCTTGCAAAACGACTAAAAATGAAATCCTGGGCAATATTATCAATAAATTACATGTGTCTACTAAGTCCTTCTCTCTGATCTGGGTGCCTGGTCATTGTCGAATCTTCGGTAATGAACAGGCTCACTTACTTGCAAAGTCAGCGGTAGAACTTGAGGAGATGTGGGAAGTCCCTTGGGAGCTACAGTCGTGTCTCTCTTTCGGTAAGAAATCAATTAATCTTCTGTGGCAAAGTCAGTGGACCGACCTGGCTATACTCACCGTTAAGACCACCATTGAAGACTGGCCCTCAGCTTATCGCCAACATCGCCGAGAAGAAGTAGTACTTGCAAGATTAAGAATGAATAGCACACTTTTAACTCATATGTTGCCTTATATCAATCATAGTTTCCCACCACAATGTAACACCTGTGGTGTGGTGCTATCAATCAGTCACATTATTATGTGATGTGGGCAATACTTTAAGGGTTTTGGCGCCCCTTCGACCCCAGCCACTAGCTTTTAGTTCTTCAACTATCTCTCTTTTCTTTCTATTTCCTTCCTGCTTGCTGTCTCACCTCTCTATCACCGTTTTCTGGCGCTGTATGACCTCGCTGTTGCGGCGCCTAATATCAATCAATCAATCAACCTCTACATATTGAGAACCAAAATACGATCAACAACATAATCTCAGCCGCAGTTTTTCGAATCAAATAATTGGACTATAAGTGATAAGGGAGAAAGGCCTATGTCATTAAAACTGTTTAATTAAGAACGAATGAGAAGATTAAAAATATGAGAAAGAAAAGATAAACGGTAAGAAAGGAGGGTAGGACAAGCGAGAGAGGGATAAGACAGTAGGGAGGATGTGTAAGGTTGCCAGTTACTTGAGAGATACTGTAATATATATAGCCTATGCATAAAATTAGACCAAGTTTATTGAAAACGCCATATAGCGGCGCCTATTCAAGTTTAACATTGATTATTTTTAAGGAAATGCATGTTTAGAAGAAAAAATCCTGGTAAATAGCTTAATGAATTTGTTGACAAATATGATTATTAAAAAAGTTAGAAAATTTAACCATCTTCTGCCAGAAAAAAAAAAAAAAAAAAAAAAAAGCAGCTGGGCTTGGGAGTTGATAAATAGGATGGACTACAAGCACGAGGGATTTGATTGATATTAGGTGGCGCAACAGCGAGGTCAAATAGCACCAGGAAAAGGTGATAGAGAGGTGTGACAGCAAGCAAGAAGGAAATAGGAAGATAGGAGGGACAGTTGAAGAAATGTAAGCTAGTGGCTAGGGCCGAAAGGGCTCCAAAACCCTTAAAATATTGCCCACATCATTACAGGCAATACTCCCCTACGGGGTAAGCACGAGGGATAAAAGGAATACAGGGATAGCTGTCTAATATCCAAAGGATAATATATATTCAGTAGTCTATCCCACTACGATGGTGAACAAAAGACAGTGCCTTTATTTAAAGGACATAATGTAACAGATATTCTAATTATATTTGTTTGTTATTACTGTTCAACTAATCACCTTCATTTTTCTTACCCTCTTCCCCCTCACCCTCGCCTCAAATCATCACATTTCTTCTCTTCTATATCCACTTACGTTAATGCAGTATGCACTTCTTTAAACCAGGGTTCTTCAAATTACGGGTCCCGAATTCCTCCAAACTGCGTCGCAGGCTCACAAAAATAAATACATGAATAAAATAGAATAATGATATTCGTGACAATAAAATTAATATGAAGTTCATACATGAATCCACCTAACATATTTTTTATAATCGAATATTCATATATTTAATTATCAATAAAACAAAATCATTGCACAAATATTAGCCTTCTTGAATGAGTGTGTGTGAGAGAGAGGGAGGGTAGGTGAGGCAGTGTTTATAATTCTGGTTAGAATGCCTTTTAATCATAAATATTATGTTTCAGCGTCTGGCCTTGTATTTTCTTAGGTTGATAATTCTGATCATTTGTAAAATATCTTTCTGTATGGGTCGCGAGAATGATGTCATAGTAAAAACTGGGTCACGACTGAAAAAGATTGAAGAACCCTGCTTTAAACTGTTGGTGATTCGATATCGTTCACAGTGTATGCTTCATTCATTCCTCCTGCCACACGTCTCTCTACCTGATCATTCGTTACCCTCCTATATAGCTCCGCCCACATTTCTCTCCTCCTCTCCCACTAACATCCCCCCCTCCCTCCACCTGAAACTGTTACCAGATCAGATGAGGCCCAAATCAAGTCGCTGATGGATGGGGTGTGGACCATTGATCTGTCCGGAGCTGTACTCATCCATTCACCAATCTATCACACCATATTACATCACACACACTTTACAAAATGTTCATTCCACATTATTTAAAGAATGTTTATATATTATTTTATGTACATGTACAACAATCATCAGGACAAATTATATATATATATATATATATATATATATATATATATATATATATATATTAGATTATCTTTTATTTACATTTATTTTTATATATGAGATTAGCTTGATAAAAAAGTAAATTTTTGTATTGTTTTGCCTTTGAATTAGCATAATGATGAAGAATTACAAATGACGTATTCAAGAAGGTGCTTTTCCTGAGGCAATTCTCACATACTGATGTTTCCTTCATTGTTCACATGAGCCAGCATCTATGACTGGAGCGAAGTACTGGGTTGGCATATTTGTTTACATTTATGTCATCCTGGGGTCGCAAGGTCATAGAGGCTGGAGTTGCAAGCCTAATACCCCCATCAGGGGTGATGGCTTTTTAACGTAAAGTAAAAAAAAACAAAAAAAAAAACATTCTTCTGCATTCTGTATTTCCCCTGAAGATGTGAATACACGAAAGCGCTAGGGACTCCATGTTTATTTTTCCTTCCTTGTGGATTTACGCATATATATATATATATATATATATATATATATATGTATATATATATATATATATATATATATATATATTGTTAGTTAGTTTGAAGGATATAATTATATAACAATAGATACATGCCACTGTTGATGTTGGTACCTTAACAACATGTGTGTGCTGTTTTGGTTGTCGTTAAGATGGAGAATGACTACCCGGCATGTGATCTTCACATCTCCCCACATTTCAGGCTGTTCAGTCGATTCTGTAGATTCAGCCCTCATCACCTGTACAGCGCCCACCATCCTGTATTCACATGATTTTTTTTTTTGCTCTATTAAATAACATGCTTATAGTACTTGTACACTATCACTCCTCACTCTTTGACCCATACCACTGGAAGAGAGTATGGACTTATGGATCTTTTGGATGATGTTTCAAGAGAAGCAACGTCCAAAACGTCTTCTTGAAAAGGAGGGGTTCATAATACTTTGATTCACTGGATGTGTTAGTTCTTATTGTAAAAATATTTTATTAGAAAATAAAAATCAATAGAACAATATTGTATCCACCATCACTTGCCTATTGCCGTAAAGAAAATAGATTAACAAAAACTTTGCAAATGATCGAAACCCCAATATCTTTAGTGTTATATGCATAACATTTCTCCCGCTGTTTGGTGTTTTACAGAACAAAGATACTGCTTCCTATAATAGGTGTATATGTTCATACTAAAATGTAAAAATCTTAAAATAATAAATTATGCACTTATGTTTATTCACGAAAATCTAAGGAGTTATATTAATGAGCACATATTTATTCAGAGTGAAACATACAAAGGAAGTACAGGCAAGAAGATGCCCATAGTGGCCTTTTACGAGGTTGCCTGTTTAGCTACAAAAATCTAGAATATGTATTGAAGAGAGGATAGTAAAGAACATGGCTCCTCCTCACCCACCACTCCCACCGGGTATCCAGGTTGGAAAGCAGATAGAAAATAAAACTTTGCTTGTTAGAAAGAACGCACTAGAGAATTTAATAGGAAAGTAGGAAGAGTGGGTGAAGCCAAATTCTAGCATCTACAGTACTTACTAATATATATATATACCTGACCCAACACTGACCTGACATGACATGACCACTAAGCCCAAAATTATCCTCAGTTATTAGGGAACAGCAGTTGTACTTATCTTCTTAACAATCTTGTCTATGATGGAGACCAACCCAATATCCTTGACTTATTCCTAATCTCTCATCATTCTGCTTTTACTGGTGAACTATTTATTTTTATTGGGCTCCTCCGATCACAATCTTATTTCAGTATCCTGTCCTAAACTCTTGGTTTAATCACGCTTGTTCTGCTGCTGTCCACAACAAGGAGGAAGCTTTCAAACGGTACTGACGCCTACAAACTGATGAATCTCGTCCTCTGTATATTTCTTCCCGGAATCGTGCCAAATCTGTTCTCCGACTAGCCAAAAAATCCAAATCCTTCATCTATGACAAGTGCAATGACCTGTCCAACTCATCCACCTCTCATTCTTTCTGGCATCTAGCCAAAAAGATCTCCAGTAACTTTACCTCTTCATCTTTTCCTTCTCTCATCCTTCCTGATGGAAATGTTTGCCTCTAACTCCACTCTGAACGATTCTGGCTCTGTTCCTCCAACTCCGCCCCTCTGTCCTTAACACTCGGAAGGCGTACAGGCAAACTGTTCCGTCTTTGTCTATAATCAAACACTTTTTGTGCTGGAAGTTTGCTCTGGTCCAACCTGTTCCGAAGAAAGGTGACCGCTCCCAACCCTCCAACTATCACCCCATTGCTTTGACCTCATGTCTATCTAAAGTCTTCGAATCTATTCTTAACTCCATATTTCATAAGCACCTTACTGGCCATGATCTTCTTTCAGATCGTCAATATGGCTTCCGTCAGGGACGCTCCACTGGCGATCTTCTATCCCTCTTTTCTGATTCATGGTCATCCCCTATTCGAAACTTTGGTGAAACTTTTACTGTTGCCCTCGACATATCCAAAGCTATTGATAGAGTCTGGCACAAAGGGTTAATCTCCATACTGCCCTCATTCGTTTTTTATCTCTCTCTCTCTGCACCTTTATCTCTGATTTCCTTCCTGGCTGTTCTATAGCTGCTGTTGTAGATGGTCACTATTCTTCCTCTATGTCTATTAATAGTGGTGTTCCTTAGGGTTCTGTTCTATCACCCACTCTCTTTCTACTTTTCATTATTTACCTTCTTACCTGTACTTCTCCTATCCTTTCCTATGCCGATGATTCCACCCTACACTACTCCACTCAGTTTGACAACCGCCCATCCCAGCAGCTCCCCTCCACATCACGTGATGATGCAATAGCACGCCTGACTTCTGATCTTTCCCTCATCTCCATCTGGGGCAGAGAGAACCTTGTGGATTTAATGCCTCTAAAATACAGTTCTTTCATCTTTTAACTCGTAAAAATCTTCTTGACGACAATCCTCTCTCATTCAACGACATACAATTTGATTTTTCTCCCTCCCTTAATATTCTTGGAGTCTTTATCTCCCACAATCTCTCTTGGAGTGATCATATTTCTTCTCTAGCTAAAACCGCATCAAAGAAGTTGGGTGTGATGTGCAGATTCCGTGAATACTTCACCCCCACACAGTTGCTGTCTCTGTACAGCGGTCTCATCCGCCCCTTTATGGAGTATGGTTCTCATGTGTGGAGGGGCTCAACCTTCTCAACACTCCTGGACAAGTTGGAATCAAAGCCTTTTCGAATCTCCACCGAGGAGACGAGATTGATGTTCGTACCTTTTATTTTCTAGAAGTATAGGGAAATGGTCCCTACCATATTTATCGAGCAACACATTCCAGGAAAAATCTAATAGTGCCCTGGGTGAGCAGAGAGAAATATCAATAGCGCTAAAAGTGAAAGTAGGGCTATGGAAAAGAATCACGTCTCCCGGATTTAAGACTCCAAATCCCTCATCCTCAATAATAGAAGCTTAAAAAAAAAAAAAAACATCACTGTTATTGACTGTACTGTCATCCTACAGAAGATGACAATCATTAAAATCACCAAATAAAATACAGGGAGAGGGAAGATCTCGTACAAGACTGTTGAGATCACCCCTCTCAACTGTAACACAGGGAGGAAGGTATAGACTGTACACAGTGTAGGGGCGGTCTATAAAAACCTTAACTGCAACAGCCTGGAGCGGAGTGTCAAGCTCCAGGCTCGTGCATGGAACATCGCGCTGAAATAGGATGGCAGAGCCAACAAGGTGACCCTGCCCTTCAAATGAATTGGAATAAAATACAAAGTATATAGGAGGACTGGCAGGAATGTAGTCCCCAAGCATTGTCTCTTGGTGACAAACACAAGCAGGGAATAAGCGAGAGAGAACCCGAAGTTCCTCCCTAGAGGACGCTAGCTATGGCGATTCCATCGAAGGACCTTGAAAAGTGATCTTTCAAAACAAATTTTAAGGCAGCCTCACGGAGGGACTTCCCACTACCACCTTGATCATAGGTCTTACTCAATCGACAAGTTTTCTCTAATCCTGGGCTACTAGAAGAAGAGAGAACCCGAGGAGTAGTACTCGGGGCAGTAATTGGGACCTGTACACAAGTCCCTGAAGAACCTGATATGTTAGAAGTAGGTGAAGGGAGATGAGCAATGATATTCATTGAAACAACCGCATTGACATTGTCCTGTACAGTAGTGGTATCACTGACACAGGCAGAGACATCAACATCCATAATACAGGTGGACGGATCTATCCCCTGCTCGAATGAAAGAGAAATCATATTTTTTGAAGTCACAACAACCGAGGTATCCACATTCATTTCACACCTTTCTAAAGTTCCCAAATGAAACTTGCGAGGGGGAACATCTTTTGAATCAAGAGATTCATCGGAGCCACGAGAACGCTTCTGGTGGGATTGAGAAGAAATTATGGATGAATCTACAGAGACTGTTGTATTGCAAGGAGGAACGTCCATGGAGTCAAGTGTCTCAGAGGAACCACGAAGACACCTCTGTTGCAATTTAGTGGACTTGGGGTTCTTTTTTGGAGAGTGTGTGGCAACGTAAACCTCTACCACATTATTTAAAACCTGAGAATTGTCATCAGGGGAAGGATCACCAGACTCAGCATCTGATACAGTTTCCAAGACAGAGAAGCTGTTATGCAGTGAAACCCGTGAAACGTTCTCACCAGAGAAAGAAGCAACTGTTTCTTGAAAGAGATGAGAGGGTGCTGCAACCGAGTTAGATGTTGTCGACTTAGGACCTGGGAGGAACCCAAAGAGATTTGGAGATAGCTGATCTTCAATGAGGTAACAGAGACGAGTAAGTAAGATTCTCTCCATGACTTAACACACACAGGAAGCGAGAGATATAGTACGGAAGTCAGTAGACGTAGGTTTAGGGATGATGATAATGACACTACGTGTCCAGGCTGATGGCAAATTACCATCTGAGAGACTAATATTGATTAAAATAAGTAAGGCGTTACCAGGGATCTGGGCATTGAGACGTAGAGTGGAGTAGGTAATTCAATCATTACCGGGAGTGTTCGCCTTCCCCCTTGAAAGGGCAAAGCGCAACTCCTGCTCTGTGATGGCATAATCATCACAAGGGTTGGGTGTGACTCGGGCATCATTAATACGAACCAACCTCGCTGACTGACCTGATAGATAAGAGGAGATAAATTAGCTGAGATTGAGCTGACCACTTCTGGGCAAGATCTTTAGCATATTCAACAGGATTATGATGCAGGGAGGGAGGGGGTGGTGAGGCGATAGAATTGACAATTCTATTTATAAACCTCCCTACCTGGGAGCGAGGGGTGTGAACATATAACATCTGGAGAAAATGTGTCCAGTACTTTCGTGTAACATCCTTGTTAAGATCACGGAAATCCCTGACAGCGTTAATTGAGAAGGGTGTCAGCAGTGTGGTCAGAGCGGTAAGCAGCGGCGGTTCTTGTAACATTATCCTTACCTTCACGCACTCGTCTGTCCTTTATTCCAGCAGTGGGAGCGGTGGGTGGCAGGTGTTGTATGGTTAAACTGTGCGACATAATTATCATAAAAGTTCTTTCCCCGAGTTACAAGGCCACCCTGTAAAATTCAGCAGTTTGCCAAAATTGATTTTTTTTTTTTTTTTTTTTTCAATATGAATATAATAGGCTACACCTAGCATATAGAATATTTGTTCTTTATAATCACGTAAAATAATGAGAAAACTATTCGGCATATTATATCAATTCTTTCATTTTTTACATTGTTGTTATGAACATTAGAACTATTTAATATTTATCACAGTAATAGTCAAAGGATGTAGATTAACATTTCGTGCATATTGGCAACTCCATATGATAAATTAAATTAAATAATTTGGCGAGAGAACAATATACGGTTATAATATAAACTTTCCACCCAGTGTATGAAGGCTGTTGGCAGCCCTTCTGATCAGGCACTTTGTGCTCGTTTGTACATTGCCGTTTTTGACACATTTTCTAAATAGACCCCTGAGTCCATACACTCTCGTAATGAAGTAGATCAGAGATCCTGTTCATGCTGCACAATAATACAGTTTTGACATCAAAGAAAATATCTGATAGCCTCTTATTTCACTACCAACACTGCCAGGGGTGGGATCTTCAAAGCATCGTAAGTTGGTGGCGCTACGATCACCTTTACTCTCTCGTAGCCGCCATATTTGATCGTGGCTTACGAGATCATAAGTTGGTATCTCCAAAGCTTCATAACCTCCATCGTAGCTCACGATGATAGCCTCGTAGCGAGCGTCGCTGCCCATTTCGTTCCGTGTGTTTTGTTCATCACGCCACCCAGCTGACTGGCTCTCAGCCAATCACAATGAAGGAAACAATATGTCCTTGGTACTGTAAGCCAATCATAACGTAGTATCACAATGTCAACAAATAAACATTGTCTCAGATGTCAACACCACCAGCTGATAGAGATGACACAGTCACCAAGTTACATCAGACAGGAATTAACAGCAAAAGACAGGTAAGTGAATTATTATACTGTGTTGATAAACATTTAACACAACAGTGGAGATAAGGCAGCTGCCCCGGGCATATTTTTAATATCACGCCAATCACTGGTATGATATTGTATATAGATTTTTGGTTAGGTTAGGTTTGGCTAGTTTAGTTTAAGATAGGTTAGGTTACGTACTGTAAATCAAGAACAGCATGATACAAATAGTTTACTGGTAGCTGGTTGTCATAAAAATAAATCAAAGACATTGACTGGGAGGACATTATATTATTTTAACTTCTACTGTCACTGTTTTATTTCCTTTACACCTACCTACAGTAGTTTCTATATTAATCTCAAAATCTGTACAGTTGATTGCCATTACCAAGTAACAGGCAGAAATATACCATATGTAGTGAAATCTGGCATGTGCAATATAATAACTAAGACTTCAAACAGTTTTATAGAAAGACAGATCAAGAAAATATATTATATAAGCATTATTTATATTATGGATTCGGCTGTTGGCATGGGAACACATAGGTTGAAGGATGGGGGGGGGGGGGTGTCCATTGCCTGATTTAGATACAGTACCATTTTAATACGATAACCAGGTATTGTAATTTATTCTGCTTGGTTCTGCTTTGTTATTGAATTATGTACCATTTTTCGTTATATTTCAGGTGGTGACACTAGTTACACAAAGACATTCACCCACATAGAAGAGGCTATGGCTCGTCATTAAAGAAGTGCAAGTGTCGGGTATTTCTGTGGACTCCAAGACCCAGGCAGTATGTACAGTATATAACAGTAAAAAATATCCTGCTGTTCATCTAGGCTAGTAATATGGAAATCTTCCCTCAGTGGCACTATGTGAAGTAATTATATTGAGTTTATATATATAAAACATACATTTTGAGCAGCATTACCTCTCAATTCCATTCAAAGTTAAACAGTGCAAATCATAAGGCCTTAGTCCTAGGAACAAATATACAAGATGTTCTCATATATCCATACCTTCAGTAAATACGGTACATGTACAATGATGACCAATATACAGGAGTCAAGTACATAGTGATTTATACATTTTGTGTGTCATATAAATAACTCCTGTTAGCAGTTCATGTGTAGTCGAAAAAATTGGAGCCATGTTAATCAAAACTAAATTTGTGATGCTTTGTTGGATTCCATATGTATCATATGAGTACTTTAACCAAGTAAAAATTGCAGTACTGCTGCTGTACTTATATGTATGACTAATTATATACTGCTTTCCTTAAGAGTGACTTTACAATTTTAATTCATAACGATAATCCTTAATATTTCTCTAAAATTATATGAAAGTTGCTAATTTTCATAATTTCATAATAAGGTGATGTGGATGACCCAGGACTGCCATCAAGGGCCCCTTCACCTAGACCTGGGCCAAGTTGGCAGGACTTCGGGCCAGTTACAGTGGAAGACTGTGAGGTTTTGACTGGCGACAGCTTGCCGAAACTGGTAGAACCTACCACCAAGTGAGGAGCATTCATATCACAGCTCTGTAGCCTCAAGTCGCCCTTCCTCTAGGTCAGCTGGAGATGTGACAGCTCATCTGGAAGCTACGCTAGCTCCAGATATACTAGTTGTCCATAAGACTATAAGGGATATTTTGATGGATCTTGCAGAAAATATAGCCACAATATCAGAAACTTTGGTGAACATTAAAAAGGCTATCGAGAAAAGGTGATTTGTTTTCAAGTGTGTTTTGTTGTGTGTGTGTGATTTTTTTTTTTAATGATTAGTGTGGTTTAAGTTGTGTTATATTTTGTGACAGAGTTATTAGTGTGCAAGTATGTTTTTAGTTGTGTGGTTTGTGTGTAGGTTTCAATCTAAAGTATTGTTAACTTCTGCTTATGTTTTTTAAGAAATTACATTATTATTATATATTTTGTCTTTCAAATATTGCTTTTAACATTCACATTTTATGTTAGATTTATTATTCTTTGAGTAAAATCAACTTTTTTTTCATGCATTCTTATCTTTGGCTAATAATATTAATGTCTTAGTTTTATTTACATATCGAGGTTCGAAGATTAACTATAAGGATATACTTATGCCGTACTGTGGCTTTAATCTTGTATTTTAATAATTTCTCTGCCATATTTGTGATATGTCCAAGCAATGTGAAGAGTGCCAAACAAGTACAGTACTGTAGTCATTAAGGAATTGGTGTTTTTTTGTTTTCAGTCATTGTTGGAAAGTACATCAGTTCAAACAGCTTTCCAATATCATAAATTTGCAGGTTTTTATTCAGGTATATATAATGTGATGAACTGTGATAATGCAGGAAACTAATAGTACAAATAGCTAGGGAGGTATCATGGATTTCTGTAAACTTTACAGGTGTCATATGTAAATAAAATGTAGGTTTTTTTATAGTCTATAATTAAAACATTTAGAAAAACCAATACCAGTCACATATTTGTTATATGCTGTTGAAAAGCATTTATTTTAGAAAAATACAAATCTTATGTAATATGAGAACAGGTGAAAATTATGTATTAAATTATACTGTTCAATAAAATTAATTGAATTGGTAGGAAAGGTTCATGTACGGTACATGTTATTGAGACTTTTACAACATGATAATATTTGCATTAGTTAATTCTGAGATATGTTTGTCTTTAGATTCGGGAATATGGTCAACCTTTTACACATCTCCAGTATATATCAGTAGGTATATAATTCCAGTTATTTAAATGTTACCAGCTCACACATCACATTAATGTGCTTGTAATATTTTTATTAGAAAGTCAATCAATCATAAAGAAAGTTTATCAACCTTAAGAATATCCACTTCATGCAAAGGACTATGGATTAAAGACTCATACTACATTGATTAAGTTAGGTCTAACTATACAATGAAGAATTTCTGCTTTGTTTGCAATTAGTAAGTCACCATTATATCCTATTATTCTTAAACACTCCAAAAGTAATGATACAAATTTTTTTTTTGTAACTTTCTATTTCACAGTGCATCAGTTTAAATTGACACTTACAGCTCCATTCTCCTAAGCTGCTCAATGAATCCCCTCCTCTTGTTTATATTTACCGATAAGTGACAACAACAACAACCATTGTGTCGGCCGCGCCAAGTGTAAATAAACTCAAATCTCACTATTTACGGGTTGTTTATCGACTACGCGACCCTGCTATCAGCCTTAAGAGTGCTTTTCAGTTCTCGTAGCGCTACGAGCAAATATGGCGGACGGAAACTCCCTTACAATGCTTTGAAGATACGATCGTAGCGGTTATGAACAACTTACGAGCAAATATGGCGCTACGAGAATCATAACTGCGGTTACGATGCTTTGAAGATCCCACCCCAGAAAAAAAAAACTGACGTATTATATTATTGATATATTGTTAAGTACTGTAGATTCAGGGTGTACTGTACATTTAATACCTGAAAACAACAATGTCGCGATTACTTTGTTTCACATGAGAATGTTTCAACGTAACTATAATGATATTATTAGCTTATGTGAAATCACTTTCACCTGATAAGAGCGAGAACTAGAGGAGATTGTAGTGAGGAAGTTAACAACACCAGGTGACAGCCACTGAAATGTTGTTTTACCAACTTGCCCACCATCTCGGCCATTGGTTCCCATACAACTTGTGCTGTCGTAACCGCGAGCAGTCCAAGGGTCATAGCAAGTGTCATACGCCATCCTGGTGTCTGCATTGAGTAACTCTGAAGAAGAGTAGTAGCATTATTTGTTCTCTATTGCACTAAAATTAAACAAGATATACATACTGTAATGCATTAAGTATTACCAACTTGTGGGTGGACATGACAAGGTGGGCCTGATTGAAACTGTAGATCCCAGACATTTTGAATAGAAAAATAACATTAAAAGTTGTATATCGTAATTCGCGTAACCTTGCCTGTATTTTCATAAGAACACTAAAAGGAATTTGTAACGGATACAATTGTATCTCTTTGCCTCCTCACAAATCTACAACTTTGTAAAGATTTTCAAATTATAATTTCACATTGAATATATAAACGAGAGATAAATGAAAATTGCTCTGATGAAGATATTACCAGTGGTCTTATCTTTCATATGAAACTAAGACTTAAGGATTTGGTAATGCTGGTTCAATGAATTCCTATTACTAATTATATAATTTATGCGCAGTATTTATGGTCACTACACTGAAAATATGCATAACAATGAAAAACATACTTGGTGATTATGCATTACTAGAAAAGTGATTTATACACAAGAATAAAGAAGAAGTTTCAAAAATCACCATCACCTATGACAAGTGACTACACCCCCTTAACCCTGGAGGACTGAACTTAAGTCCCTGTTATATAATCACTGAACTCGGGTATAGTATACCCGATTTTGGAAAATAAAAAAAATAGTAAATGTACAAATTTATCAATGCTATCATGTACACACTAAGTATAAGGCATATAAATGCTAATTCAACTATTAAAAACCCTTACTTACTTTAAGAAAGGTATATTATAAAAATACAAAATTAAACAGTAAAAAAGTGAAACATTTTCAATATAATTTTGGTAAAAAATTCACTAAAAAAAGACCCTTTTATGGAATTTGCCCAAATTTTCACACATGTCTCCAAGGACTCCCAGGGAGTCTATTACTATAATAATTACAGTGTTTTTTTTTTTTTTTTTTTTTTTATATCGTTATCACTGAACTAGGGTAAACGGTACCCAAACATGGGTCTGGCGGGAAATCTAGGCAGAGGAGTGGAGCGACGGGGCCGACCTCTATGAGAATGTCTGCTAAACTGAAGCTACACAAGTCCCAGCTCCCTCCCTGCCTTGGGTCGAAGGGTGAGCAATGTGTGTGACGTCACTAGCGTTGGGTAATCTATACCCATTTTCAGTGCTGCAGGGTTAATGCCTCTGTTTATCTTTTCATAGCATCTACGTAGGTGAGTTAAGAATAAACAAGAAGTTGCTATGTTCCACTGGACATGCAGTTTGCTATGCCTTCCACAACACTATTTTCAACTTGAAATGTATATTTTTCCAGTGATTTCTGTTAGAAACTCAGCAAATCTTGGAATTTATAAGTGCGTTTTTGTTATTTAGACAATTTTACTTACAATCTGTTTACATATTAGGGCACAGTGTTTGTCGCTAGAGTTTTGAACCACTCTGCAAATGGTGGGTTGGGTAGTGTCACGAGTCAAGGGTCATGCCATGAAATATTTTAATTGCGCGCGGGGCTGTGCCCATTTGAGATCGGCTGATAGTGCTGCTTGCCAACGACCAACTGATCCACGTGTTTGTACTCCTGACATTAATTGCTAGAGTACATGAAATTAATTGATTGAAGTGGTATTAATATACAATGTGTACTGATAGGCATATGTATGCTATTGATGTAATTGTAGCTAGGAAATTGGAATTTAAAAGAATGTAGACTATGTAAATTTGAGAATACTAAAAGTGACTATACAATTAAAGAACTGTAAATAAACAATTATACAGGTTTATGCACCCCAACAAGAAAAACAAAGGCAAGGAAAGGAGGACTTTTATCGACTTCTTTAGGAAATATCTGAAACATAGTGTTTGAATATGTGAACAGGAAGTATAGGGAATTGAAAACTTTATTGAAGAATTTGATATTGAGACAATAAATAGAGGAGAAAGGATTGTAGACTATTGCATAGTAATTAGTCAATCAGTGATGAACACATTCTATAAGCATAAAGATAATCATAAATCAGATGGAATGAGGAAGCACAGGATTGTAGTAACAAAATATTAATAGACCTTGTAATAAACAACAATAAAAAGGTTTTGTTTTTCAAGGATGTAAAGGCCATGCCTTCAGTGTCCCTGGATTCGGATCATAGTTTAATAGGGGCAGAAACAGAAGCCTAAAAAAAGAGAGATATGCCATTGAAAATATGAAGGTAGAACAGGACTTCGCCTACTTCTAACATATCAGGTGCTTCAGGGACTCATATACGGGTCCCAATTACTGCCATGAATATTACTCCTCGGGTCCGCTCTTCTGCTATTGGCCCAGGATTAGAGAAAACTTGTTGAATGAGTAAGACCTTTTGTCAAGGTGGTAGTGGGAAGTCCCTCCGTGAAGCTTCCCTAAAACCTGTTTTAAAGTAATAATGATCAGGGTACTTTAATTGCCGTGGCATATATATATATATATATATATATATATATATATATATATATATATATATATATATATATATATATATATATATATATATATATATATATATATATATATATATATATATATATATATATATATATATAATCACAAATTGTTTTATGAATGGTTGCAGGATTCGGTGAATTAGTTTGACGTTATGTTGTAAGTGGAGCACAACAAAGATTGGTGATTGGCAATCTTCTCTCTGATTTTCATAAAATACTGTGCATTGATGATGGTCTCACCAGTGAAGTATTAAAGTTAGCTGACATTACTATATTTGTCAAATAGGTTACAGCACCACGTGATTCAAATAGTTTTCAAGCAAACAACACACTGTTTATTCACCTGGGCTGATCAATTGAAAGTGAAATTCAACGTTGACAACTGCAAACTTTCGCATGCAGTAGAAGCTGCGATGACCAGGTACAATATTCAGTGGATGACCTCCGACGTTGTAGTCTTGGTGCTTTAATATTAAATGATATGAACCCGAGCATCAGTGTACTGTACAGAAGTTGTTAATACCGTGAATAGACTAATTCGATTCATAGGAAGAATATGTTACCAGAAAACATACCAAGCAATTGTTACTCATTATAATTATCTGGTACGACTGCATCTTAAATATTCCGTCCATATTTGACCATATTACAGAATAGATAGCTAAGCATGAAAAGGTAGAACGTCGATAGACGAAACAGATGTAAAACAACTTAAATATTATGTTAATTAAATTTTTCCAAGCATTAATTGCGAGGTAATCTAATTGAAATACATAAAACTAATTCATTTGACCACCAAGTGTAATCCAAACATTTATATTGATTTTACCTGGTCAAAACGAAACAGAAGCAAAGTTTTCAAATTAACCAGCGAGCAATTCAACATTAATGAGACAAACTACCTTTTCTTCAGTCAAGTTGTGAACATTTGCAACACTTGCTATAGCACCGTTTCAGCAAGTAATACTGTAGAACGTAATATTGACTGATTGATTGATAGATATAATATTATATTTCATGGCAGCGCAATATCTTGGTCAAATACGGCCCAATAAATATATATATGTAATACAATTTTTCGACTAAAAAAATTATAAAAATAAAACATTGAAAATCATAAATATTATTATAAAATTATTATCATGATGAAAATGATAAAAATAATTAAGATTAACAAATAATTAAAATAATTCAAATAACTAAAAATTTGAAAAATATCTCCAAATCCCAACCCATCACTGGATTTGAACCCATCAGTGAAAACTGGGACCTAATCCGGGTGTCTTGCCATGTGTTCAATAAAATATGAGTCAGCAACATAAGATGTAAGTGAAGCCTTACTATCTGACATAGTATTTGTTGCTCTGCCAGATGAATTTTATTGATTGGTTGATTAATAGATGCCACTAGGCATCTGGCGGCGCAACAGCTAAGGTCATATACCGCCCAACATAATATAAATTCAAAGTCATATATATGGTCATTTATATCATTAATAAAATATTTATACACATTAGCCAGGATTCATTACCCCAAAAGGGAGAAGGAGATGATTAAAAGGACATAATAATTATATAATTTTTTTTTTTTTTTTTTACTAAAGTAACCTAATTAACTTAGGTAAGATATATAAGAGAATCAAAATTAATAACATTGGACTATGTAAAAAAAAAAAAAAGGGAAGCCATAATTATCATAAAATTCACAATTGTTGAGAAGGCCAGCCTCCTCCACATAGGAAAGGGTGTTCCCTCCCACACTACAAGCCTCCTCCCTGAGCACCTGGGACAGACTGTAAGAACCGTCCCTCACCCGGTACTCAGAGAGGTGCCTACGACGAAGGTCCCCAAGGCTGGGACACTCCATAATAAGATGCCGTACTGTCAAAGGGACCAGACAATCACCACAGTAGGGAGGGGGAGCCCTCTCCATTAAAAATCCAGAAGTCAAACGTGAGTGGCCAATGCGGAGACGGGTAACAGCGGTCTCCCATCGGCGGGACAGGCCGCTGTAGCTCCACAAACCCAGGCGCTGGCGGATGCCGTGGAGCTTGTTAGCCCCGATGGCATCCCATCTGTTCTGTCAGCAGGAATGAACGGCAGCATCTATGTAGGGTCAAAGGTCCACTGCAGGTACGGGATGACGCCTGGCAGGAGGCCGAAGCTTAGCCAGGGCGTCAGTTCGCTTATTCCCATCGACACCCACATGAGCCAGCTCTCTCTGACGCCTTGTTCCCTCCGGGAACTCCTTCTAAGGGGGTGGCCACGGTAAAAGTGTCTCCAGTTTTCCCTGTTCCAACACTCCTTCCTTACTTGGTCAAGCCCTCCTCTGCCCCTCACGTTTCTCTCCTTTACATACTCTTCCACTCTGTTCTGCCACCTACCCAGGGGTCTGCCTCTCACACCAGGTTCCACAACTTCACTTCTATACACTTTCTTTACAAACCCCTCACCTTGCATTCTCTCTACATGTCCAAACCACCTCAATGTATTAGGCTTCACTCTCTCAACTACTCCACACTCAATACCAATTGCCTACTCACTCATACCACATCTTTCAAAAAATACTCTCATTACTCTCTCCATCCCACCTAGTAAGTCTACATGCTCCTCTCAATTAACCCATTTTCACTGCACCTATTCTAGACTGATGAGCCCTTCTCCATGTCCATGTCTCTGACCTATATGTCAGTGTTGGCAGGATTATACTATTTCGTAGTTCTTTTTTCACTTCCATACTCACACTTTTACCCTTCATAATCCTCCCCTTTGATCTTATGAGCTGTCTACCCCTTATTGATCTCTCCCAAATTTCTCCTTCCATACTTCCATGTTTACACAGAACTGTACCCAGGTACTTAAACTCCTTCACTTCCTCCATCCTCTCACCCCTCAGAGTTATGTCACACTTAGTCCCAGTTGGTACTCCCACTCTGTAAGGCGTAACAAAGTCAATCACTTCAGTTTCTGCTCTCTCAAAAACCATCACTATACTTTTACCAACATTCACCGTCAGTTTCCTTCGTATACACACAGACTGAAACTCGTCCACCATTCTCTGAAACTCCCTTCCACTCTCAGCCATCAATAGTGTCATCCGCAAATAAACTTGCCACCAAGGACCAATTTACTTCTTTTAGCCTCAAGTTCACCCCCAGGCCATTCACTTTGGCTTTCATTTCTTTCATACAACCATTCATATATATATATATATATATATATATATATATATATATATATATATATATATATATATATATATATATATATATATATATATATATATATATATATATATATATATATATATATATATATATATATATATATATTGTAACATATTCATGTATTTGTTATAATTATTAGATGCTGGATATTTAGTTTTGTTAAGATATGATTCGATAAACACATGAAGCCATGTTCATGAAGCTAATCTTCTGTGTTGTAAAACCTGTATGAAGCTGTTTTCCTCAGTTCGAGATTGTTGGGGATGATTCATTATATATAATCCGAGGTGATGAAGGAGGAGAGAGTGAGTGTGGAAAGCAGTTCTGTTCTGGATCTCGCCCAGTCAAATACCGGTGGTGGTACGTACAAGTCACTTCAAGTTTCTTCATTTATCCTTTATTCTTTATTCTTGATCGTCATAGCTCTCAGTTTACGAGCTCTTTTATACATATCTTCTTGACTTATCCAAGGAACTTTTTACCGGTACTCGACTGGGTGACTGACTATTGGTGATAACTCGTGCTATTCTCGTGTCTCGTTTCTTCACCTTGGGAGACCTACTATACGTTTCAGCGCCGGACAGACGGTGTTTTTCGTAAATATCTCTTAAACGAATCGTTGTATCAATATAATATTTCAGCACACTGTCTTTAACACCCGGGCGTAATTTATGGCTGACATACCATATTACTATATGTGTTATGTTAGGAGTTTACTGAGTGATATTAAGCCTAATCCAGTCATCATATCTAAGGCGTTATAGAGAATCGGACGAGTGTGGGGTACTCGTGTAACCCCTCCACCAACACCCCGAAATCCCCCCACCATTCCTTCCTTCCCTACCCCAATATCTCATTATCCCCCTCCCCGTTTCACTCTTCACCCCCCTATTTACACCATCCCCCTTCCATTTTTTATTTTTTTTATGACAGTATGTATATACGTATCGTTCATTAGTAATATTGTTTAATACAGTTACCGTTGTGTGTGGACATGAAAACCAGAGTGGGTCAAATGACCATTGAAGCAATAGCTAGTCCCGTTGTTAATGGCCGTATAGCCGGATAATAACTCACGTGTCTAAGGCGACCAGAAAAATGATTAATTTTGGTTTTGGGCAACCAAATATAATCGTTCATGGTTGCTTCATGTGTTCTTTACCTTTTTAAATAACCAATTAATGCCTTAATTGAATATTCACAGTCTCCCGTATCCCCTCCCCCTCTCTCTGAGGTATGAGGTACCCCCCAGTCCGAGGCTATGACTCAAGTAGTGACAGGGTAGAAATCATTGACTGCCGAGGCGCACCTATTAGCAACAATGTTGTCCATTTGCCCCCGTGGATGCAGGACAGCGTTTGTTCTTCGTCTTGCCACATTGTACAAACGTGAAAGCCAGTGATGATGAAGACGATGACGTTTTCCTTGACAGTGATTGTGAATAAATTTTGTTTTTATCATGTTTGCATCATTAAATCCTACACTATTTTATATATATATATATATATATATATATATATATATATATATATATATATATATATATATATATATATATATATATATATATATATATATATATATATATATAATATGTAATTTGGTGATAATATAAAAGGGACAAGTCAACAAAATAACATTATATTAACTGGACCAAGTTGACATTTTATAATGAATAGGTACACAGTATCTAATAACTTTGCCTAGAAGGTCCAGACCACAGGTAATGCCAGTACATCGTGTTCACTTGCATGGTTGACCATAAGGACTGCAAACATGGACCTTCTACATACTACATGTATGTAAACATGCTGTTGTACAGTAATTATCAAAGTGAAATACGTCTTGCCTCTATAGAATTGTACTGCACCATACTCTTAGTTAATAATCATATCTATACATATACATCTACATAACATTCTAATATATAATACAGTGATGGAAGAAATAGGGAGGGCCACGAGTGATGAGGGAGGCGAGGAGCTAGGGGGAGAAGAGGAGGAGGGAGGGGTGAGAAGAGGGGGATGTAGTTGTGGTTAGGAATGGTTTGGGAGGGTGTTGGGGGGGCCACACTTTCCTTCGAATGCGTCAATATAACTGGCCAGCTTTGTGCTATTTTTCACGAGTAAACTCCTCGCATAACACATATAGGAATATGGTATGTCAGCCATAAATTACGCCCGGGTGTTAAAGATAGTGTGTTGAAATATTATATTGATACAACGATTCGTTTAGGAGATATTTGCGAAAAACAGCGTCTGTCCGGCGCTGAAACGGATAGTAAGTGCCTGCAAGCCTACAGCTAAGTGTCATTTAGAGTCTTTACAGGTGCTTCATTGACTTTATTCTCCCTAACGTCCAGCTTAGGTTATTCCTTTTGCTACATGTTATAGTTATATGTGTGTGTACTTTGGTGAGCTATCGTATTGGTACCACCCAACTTGCTATTATATTTTGTGTAAATATTTGTGTGAATGTTAGTTTAAGTGGGGATATTAATTATTAAACTTTAAGACTGTCTTCTAAATATTTTCTTGAATACACCTAATACCAAGCTGGTCACACTGATGTGCGTTTCCCGCTAAAGTCATATTGACTTTGGAGTTTGTTTATGTATCTAAAGCTTGATTTGGCACCCTAATAGTAACTTTTAGAATTTTAAACTTTAACCATAATATCCTTTGTGACTAAGACAATCGTAAGTGCTGAACCAAGGTTTGATATATATATATATATATATATATATATATATATATATATATATATATATATATATTGAACAGCCATGGTAACATAACACACCCATGTCTCAGCCCTACACTAATATTAAAACTCTCACTTAGATCACACTCTACCACTACCAGTACACATGCTTTTGCATCAGCATAAAAGGTCTCAATGCCTTTCAGCAAAGACCATACTTGCCACCTGCCTCTTGTTCTCCCCTTCATCCCTCCTACAGTACTCCCACTTAATCCTTACCAAGACCGCAAAATGGTCGGATCATTGAACCATTCCTCACACTACTTTAGCATCCACCACATCTTTCCGTAATCTTTCATCCACAGCTACTTAATCAACTAAACTCTTTTGTTCTTCTCTATCATCCCTTCTCCTTCATGTATATTGGTGTATCATCTTGTGCTGAAAGAAAGTGTTAGCCAAAAACAACCCCCACTCAGCACAGATGACCACCAGATACTTCCCATTCTCATTCACTCCTTCCACACCCCATTTACCAACAAAACTAACTACTCTCTCATTTCCTATTTTCCCATTCATGTCTCCCATCATTACAATCTTCCTCCCACTCTCAAACATCCTCAAACACCCATTCAGCTCCTCCCAGAAAACACTCATCTTCTTTCCCCATCTTGCTCCTCTCATTCACCGGTGCATATGCACACACCCATGCATACTGTGACGAAAAGTTGGGTTATATGAAGATGTAAATTATTACTGATAATTATTCTTACCTTATCCCGGACTTATAATATATGGACGTCTCACTGTGTTGGTTCAACGGTCGTCTGTAGAGATTTAATCTGGCCTCCTTATCTTCCCACTTTGTCAACAATTAATTTATTATATAGGTTTCGTTTTCACTATTTATGCATATTGTAGTAGTAGCAGAATCGTAAGGTTTACGGAAACAACCCGTTTACGTTACTTTATTATATTTCTTAATTTCAGTCAAACACCAACAATAATTAATCAAACAATTTTTAATAAATTAATTCCACACGCATACACTTTCACACAAATTGAAATGCTAGCTAGCTAATAATAATAACTCAAGAATCGACGATTACGCTACTAGTTTCTTTTAACGTTTTTTCGTAACGGGTTTTCGTTAATCCTGGTTTATCATCTTCGATTTTTTTCTACGATTTTTCTTACGAAATTTTTGCGAGAATCCTATCTTACGTTAATTTGCAATGATTGTGCAAGTATAACACTGTAATTAATTATTAGGTGCTATTCCAAGACCTTCATACTCAATTACTTTAATTAATATTCAATTTCAAACTACACTGAGTTCGTTATATAACTTTCAGATCGTTTCATAGACTTCCAGTTATAGATTCTTCACACTTTGCTGTGATTTTCAATGTCAATTCACACCTGTATCACTCGTGAGTTCAATCCTTACCTTAGGTTCGAGGTAGTCTCTAAGGCAACCCTCTACCAGCCTTGTACGAAAAGCCGGCTTTCTATCTCGCTTACCTGCCAACCAATTGTCTTAAACAACCAGTTGATGAATAGCCTTGAAGGGTTCTGTGTGTGGATTATTTTTTTAATTTGTATTGTATTCACGTATATAAAGTACTAGCTAGCTAAACATACCAGTGAAATATCTACTGCGCCTGGCTTAATTAGGCCCTACTCTCTATACTATGAATACTTTATTATAATGCCACGAATATCGACTCGTGACGCATACTTTACCGATCCAATCTTCTCTGACAACCATGATACTCTCGTCCCACACCATCCATGTCAAACTACTCCCTTCCACACCCTTGGCGATACCAGCACCTCACACCCTTCCCTCCCCCTTCCTTTACACTTCTCATCCATTCCGGTGTAAACTACACCTCCCTCATCACACTCTCTCCTCCAGCCTCACACTCCTCCACTTCATCTCCTTTCAAGTGTGTCTCTCACTCCCATCACATCCACTCCTCCAGTCTTTAAACATTCAACTATCTCTCGCCCCTTTGTCCTATCAACTATACCATTTACATTTATTTATTGTTATCACTCATACACCCACCTTTCCCCCCTCCCCTTACAGGGAAACCCCCGGAGACCCCCCCCCTCCCCTTGCCCGCAACCCTATCTGTCCACTTCCCCACTGGGGGGCCGCTGATGTCTGGCAAGGTCAATGCAGCGCTCATTCCCGGAGGGACACGGGCCGTCAGCATTAATAAAAAGGGTCACAAATGATGTTAAAAGATGTTAAAAACTTAAAAATATATATACAATTTTTAAAACCTATATTTGGAGGAAGCTAAATCTAATTCCCCACACCGCCTCCCCCTTTAGCTTCACCTCCTGCTTTATAAAAAAAAAAGAAAAAAAAAGGAGCTGTTACCCGAGGTTGCCACGTGGAGCTGGGGTAAGGCTTACCTACCCTTCCGGAGGAGGGGTAGGTCACCGAGGTGAATCCTTTCCCAATACTGACGGTTTAGCTTTACCGCAGCAGCATTCACCTCATTGGTTACGATACTGCCACTTCGCAAAACATGAGCCGGAACCCAACAAAATGTAACTCTGCGGCCACGACGTCCCAGGAGGACAAGCCACTCGAGAATGGCCAACACCAAGGGATGGGATGGGTTAAAATTGCCCATGGCCTGCAAGGCACTACAGGAATCACTAAAAATAGTAAAAGAAGGCTGAGGGAGAGTAAAAATATCTTGGAGGGCATATAAAATGACCGAGAGCTCAGCAGTAAAAATGGACATAAACAAAAGGGAGCCTGCCGCCACGACAAAAGTCAGGAAAGACAGCCTCAAAACCAACTCCAGCATCAGACTTTGACCGATTGGTGTACACAGGGAGGGACTCCCTGTGAGAGGAGGCATGTTCTAAGAATAGGGAACGAGTCACTGGAGGAGGAAGAGATTCATTCTTGTCTGAAAAGAAAGTGCAGGTGTACACTTCTGGAAGAAGCCATGGAGCCACGGTGCATCTGGCTTCTGGCTGTTTTTTGTTTCTGTAGACGTGATTGGTTGATTTGGCGATTAGGCTTGTTCAAGGGCTTATAGCTTTCGCGATGTGTGATTGCCTGTCCAACCCTCTCATATTTTTTATATTGATCTATTATGCCTAAAAGAAAGGACTATACCTAACACATAATTATGTGTAAAATATAGAAAATATTATTAGATATTATCTGTCTCTTTTGACAAGACATGCCTATATGCACAGAAACTTACTAAATTATTATTAAAAAGTGAGAAGCAACTAACTGACTATCATCTATGGGAGAGAGGTGTTGTTTTCCCACCAATAGTGTGCCATTTCGTTCATCGCTGCGACGACTCTGCCATTATTAACAAAGAATCTCATATTAACTTGTTTTCATTTTACTCAGGTTTTATATTTTAAATATAAATGAATGGATACGAACGATACTCATCTTTGTACAGTACAAACCAATTATTCCCTACAATGCAAAATTTTTTGCTTGTCATTTGGTAATTACAGTATATAATAATAGTTGTCATATATAACACATAATAACGTGTTAAGCACTTTATTTTAGGCATAACTACAGGGTAGGGGATCTCCTACAAACAACAAACTCCGGACTATTAAGCCGTCAGTTCAGTGGTCACATGGCTTTCTCCGAACCATCACAAAAGACGAGGCACCCCCTACTCAGGCACAACTGTCAGACTCGAGTTACAGTCCAACATTCTCTCATTGAGTGTCCCCAGTATAATGCTGTTCGGCGGCAATCGTTCTCTTCATACTTCTCACGGTCGTGTTGCCTCCCGGACAAATCTCATCAGTGAGTTGTTGTCTCATGTACAGTCGGTGGCATAAGTCCTGTCGCCACACCTGCTTCACCGAGACAGGCAGTGTTCATGGACTCGAGAAATAGGCACGTTTTCTACACCTAATAAACTCGAGTCTATGAACATCGCGTGCCTCGGTGAAGCAAGCGAGGCGACAGGACTTTTGCCCCCGGACTGTACACTCTACAAGATTTCCACCTGGACCACGCCCTCACTTGGCTTGGCTAACGTGGCAAAAGCTCTTCGCTTGTGTGAGCTCCTGTGCATATGCAAGACAATATTTCGAATCGGCAAAGCTTCATCTTCCGTATTCGGGTCGGAGAAAGAGGGAGGAGGGGAGACAGACGGCTTGGTGGTTGGAAGGAGGGGTGGTGGTGCAGAGAAGAGGAGTCCCATGTGCTAATACAACATTACTGCCATTTTAATATATTTATTATCATATTAGTAATGTATTATCCCCCAAGTAATAACAAAATTATTTACATATACTCATTTTTGTAGACACACCTGACTACACACTTGGACACCAAACATAGTTTATTTCATCTCTCATTACGGACAACAAGCAACCTGCTCTAGCTCCTTGTTTCTCTTTCTTTCTCTCTCTCTCTTGCTTCTCAGTACACACACACACACACACACACACACATATTATCAGGTTTGGTATAAAGCCGTGACATTGCATATTATCAGTTTACGTCTGCCAGTAAGAATTCATATAACTAGAACATCAGATTTAGTACAGCAGGGATGTATACAACACCTCGGTGTAACCACATGTTTACTGTCAATACAACTGTTAGTAGAATCCGACTCCGACCACAGATGTTTCATAATTACGACTACGATGCCGACTATGTCTCCAACTGAATTAATAATCAAAATATTTCTTTATAGATTTACTCATACATATTATTACCTGATGTTTAATTCATATGAATTTTACCGACTCTGAATCCAACCCAAAACTTAAATATCCATAGCTCCATGGCTCTTCATTTCAGTATATATTAAGATGAGAGTTTCAGACAAACTGGTTTTAACATTTAATACTCGAATGAATTATTTTTCTTTGGCATGTAAGGTTATATTAATTAATCAAATTGACTAACAATCCTTACAGTGATAACTGAACACACAATCATACTTTTGGGGTTATGACATATAGGGCACCTCCCTCTTGTGGTCTGTCACTGAACGTCTCATTACCTATTAACAAAATATACCACTGGTAGTATGGCTACCGTGTCAATATTACTGAAAGAACAATAAATATTTTCTTACTGGCAGACGCAAACTGAAATAATTATAAGGTGATAATGATATTATTTTGACACGGTTTTCAATGTTAGATAAACGCATATATAACAACATATCATATACAACGTCACGGCTTTATACCAAAAATGATAATGTGTGTGCGTGTGTGTACTGAGAAGCAAGATATAAAGAGAGAGAAACGAGGTGCTAAAGTGATGATATCTTTTCCAATTACTTCATATTAACTAATAGAAACATATCCTAGTATGATAATAATAATAATAATTATTATTATAATAATAATAATAATAATAATTTATTATTATAATAATAATAATAATAATAATAATAATTATTATTATTATTATTATTATTATTGTATTGCAAATTTAAATATTCCCAATATTTATAATAATATTAATAATAATGATAATAATTATTATTACTACTATTAATATTATTATTGTTATTGTTATTATCATAGATTAAAATCAACAACAAAAACTATATAATAATAATAATAATAATAATAGTAATAATAAAATGCACCACTTCATCAATTAGTTCAATGATCAGCACTTTATGTTTTACTGCTAATGCTTTGCAAAAGAATTAAGGTAACTGTTGTTCTGCTGCTATCAGACTATGAAAATATGACATGATTTTATATTGATTGAATATTCGTCAGTATGTTTAAAATAATTTTTCTGTTTCTCAGAAATCTGTAATCCACATAATTAATGAGGGAAGCGTTGTGTATTTATTTAATAATCACTGATCCAGTAGTGTCCGTGATAGAAGTATTAGATTATCATTATGTTAACCTGCCTGATACATACAGATATGAGATCTGCTATACAGTAAAATTAAAGTCTTGTAACACGAATATATTATCTAAACATGATAAAACAATATTATGTATTAGAATTAACATTTAAGAATATCATAACTCGTTTTAAATTGCTTTATTTAACAGTGTGCTTATCTATTCATATCAAATTGTTCGTGTTCTTTAAGGATGGAACAAGAGAAGTGGTTTGTAGATTCAGCTGAATTTGCCATAATATGGGGCAGTAAGGTAGATATGATGAAGTACTGAATCCATCTTTATAGAACCCAATCCAATAACAGAAGACCAATTATTTCTTGTACGTGGTAAGTGACATATTCCATCAATAGGTATGTTTGGTGTTGCAGCTAGTTTTAAATCGTGTAAATATTCTGACGAGACACTGTTTCGTTTTCTGGTGTCAATGGTCATATGTCTCCCACAGTATTGCCTGGTCTCTAGCGTGCCTTCATCATGCCAACGTCTTATCCAGCGGTACACAGTTGAGACGCTAGCACCAGTGTACCTGGAAATTCTCCTGGCTGACGTACCATTCAGCCACATCCATACCATCACTAGGCGATCTGCCATGGCGGTCCGGCTATGAGCATTCCTCACATCCATAATATTTCTGTCAAAACGGATGTCAAGATTTTTTTTCATAACATCTTCTTATATATAAAAAAGAGAGAAAAACAAAAAAAACATCCTGAAGAACTATCTTCACGTATGAAGATAATGATTAATTACTTAGCCGGGCACACAATTAACCATCTTGCTGCCGTATAATTAAGCTCTTTTTCTCCTCAGCTAAAATGATGTGTAACTCCTTGCTTTTAAACGAAAACTATAATCCAAGCTAGATTAACATAACTAGAGGGAGTGAGGGGTATGCTTGCTGCAATTCGAAATACAGGTCAAGAGAAATCCCTCATTTCATTATACCACTATTTGACCGTGTAGCGTTTGAGGGCACAGCAAATTAAACTCTGCACACACACACACACACACACCTAACCTCAGGATGATTTTTTTATCTAAGACCTGATTATTCGAGTATCTTGGTTTTGAACAATATTGGAAAGCCATACGAAAATAAACAATATGAGAAGGCTTGCCCTCTATATAAAATAAGACTACATTGCATGGCAATGAAAAACATGTGCAAAAGCGAAGGTGTAACCTTTAATCTAAAACGTTTTTTTCAGATGTATCATTAAGGAGATACCGGAACAGACCACAGTTCACGGAGAAGCTTTTATCTCCATGATTTTTTTTTTTTTTTTCATGAAGATGATAGCTTTTCATAGAACTCACAATGAAACCTGTTTGAGAACTCAACCATACACTTATCCAATTAACTCTTTCACTCTTTTCCGCCTTGCACTCGTTCTTTTCCTTCATTAGGGGGTGTAGTAAAATGTCGAAACTAACAACAAGTCTGGAGCACCGCGGGTGTAGCGTTCATTCAACAGCACAGTTTTTAAATTTGTGCGATCCCTAAAAAGCTAATTTCGGGGTGGCAATAGTGATAGTGTAAGGCTGTAAACCAAGGGACTGCCACAGCCCTACCAGCCATCACCAGTCAATTTTACTCGAACAGTAATGGAGGAAGGACATATTTTCATCACTCTACTTTTCCTGTAATTACCATATATGTACAGTTGCGGAAACATATTCTGCCCCACATTTTTTTGGCATGTGCAGATATCTGGCAATTCTCTCTGATTATACAGCAGCTCATACGAACCCCAGTGACTGAACCACCAATGAACTCCAGTCACGAAGAGAGTGTGTAATATCATTGAAAATACTGAATATGATTTGTGACCTGGTTCAGTCATTGAGGTTCGTATGAGTTGCTGTCTATTCAGAGAGAGTTGCCAGATATCTCCACATGCCAAAAAAAATGTGGGGCAGAATATGCTTCAGCAACTGTACGTAAAAACGAGAGTGACATTATATTTCATATTGTTGTTTCATATTGACATGTTTTATAACGAAATTTGAGTATGAAAAAGTACTTAGACATATGGGAGGCAGTGGCAGAGTCGATAAAGTGTCGTATGAGGTTTTTTCAGAGGTGATCTGATGGGTTTAGCTGTTCGTCATTTACCCTGGCTATGTCGACACGTCAAGAAAATACCCCCTACATCACGTCAACTCACAACATAGAAGATGCCTGACCATATTCTAAGATGCTGTGAATGACTGTGTAGCAGCCTTCTCCTGATATTGACGAGTATAAATAAGGTGTCGTCATCTAGTGTGGCAGAAGAGAAGCTAAAATATATATATATATATATATATATATATATATATATATATATATATATGACGACACCTTATTTATATATTCCATCCGCCCTCCCATCGGGGATATTGCATCACTACTTAACACCAACACACATCCCCATATCCCTCGTTTCACCATACCCTCTCCCTTCCTTCTATAGCTACACCTCGCTACGCCGTTTTTTCGCACCAAACATCGGAAATTGAGTTTTATATTTTATATATTCTAGTATCTGTTGTATTTGAATTGATGTGGGAAACGTATGCATTTTTAGATAGACAATTTTGCTTACATAGCGTCCATATGGAGACTATAGGGAAGGTTAGTCGAGTTCATTCACTGACTCTGACCACGAGTAAACAAACCCAGTGCTGCCACATTTCGCCAAACACACCTCAGACTGGGGTCGCTACGACTGGAGGCAACTGTACACTTCGAGTGGCAGAGGTTGTGGGATGGTGTGTACCCCGATAATGAACAAGAAAAAAATGAGGGCATAGGGTTTATGGATCGCAAACCTCGATCAATGCAGGTTCAATAATCTAATATTTAACATAACTAGTGAAATTGTTACCATGGCAAGATGTGACTACAGATGGCCAGATGAGTTATTGTCAACTGAAATACAATAGGCAAGAAGCAGTGTTGTTGACTGGATGAAAAGTCGCGCATCATTCTTTCTACTCAGTCCTGTTCTTGTGTCCCTACATTGCATCCACGACTCTTTGTCTAGACAGGCAAACGTGGCTAACTTTGGCCATGATTAAGGCCACTTTAGCAAAAAGCCTTATAATCATGCAGCTCAACTAACTATATGACTACAAAGAATAAAAAAACAAATATAATGTAGGATTATTAGTGTTAGTTGTTAACGACCAGAGTTATTGGTGGAAGTGGAAATAATGAACAATGTTTGCGAAAGACGGAACCTTCTTCTCGAAAGATGGAAGAAAAAAGAAAGCTACAGCAGCAGCAATAATAATTGTCGTGATGGTAACTAATGTTTTTTGTTATTACTATAAATTTTAATAATAATACTTAAGAAAATAAAATTTTAATAATAATGTTAATAAAAATTATTATAATAATAATTATTGTTATGATTATTATTAATATAATTATTAACATTATTATTTTAATTATTATTATTATTATTATTTTTATTATTATTTCTGCACTGATAACGATGCTCCAGATTTACTTATACAGTACTATACCCCTTTATTCACAATTGAGGACCTATATTGTTTCTATTGTCTATAGCCCTCACATTACTCATTATAAAAGAAATTGCTTTTCTCTCACTTTGTCGAAACTCTGTAATTCTGTTTATCTTCTTGAATTCTCGCACTTGAGATGGCTTTTCCGAGATCTCTTTCAGCATGTTTTCTTTTCATCACGGCAAGCAGTACCGAGTACACATTTCCGCTTCACATGGTATCAATTCACTTCTCTAAAGCAATAACAGAAGCTCTTTATTTTCCATATGTGAAAAGTGACGTTTCTGACACTATCTAACATAATCCATCATCCCATTTACTCTGACTCATCCTACCCTAATGCAATGTGTCTCGGAGTATCGACTGAAATTTGAAATGGTTTTCGCTCTTTTTGACAATTTCTTTACTTCAAAGTTTAGAATGTCTTGTTTGGTTCTTGAATCTTACACTCACCTTAAGCACTAAGAAGAAAAAACTATTTCAACTGCAGCACAACTTCATGTAGCAGATGCAAACTATCATAAAAAATTGTAATTGTGGTATATTGTATGAACAATTACAGAAAACTTTACATCTTATGTTCTGATATGCCTAATGAGCACAATATGTATAGCTGCAAAACTAGAAAATGGAAAGTGAAATGTTGGATCAAGTAATGGAAAATGTATGTGGAAACGGAATGGAAATAGTGGCAACGGTTTATGAACAGTGAGAGCCAAGTTTCAGCAATCTTTTTGCTGATCCTAAAGGAAAAGATTGTAAAACGTTCAGTTAGTCATGCTTAAAACTCCTGAAGTCATGTCGTCTGCTGCAGCCATAGAAGGCTATCCTAACCACTAAGCGCAGGCCACTCTCTCGCCCGGGCCTGGGCCTTTTTCATGCCTCTTGATCACAATGCAAACAACACATTTGATGGTCAATAGCGTGTAAACCACTTATGCTACATGAATAAATGGTACATGAGATTGAAGTACAAACTTTTAGCTGTCTCCTGATATATTTGCGAAGACGAGATGGACATCTGTAGAATGGGTAGCCAGCTCAGGATGATCACAATTCAAAATTCACTTTTAAACTTTCCTGACAATTATAAATACGTTTTCACGCTCTGATTTCGTAAAAAAAACGTGTCTGAATCATATTTTTCAACACAGCAATATGATATATACATATAACATAACTGTAGTTTATACGTACATATATGGTAATTAATGCAAAAGTGGAGTACTGAAAATACAATTTCACAATCTCACACATATTCCTACACTGGTTATCAGTGGCTAGGGGGAGTCCTAAAGCACACACACCCCCTGTTGGAAGCCTAATTAAGCATGTCAGGGGGTGCACAAATTTAAAAACTGCGCCATCGACTTATGTCGTCACTTGTGGTTACCCACACATGTTGGTGGTGGTGACTTATGTTGTCACCCACGGTTTAAGGGTTAAGTTGGCAGATCTGTCATCCAGATTAACAAGGGCTGTATGAATGGCTGAGAAAGGTTTCTGGTCACTCCCATCAAACGGGAGTTCGAAGGACAAGAAGGAAAAGAGGTAACAGAAGAAGAGAAGGGAGGGGGAGGACACACACACACACTCTTTTGTACAGCTATGTCGACTCAATTACCATTAAAAAGTAAATTGTCGTTACTGCCCTTCTCATGTAAGATGACCTCAAAGTGCCTTTTTCGAGTTAATGTAATTCGGAGACTTAACACGTTACGTTCCTAAAAAGATATTTTCTTAATCATTGGTAAGGTCGGCGGCAGAAGTCCTGTCGCCTCACCTGCTTCACTGATACACGTAGTGTTCATGGACTCGAGAAATACGCACGTTTTCTACACCTAATAATTTCGAGTCTATGAACATCGCGTGCCTCGGTGAAGCAAGTGAGGCGACAGGACTTTTGCCGCCGACAGTACTTATAGTATGATCATCTAAATGGGAGGAAAGTTAGAAAGAATTAGAGTAAAAGTCCAGAGGAGAAGTAATAAAGGAAGAATATATAGTTTCATTAGAGTGTACTACAGCAATTGCAGGAGTCTGTGCAACAAAGTAGACTGGTTAAAGGTCATAGCTAGTACAGAGAAAATTGACATTATAGCGCTAAGCGAAACGTAGATGAAATTAAGTGAGAAGAACTTTAAATTAACGGGGATAACTTATTCAATGCTGACCGCAGACAGAGAAGGGAAGGGGTAATAGCAATATACTGTATTTTAAAGATAATATAAAATGTTGTGAGAAGGCAAATATTAAGACAAGGCCTGACACAGAATCACTATGGCTAGATATCAGGAACGGCAGAGATTATCTAATTTTAGGAGTTATTTATAAACCACCTTATTTGGACGGAGACAACAGTAACCTATTATGGGAGGAAATAAATGAAGCTTCGAGAAATAACAAGGTATGTATATTAGGAGACTTCAACTTTAGTAATATTAACTGGATGGATCAGATAGAAGACCACGAGTCAAATGAATTTCTAGAGACGAAAAAGGATAATTTCCTCCATCAGTTAGCACAAGAGCCAAGAAGGGGAGATAACATACTAGATCTTGTTTTGAGTAACCAAGAGAGTTTGATACACAGTCTGAGGATAGGAAATACTTTAAGAACTAGCAACCACTGTGCAGTAACATTTCCAATAAAGGGTAGCGAAAGAGTTACATAAAATCCAATAACTGTGCCAAATTTTCGTTTAGCAAACCTCAAAGGATTTATGGAATATCTGAGAAACATTGCATACAATGAGTGGATCATTGGAGGCATGTCCCCAGGGAAGGAGTTAGCAGAGGATCTGTCAGGTAGGAGAAATCATACACAGCTTCCAGGTGATGCCACGGAAATGGATCACAGTTATAATTAGTTTACCGATATATTACACAAAGCACAACAGTTGTATATACCAAACAGACAATTTTGGAAAAGTATAAATTAACCCAGATGGTTCACTAATAGAATAGGATATTTAATTGGCCAGGAAATGGGTATTAATAAAAGGATTATAAGAGGAGAAGACCATCTAAGAAGCCAAATCTGGGGTATCAAGAGACGGATTAAGAGGAAAATTTGATAGACCAAGAGATGTGATGAGATAAAGATAACTGGAGGGTCTAACGTAAACCTGAAAGCATTTTACCAGTCATACCAGAGAAAGGCTAAGGAAAATGTATGACCCCTAAAATCAACAGAGTACTAGCGGTGAGAAACAAATGTACGACATGTTCAATGAAATTATTACATCGGTATTCATTTCAGAAAATCTAGCAGATATGCCATCAGCACAAACTGTCGATAGTGGTAGCAATGACACTGTCCTAAGCGTAGTGGACATCAACATAAATGATGTATTACAAGAGATAAATAGACCAAATGCACTGAAAATGGAGACGTACCATGAGGTCGGAAACTTGCAAATATACAGTAGTTCCCATATTTAAAAAGGAGATAGATCAGTGACGTCATATTACTGCCCAATTAGCCTAACATCAACCAGAATCCATAATAGTGAACAGGATTAAAGGGCTCTTAGAAAGCCATAGATTATTTAAAGACTCACAGTATGGGTTCATGAAAGGTACAGTCATGGCACATAGTCCTTGAACAGACTTCTCCTTACTTCAGGTGAAGGACTATGTGACACGACTGTACATCTTGCCACACAAATCTGTTCACATTTTGTCTCGAAAGTGTACGAGGCTGTAGATAGCAATAATATCAACGATATATTATATTTAGACTTTAGCAAAGCCTTTAACAGAATACCGCACGAGAGGCTGATTAGGAAGGTAGAAGCTCATGGTATTGGAGGCAACGTTTTACGATGCATTAAGTCATGGCTTACAGGGAGGCAGCAAAGAGTAAACGGAGTAAACCGGAGTGGGCCCCTGTCTCCAGTGGAGTTCCTCGGTGTAGTTGCAGACGACACAAACATTGGCATAGAGTTATTAACTCGTAGGAAATTCCGCAAACGTAGCAGTTTATGAATTAGATGACATGGATATAAGTCAATCGATATGTAAAATTGATCTGGGAGATAAGATTAGTAAGGATATAAAACCCAGGCAACAATGCATACATGTCAGGAACTAAGCAAATAGAATACTAGGCTTCATATCATGAAGCGTTAATAATCAAACGGATAAGGTTATTCTGCAGCTGTAGCCCACTTAGCTTTAGTTTGACCGCACTTGGACTGGTGCCTATTTTACAGGATGGATATCAATTTGTTAGAGAGCGTACAGAGATGGATGACTAAAATTATTCATAACCTTAGAAATCTCTCATATGAAGATAGACTTAAAAGGCTGAACCTGCACTCGCTTGAAAGTGGCAGGGTGAGAGGTAATATGATATAAGTATTTAAATGGATGAACGAGTTTAACTTAGGAGACCTAAGGAAGGTAATAAGAGTAAGTAGTTAAGATAGAACAAGCTTAAATGGATTCAAACTAGAAAATACCGTTTTATACACGAAAGAGGAAAATTTTGGTTTGGGAATACAGTAGTAGATGAGTGGAACAAGCCTCCAAGAGAAATAATTAATGAAAAAACACTGAATGGATTTAAAAATAGCTCGGGCAGATACATGGACTCAAAGGGATCAGTCTAAATCAGAAGCTGCCAACAACTTCTATCTAGCACAGTGGTAGAGTCTGTGGCTGCAATTCTGTGGCCCAGCTTTCGATCCTTGCTCGGGACACGATAAAAATGCCACTGATGCCAGAGGTTACCACCCCTGTGAGCAGGGGGCGGGGGGTTTGAGTCAGCTGTCTAAGGTCTTCCTGCTTACACAGCCATAGCCGAAGCTGACTCGGGTCTCACGTGGGTGGAAAGGTCTCTCGGCCACTCATCATCCTTGTGATGCGTGCTGTAGTTGTGTTTCACACACACAGTGTGTGCTACACTCTGTCCCATTGACTGCCACTCATTGGCGGACCTTTAACTGTACACTCACGAGCACTAATTTCTGCTTAGGGTTTGGTCCTTCCTTCCACCCGCTACCCTGGACAGAGGGAAGAGGGGGATCGGAGCTGGGAGAGAGAGTCTACCCCGCCTTCACCCCTCCCAACTTCCCCCACCTTCATCCTCTAGTTGTCAGTTAGTGATTAGCCATAAATTTCCCCTGGGTAAATGATGGCTCTTCTAAAACAGTATCGTAGTACACACTGTGAATGGCCAAGACGATCTCATGTCAGTCTCGCTTTATTTACCTTTGTAATATAGTCGCAAAGTCCCAGTCAAAAGGAAAGACAAGTAAAAAAAAAAAAAAAAAAAAAACCCTCTCTCTCTCAAGGTCAAGTAGAAGAGCAAGAAGGGAAATTAATCCATCGGATTCATATCACTGGAAACCATTGAAGAAATTAACTCTACGACAAGATATGCGGAAAGAGATTTAAAACCAATAGTGACTTTTGGTAGAGCACAAAATAACGTAAACTCCATTCTTGGTAGCTAACAATTCTATCATCAGGCCTTCCTTTCAACACACACACACACACACAGATAGAGAGAGAGAGAGAGGGAGTGTGTGTGTGTGTGTGTGTTTTTTTTTACTTGTCTTTCCTTTTGACTGGGACTTTACGACTATATTACAAAGGTAAATAAAGCGAGACTGACATGAGATCGTCTTGGCCATTCACAGTGTGTACTACGATACTGTTTTAGAAGAGCCATCATTTACCCAGGGGAAATTTATGGCTAATCACTAACTGACAACTAGAGGATGAAGGTGGGGGAAGTTGGGAGGGGTGAAGGCGGGGTAGACTCTCTCTCCCAGCTCCGATCCCCCTCTTCCCTCTGTCCAGGGTAGGGGGTGGAAGGGAGGACCAAACCCTGAGCAGAAATTAGTGCTCGTGAGTGTACATACATGGACTTAGAGGGATGCTTCTGAATCAGGAGTTGCCAAGAGCTGGGCCAACAGACATTCTGCAGTTTCCTATATTCTTATATTCATAAGTCAAACCTATAACCATAATAATTTATTATATTGTTTTGATATTTGTATACACTATAATCATGATTCACAATTTCTGTTCAGAATGTAAGATATTTTATCATTCAAAGACTTAAAACACTGACCAGATAACAAATATCTTCATCATGTAACGATTAAGCGTGTGTGTGAGCGTGTGTGTGACCGAGCGTGTGTGTGTGCGTGTGTGTGACCGAGCTGAATCACGTACCAATGGAACAGAGAATGAATCAGAGATTTATCTGGTTCATTTTCGTATGTCTGAGGTAAGATTGTAGTTCTCCATGAAGGTGGCAATACCCCGACTCAGATAGGGCGCATGGTGGACGTGAACAGGAAAACTGATAACAAGTGGGTACGCCGTGAGGTGGAAACAGGATATTTGGCATCATTGCGTGCCTGACTGATTCCAGTAAGTAATAGACATGAGGGGTGGGTGGGATAGGTATTAATAAAGTAAAAAGTATGTAATGAATTTTCATATCCAAGAGTAAATCTGTTCAGCTAGGTCGGATAAAAGAATTTTTCATTTACAATAACGGCCATGGATGATAATGATTACTCCTGACTATGCCACGTAAAGAAATGTGACTCTTTAGGTCTCTCAATGATACTAACTCTACAACATTGACGTCACGACCGTCCACGTATCGACATTGGTAGTGGGAACAGGGCTCTGTCGCTCATCCGTTTGACAGTAGTATGTAGTTCCGTAAGGAATAAAATTGATTTATTTTTTACGGACAGACAGAGGTGATTGTGTCCGTTCACATGATGTTGACTATTTTCAATATGATATTTAAGTTGTTTTGACATGATTATGAATAAATATATTGAACTACACCCTTCTAATATAATAATTTTGGAATATATTTTTTATATATGTGACTGTTTAATGGCAAATTATGAATGAATGTTATTGAAACTGAATTATGGCAGCACAGCATTATTGTCAACAAATAGACGATATCTCAGCTGCATGCAGCGGACGCTATAATACTCACACCCAACACATCCAACACATCCAGTAGCTGCATCACGGGGTTTACGAAAAATGAAATCTGGTATTTGCAATAGCCATAAGAAGTAGTGTGGGTTTATGTGAGGAGGTAAGTAGACTATACTAACTACATTCATAGTATGGAACATGCAATGGAAATAATTCACAGTTAAACCCAGCAATCGGCAGCAAATCCTTGTAATCATAGCCTATCTTGAACTTCCACGCTTGTTTACCAACACAAGAACGACGACGGACAGGATGGATCTCATATCTTCCGTTTTCCTCTGTCTCCTAAAAGTGACGTAATTACTGATGTTCTTTTGACGTAGCTGTACGGATACGGAGTCCGTTAGTATGGGCTAGTGTGAACTGGGCATTACACGAAAAGGGGAATAGCGTCTAAATACTTTTAAATGGTAATTGAATCTACGTAGCAGAAAAACAATGTATGTGTGTGGTTGCTTCCCCTCCCTCCTCCTGTTCTGTTACACCTCCCCTTTTCTTTCTTTGATGAAAGTGACCATACAGCCTTTGTTAGCTTGGGAGACAGGTCTGCCAATTTAATTAGCCTTCTGTGGCTGCAGCAGACGACACAATTGAGGACTTTCAAGCTTGACTAACTGTAGGCTACACTGTTGCACTAATGTTCTGTCCCGTTCTATTATTTGCAAGTGAATTTTGTGAAATAGGGGATAAAGTACTTGCTCTTCAATGAGAAGTAAAACGATGGCATCGACCACCTGTAACTGGAATGTATCGGGATTCTGACACCCACTCGTGTAAACAGACTCCCTTGCTATGCTAAAGGAAAATCCCACTATATATATAAGTTGTCGATATCCACACCAGTAACTATTATACATTATAATTAATTTCCAGTTGAAATTTTTTTTTTATATAACACTAACAGTCAGAAGGGTTCTGCCTACCCCCAATATCGTATTGTGCTTAACAGCTTCATTTTCTTCAAGAAATCATAAAGGATGGAATACATATAACAATTAGCACTTACCGTCAGCTAAAACTCGGCTACCTAGCAAAATGTGAGGGTCCTACTCTTGTCAAGAATGCTCGGCAAGTGATGTGAGGTGAGTTTCTCACCTTTATATAGAGATGGGGGAGGGTTGCACCCTTCAAAGTGTGACTCAACCACCGTTTAAAGACGAGTATTTTTTATAGCATGTTAATAATTCTCCTCTCACTATTTTTACCAATGATTAGTATGAGTTGGTGTAACTATGCATTCTGTGAGTATTCTGGACACATCCGGTGATAACTATATAAAATTTACATGAATATATGTCTGCCATCTTTTGACGATAAATATACTCCTTTGGCCTTTAAATGTTCTAGCCTTCGATACAAAACAATATTAAAATCAGAACAATGATTGAAGGCCTCTCATACCAGCAGATTAAACAAAATATATTTACGAAGACAATATATATATATTTTTTTTTATTTTTTTTCCAGAACTCTATAGATGAGAAGGAATTAATTATTGAAGTTAAATAGCTTACAGAGCCAGAGCCATTCCTATAATTATGATACTGTGCAGTATTCGGACATTTGGCTAAGATGTTGACTACATCATAGCCTTTAATCATGCATGTCTCTGTTTCTCTTTTCATAGCAGTGAGTCGAGTTAAGAATATTCAAGAAAATGCGATGTTCCACTGGAAAAACGTATTCAGTTTGCTATGCTTTCCACAATATTATTTTTAATTTGAAATTTATATTTATCATGTGATTTCTGTTACAAACCTAGAAAATCTTGGAATTTGTATGTGTATTTTTGTTATTAACTTAGTGAGACATTTTTTATTTACAATCTGTTCTTTTATTAACTCATAAAGTTTGTCGGTAGAGTGTTATAACACCCTGTATAGTACAGCATTACATACATGGAATAGCTTCAATGTTTCTTGAAGTGTATACGCCATTGTGAAGTAAAAGTAGCTACGATCAGAATGAGGATGGGGAAGATAGATGGGAATTGGGTGGGAAAGGGTAGGTAATGTGCACTGGTAGGTGTGCACCTCTCAGAACATCATATTAAATATATTATAACAATCAAACAACATACAATTCGACATGCTACAATAGAGACGTTGTTCATTAGCCCCCCCCCCCCCCAACGGGAACTGCCTTGTCGTGGTGGGGGGACTTGCGTGTCAGCGAGACCAGGCTAGCTAGACTAGAGGGGGCTCCGGCTCCTAATCTGCCCCGAACTCGGGATGAGAGGGCTTCCCATGCTAGAAAGGTCGCCAGTGACAGACCAGTCTAAATGGTTCCCATGCAATAGGCTGCCAGTATGAGCCAACAGTGCTGCCCTCTAGGGGCCGTCCTGTGTTGGATGGTTGGGTGTCTGGGCCGGGAGATGATGGGGAAGGGGGTCTCAGCACCGTCGTGGGCAAACTTTCGAGGCATTGGGGCTGCTTTTTAAAACGAGTGAGGGACCAGCGCTCGGTCCCCTCATCTGCCCGGTAGGTAGTAGCTCTTGGCTCCTGAGGCCATTACTATAATAACAGTGTCATATGGATAAAGATAAAGCTCTTTCTTTTCCTCGAGCGGTGGTCGACCAGACCTTTGAGGCGTTACTCTCTGATCGTGGTGGTATGCAGAAGGCTGAAAATAAGAGAAGACCCAGCAGGTCGGGTATTGTGTCGACGAACTCTGTTAGAGGTTTGGACACATTAATGTTGACTAATGGACTTGCATCCCTTTCCTATGGTGCTATCCACTCCATTTTTAAGTGTTTTGGAGTGGTTCTTCATATCCGAATCACCTATGACAGTGACTGCAGATCTAATCGGTGCTATATTATTTTCAATACAAATGTTGCTCCCAAAGCAGCTTTTGAGGCAAAAGATTCTCTGTCTGTGGGAGATACCCACTGTAAGGTTCAGATAATGCGGTCCATTAATGTAGTTAACAGAGACAATGACTACTGCCCTAACATCTTCGATGACTCTGTAGAGCATGTCCCTAAGGAGTAATTTGATTTGTGGCTTACTACAGGCAGAGGCGTGGTAACCTCATCCAAGCTTCTAGGTATCTTGAAAAAATAAAAAACAATGGATTAATAACTATGGGCCACATTAAAAAGTACGGTAAGGGTGTTTTAATCAGAGCCAAAGGTCATACACAGGCCATGATGCTCCTCAATCTCCCCTGTTCTTTTGATGGCAAGTTTAAATCCATCAAACCATATCGAACATTTAATTATAGCAAGGGGCGTATATACAATGAGGACCTGTATGAATTTTCAGAAGAGGACATTCTTGCTATATCACCTGATAGTGTCCAACGGTTAACAAAGATGAAAGGCAGTAAAAATATGATCATCCTCACTTTCTATCGCTCGCATATCCCAGATCGCATTAACATCAATCCCACCTCTTTAGAAGTGAAGCCTTTTGTTGAGCGTCCTTTACAGTGTTTCTGTTGTTATGAGTTTGGTCATGGGAGGAGGAACTGCACAAACCATTCCCGGTGTGGTAATTGTTCTGTTCCTGACTCACATCCTACTTCTGAGTGTCAGTCAGAGAGTTACTGCTTTTACTGTAGGGATGCTCACCCTCTATACGCTCGCCAAAATAAGACATACCTCCTCGAGCAGGATTGATTCAAGATTGATTGATTTATAGATGACACTAGGCATCTGACGGAGCAACAGCTGGGATCATATACCTCCCAACATAAAATGGTCATCTACATTATTATTAATATATGCACACACATTAAATAGGCTTCACTACCCCGAAAGGGATAGGCAGCATGATTAAAAGGACATATAAACTAAAAAGCACATTATTACTAAAACAACCTGTTAAGTTAATTAAAATATATAAAAGAATCAAAAAGCAATAAATATAATAAAATTCACAATATGTTGAGGGAGCCAGCCTCCTCCACATAGGAGAGGGTGTTCCCTCCCACACTACAAGCCTCCTCCCCGAGCACCTGGGAGAGACTGCAAGAACCGTCACCCACCCAGTTCTTGGAGAGGTGCTGATGATGAAGGTCCCCAAGGCTGGGACACTCGACAATAAGATGTCACACTGTCAGAGGGACCAGACAATCATCACAGTAGGGAGGGGGTGCCCTTTCCATTAAGAACCCATGAGTCAATAGTGTGTGGCCAATGCGGAGACGTGCAAGAGCCATCTCCCACCAGCGAGACAGGCCGCTGTAGCTCCACATCGACACCACATTGTCCGGGGCCCAAAAAAATGTGACTCTGCGGCCACGACAACCCAGGAGGACAAGCTGCTCGAGAATGGCCAACACCAGGGGATAGGAAGAGTTAAAATTGCCCAAGGCCTGCAAGTCATTATAGGAATCACTAAAAATAGTAAAAGAAGGCTGCGGGAGAGTAAAAATAACTTGGAGGGCATATAAAATGGCCGAGAGCACGGCAGTAAAAATGGACATGACAGAAGGGAGCCTGCCGCCATGACAAAAGTCAGGAAAGACAACTCCAAAACCAACTCCAGCATCAGACTTTGACCCATCAGTTAACACAGGGAGGGACCCCCTGTGAGAGGAAGCATGTTCTAAAAAGAGGAAATGAGCCCCTGGAGGAGGAAGAGATTCCTTCTTGTCTCAAAAGCAGGTGCAGGTGTAAACTTCTGTAAGAAGCCATTGAGCCACCCAGGCAACCAGCACAGGACAAATCTGGAAATCATCAATGCCCATCTCCTCCATAGCCTTCCTGGCATGGAAGCCAAAGGGCAATCATATGATATCAGATGACACCGCCAATCAGGGAAGGGAGTCAGGAAGTCGATGTAATCGATGCCAACAACGAACCATCAAGGACTGGCAACGGAGATCAAACGGTGGCTCATTAGCATCAAACAGGAGACTGGGGATTGGGGACGACCTGAAGGCTCTGGTTGCCATACATACTCCAGCATGATGAACAGGGTCTAAGACTCTGAGACAGGCATCTGTGGCAGAGGAGTACACCTCACTCCCATAGTAGAGTTTTGACCCAATAAGAACATGGTATAGGCGGAGGAGGGTGGCCCGATCAGCCTCCCAGGACTATTAACAGGTTAAAAGCCTGTAGGCAAGAGACCTTAAGTGAACGTAAATGGGGAACCCAAGTCAAACGTTTGAAAAAAATAAGACCAAACAGCGAGTCACCTCGACACAACGTATCAGATGATAATACATGAATAAGTCCGGATTGGGGTGGCCGCCTCGGATGCGGCAGAAGTGCATAGCAACAGTCTTGGCAGGAGAGAAGCGAAACCCAAGAGAACCAGCCCAACGTGACACCCTGTCGAGGGCAAGCTGCATGCGCCACTCTGCCACTGACGTACGGGAAGCAGCAAACCAGACCGCCAGGAGGAAGGAGGGGAAGCGACCACACACATACATTGTTTTTCTGCTACTTAGACTCAATTACCATTTAAAAGTATTCAGACACTACTCCCCTTTTCGTGTAATGCCCAGTTCACACTAGCCCATACTAACGGACTCCGTATCCGTACAGCTACGTCAAAAGAACATCAGTAACGTACATCGAGTTGGCTATACTGTCTGGAAGGAATGAGGCAATGGCATTAATTGCTACTGCAAACAATGTGACACTGAGGACGCTTCCCTGGGGGACGCCCTCCTCCTGTGCAATGAATGCTGAGAGGGCTGTACCAACCCTCACACTAAAACTGCGATCACTGAGAAACTCCTTAAGAAAGCATAGAAGGCGACTCCGCATTCCATATGCATTGAGTTGCTGCAGGATACCATATTGCCATTTAGTATCATAGGCTTTCTTTAAATCAAAGAATACAAAAGCCAAGTGTTGATGTTGTGCAAAAGTCTCACATGCAGCAGCTTCCAACCTGACCAGAGCGTCTGTTGACAGAAGATCACCCCGTTCCAAGAAGTATACCAGTCTGACCTTCACCATCTTCTCAAATAGTTTACAGAGACAGTTGGTCAAGGCAATTGGTCTGTAATTGAGGGCAACACTAGAGTCCTTGCCCGGCTTGGGGAAAGGAAGGATGGTAGCAACCCTCCACTCAGAAGGGAAGACACCCTCCAGCCAGATTCTGTTATTTAAAGCTAGAAGAAATTAGATCGCCTCCTCACCCAAGTGTCGCAACATTGCATATGGGATGTTGTCTGGCTAAGGAGAAGTGTCGCCGCAGGGAGAGAGAGAGAGAGCAGAGTGCAGGTCTCTCAGGGTGAATACATGGTTATAACTTTCATTCTTGTTCCCCAAGAATCCAGGACAGTGCACTCCTGGGCTTCCAATTCATGATTGACACCCAGAGGTCGAGAGTCACTGCTGGAGACTCTAGCAAAAGCCTCTGCCATGGTGTTGGCAACTGTTAAACTATCCATGATCTTAATTCCATTGACCTTAAGGATAGGTGAAGAACTAGGAGAAAACTTCCCCGCCATCTTACAGACTCTCCTGAACACTTGGATGATTGGGGTTTTAGTATTAATTGAAGACACATAGGCCTTCCAAGATACATGTCTTGCATTGTCTAGCCAGAGCCCTTGCCTGTCGGAAGTCCTCTAAGAGAGTTGGGTCCCCACGATTGCGACGAAGGCGAAAGAAAGCAATGTGCTTCTCCCGCACAGCAGTGGTGCAGACTGGTGACCTCCAAGGGACAGGACGTTTGGGAGAGTGGTCAGAAGTTTTAGGGACTGAGTTAAGGGCAGCAGAGGGGAACATATCAGTGAAATAGGGTACAGCCTCATCAGAGCTACTAAAATCTGCAACAGACCGGAGAATACTGCCAGTCAGCCTTCTTTAATCTCCACCTAAGAGGACAAGACTGTGGTTCGAACCTGTTATTTTCTAAAAGCATAAGGAAGTGGTCACTGCCATATAAATCGGGCAACACTCTCCATGTAAAATCCAAGAGGACTATGAAAATGGTTCACATCTCCCATATTTAAAACTTCTAATCCCTCATCCACAATAAAAGATGCCAATAAAACACCCCTGGAGTTGACCGAACTGTCACCCCACAGAGGATGACAACCATTATTATCACCGAATAAAATAAAGGGAGAGGGAAGGTCCCGTACAAGATGGTTGAGATCACCCCTCTCAACTGTAACACTGGGAGGAAGGTATAGACTGCACACAGTGTAGGGGCGGTCCATAAAAACATTAACTGCAACAGCCTCGAGCGGAGTGTCAAGCTCCAGGCTCGTGCATGGAACATCACACAGAACTAGGATGGCAGAGCCACCATTGTAACCCTGCCCATCAAGGGAATTAGAATATAATTTAGAGTATACTGGAGGACTGATAGGACTGTCAGGAATGTAGTCCCCAAGCACTGTCTCTTGGAGAGAAAGATATGCAGGAGAACGTGCAGTTCCTCCTAAGATGCAATTCCACTGAAGAGGCAATTCTATTAAGGGACCTTGAACAGTGTTACTTCTGTACGGATTTTTGGGAAGCCTCACGGAGGGACTTCCCACTACCACCTTGACCAAAGTCTTTTCTCAAACGACAAGTTTTCTCTACTCCTGGGCTACTAAAAGAGGAGCGAACCCGAGGAGTAGTACTTGGGGCAGTAATTGGGACCCATAAACGAGTCTCTGAAGCATCTGATATGTTAGAAGGTGAAGGTAAATGAACAGGGATATTCCTTGAAACAGCCACATTAGTATTGGCCTTTAGTGGTATCATTGACACAGGCAGATACATCAACATCCATAATACAGGGGGAAGAATAACTCCACTCCTCAAGCGGAAGAGAAACTGTATCTTTTGAAGTCACAATATCCGAGGCATCCTCATTCAGAGGAAGCTTGTGAGGGGAAAAACCTGTTGAATCAAGAGATTCATCAGAGCCACGAGAACGCTTCTGATGAACTTGAGAGGAAATTATGGATGAATCTACAGAGACTGTTGTATTGCAAGGAGGAACGTCCATGTAGTCAAGTGTCTCAGAGGAACCACGAAGACGCCTCTGTTGCAGTTTAGTTGACTTGGGTTACTCTTTGGAGAGCATATGGTAGCATGAACCTCTACCACATGGACACCTTGTAACACTCCATTTTTACATTAGTCACTCTTTATATATTAAAACGCCGTTTTCTCTTTGCTAAGATTAACGGAGAGAATGGAGAGTGGTAGGTTAATATGATGTACTGTACATAATAATATTATATTACCGTATATGAATTAATTAATTGTGTTGTAATTATTATTAGGAAAGTATGTTATGAATTGTGTGTTTAGTTATTTTATGATTACCTATTTAGTTTTGAAGTGAATTGTAATTATTTGTGAATTATTATTTTTATTGGAATTAATGTTACTGTGAATGTAGCTTAAACTCCGTTTGTCATACGAGTTGTTCTAAACAGGTGACGCGATATTGAATAATCCATGTTGAAGTGACTAAATGTTGAGTATTTCCCATCTTAATTTTCATAGCTGTTCAATCCTTGTAACCGTTATTTTTCTAAAATTTAAGTCGAGAGGGAAAAATAGAATGTGTTTGAAAATGAGGAAAAAGGGTGTTCCAATATTCTGGGCCTGGATTCACTAAACACTCCCTTAAGTGCTCCCATAAGGGAGTGGCACTGAGGCTCCCTTACGATAACGGCAGCGCGCCGCTTAAGGTCTATTCACTAAACAATCGTAAGGGAGCGAGAAGTTATCCTCACCGTGAGTTGTTGTTCATATTTTGACGGTAGATGGCTCTACTTTATTTTATCTTGCCGTCTGCTAACCAATCACGAAGTCGGTAACAAAAGAGTCCAACCAATCAGACGCAAGGATCTCCCATCAGCTGATATTATTATTTTGTAAACAGTGAAGGAGAATGCTCTACAAAGCATTATATTTGCACTTAATTCTGCAGCGGAGTACAGCCGTAATACAGAAAAAATGTCTAATCAACTGTTTTCTTTCCCTCATTAATTCTCTTTTAGTCCAGCAATGCCTTTTTTTCATACATTACACAGTATATATTCCATTTACTACAGAGAAATCCTTTTTTAGAGAAAGAGCCTCTGTTGTAGCTGTTTATTTGGGGAAAACATTTGGAATATACTGTACGAGTTTTGAATAGGGTGAATAGGACTGTGGGTTTTAAAGTAATCTGTGAAAACTTTGCAAAATATCAAAAGTAGCCTAACTTTATGTTACTAATAAGCAATGAAGTTTATGGGGACTTCAATTGGACACACTACTGACGACTGTGGGGTAAAAAGTTAACTTGCATCAGTTGAATATATATGGTAATTTAATGTGTAAGTATGAAATATCAACAATTCCTTCATGGTGGTACAGTATACAGTGTGACATAATGTATGTTACGATATATATCAGTAACGATCATCAACATTAACCATATGCTTCCTAGAAACATAGGTATTATTGTATTTAGTCCACAATTCTTGACGAATTCCTTTTAGCTCATGTGATGGGTGTTAATTAAGGCCTGAAGTTAGATTATATCAAGAAGTTCCAAATTCTCCATTCTCAAATCTCTGCCTAAGGTGAAAGTTATTCCAGATAAATGCATCATGAGTGCTGCCAGGGTAATTTGCACACACATTAGTTATGTAGGCTACTAGTACTCCGATCACTGTTGGCAACAACTTGGATGTTGATAGAGTGATACTGTTTCCTGTTCACATATAAATGTTCACTTTCCCTAGGTGGTTTAATTGGAACATGTGTGCAATCAATTGTTCCAATTACATTAGGAAAACCTCTTAGTCTATGAAATATATGCTTATTGTCTGTTATGGCAGCTATTCCTCTAGGCATTTTTATTTCCAGTGTTGCTTTTCTGTAGAGGGCTTCTGTCACTTTATTTATTACTCTAGACACACTAGACCAACAACACTCTGAAAGCCATCACTTGCATAAAATCTTAAGGCAATTAAAACCAATATATGAGTGGGGATAGCATGAGATCGCCTGGTAACTCTTCCAATTTCTGAAACTCATCACATAATCTCAATATTTCCACTCCAGGAAAACGATAATACCATATTTGGTGATTATCATCAACATGGAGTTGCAATGCAAGTTCCTGATCAACAGCAACAACGAATTCCATGGTGACATGTCTGTAAAGTACGCCTGGCAGCTCCGTTTTTCTTCGTTTGTCGGACATTTCACTCCCTTATCTCGCGTAAGGGTGCCTCCTCGCTCCCTTAGGTAATACCGTATGATAGTTTGGGTTAAGACTCCCTTAACTCGTTAGTGAATAGCTCTCTCACCCGCTAAGATCCCTTAACGTCGCTAAGGTCTCGTAACTGCGTTAGTGAATCCGGCCCCTGTATGGGGATTTCTGAATACTATTTTTATACTAATTGTTGGATTTATTTAGCTACGTTTGTGAAGTTTATTTATTTTTGTATGAAAGAAGCTTATTTAAGGATTAATTTAGTTAAGTGTATTGGCAAGAGAGAGTAGAGAATGGTGAGGGGAAATTAGAGGTTGTTGAAGACAGTTGTGAGAGGAAGCAATTGCCTACAGGGGACACAGGTTGGGGAAGAAGCACTGTTGCCAATTTGGCGCATTTCGCGCTAGATCTAGCGCATCAGCTTATAATCTGGTGGTCAAAATTATGATCTAGCGCCGAGCGCTTTATCTAGCGCATCGGACTAAAAATCTGACGAATTATAGAGTTTTCTAGCTGTATTGTGCAAAACTAAAGAATACCTTTTATTCTATTTTAGTTTAGTATATTTCATTCTTGTCATGTTAATGGATATAATTTAAGTTACATAATTAGCTACTTGAGAAAAAGTTCTTACTTACTATACATCCGTCCCAAACATAATAATGAATGTTGCTGTAGCGCCGGTGGACACGTGTAAGACGTGTTGGTCAGGATCAGAATTACTCTGTCAGTGTATTTAGCAACTCGTCATTGTTGACGGTCAGTTGGTGTTAAACTACAGTTAAAACAGTCCAGTCTTTGAATGTGTCCTCTTTCTAAAGCTAAGACTCTGAATTAGGTGAAGTATATTGATAAGTATATATTCACAAAGATTATTACACTTTGTGCATAAAGCATCTAAACCTTTTTTTATCGTGAATTTCAGGAAAGATGAAGAAGTTAAAATGGGAAAATATAAGCAGTATAAACAAAAGTTCCGTAAAGAATGGCTACAGGAGGAAAAATGAAAAAAGTGGTTAGTAGAAGTGCCCACCGATTCCAGCAAAGGACGCTGCAACTACTGTAAGTGTGATATAAATGCCAAATACTCAGACCTAGTGAGGCACATCACCTCAAAAAAACATAAAGTGTCTGTACCAATAGTCACGTCTAATGCAGACATAAGATCACATGTTTCTAAGAATTCGTGCGCGAAGACAGCTGCAAGTGAAGCTAGCATTCATTATTTCTAGGATCACACTGTGCAATTCGCAACTGTGACCATTTGGTTGATTTGTGTAAGTGTCATTTTTCTGAGATGGTTCGAAAATAAAGATGCACAGAACCAAGTGTACTGAAATAATAAACAATGTTTTAAGTGCTCAGTTTATTAATGATTTGGTCAGTGACATCGGCAATGGCAAATTTAGCCTACTCTTGGATGAATCAAATGATATTACAGTAAACAAGTTACTAGGGATTGCTGTAATATATTATAGTAAACTCCATGGTAAAATAATTTCCACTTTTTTAAATCTTGTAATGCTGATGGAATTGTTAAAGCTGTAAAAGACGAGCTTGCTGCAAAAAAGTTAAATCTTAACAATCTTGTTGCCATTGGAACGGATAATGCCAGTGTTATGGTTGGTATAAATAATGGTGTTTTCCAGAAACTGAAACAGGATGTACCTTCTCTAATACTGGTAAGATGTACTTGTCACTCTCTTCAGTTAGCTGTGTCCCATGCTTCATCAGAAACCCTACCAAGAAACCTGGAATTTCATATTTCTGAAACTTATAAGTGGTTTTCACTTTCTTCAGTTCGTCAGCTTTCTTACAAAACCTTGTATCAGACAATAAATGAAGGAAAAACTCCATTAAAGATTCCTAGTAACTGTAACACTAGGTGGCTTTCAATAGAACCAGCTGTAGACAGGATTTTGGATCAGTGGCTTGAGTTGAAGACTCATTTTGAAATTGTTTGGTTAACAGAGAAATGTTACACAGCAGAACTTTTGTACGAAATGTACAATGATGAAGCTAATCATGCATACTTGCTTTTCTTACATCCAGTTTTAGATGACATACAAAGAGTGAACAAGTTATTTGAGTCAAGTGCTGCTGATCAAACAAAACTTTTTAATGACTTGACTCATCTCATTAAATCAGTTGCTTCAAAATTGATCTTGCCAACCTCGAGAGTAGATCCTCTTGTATCTAACATAGAAGAATACCTTGATCCAACCCTATATTTAGGGAATAGATTTGAAAGAAAGGTAAAAGAATTAAAAGATGCTGGTAAGATCACAAATGAAAGGGAGAAGACACTTAGGTCAAGATGTCAAAGATTTCTGATGGAGGTTCTAAAACAATTGAAACAAAGATTGCCTGAAAACATCAATATCTTGAAAATTCATCCCTACTTTCAGTTGAAAATGCTCTTAAACATGTAAAAGTTTTAGTGAGTAGTTTGATGGGGTATATGGGAGAACAAGAAAAAGTAATTGATGCAGCAGAATTTCAGTTAACAAAAATTAACCAAATAGACTGGACCAATAAGACTAACACGGTCCAGTTTTGGGATGAGGTTTTCATATATAGTGATGCTTCTGGTTCAAACCCTTTTCAAGAGGTGGCAGAATGTGCTATGAAAATTTTGATATTGCCACATTCCAATGCAGCAGTGGAGAGGATTTTTAGTCAGATGAATGTCACAAAATCAAAATTGAGGAACAAAATGGGAACAAAGTTAGTAAATTCACTTCTGCACATAAAGTATGGTTTAAGACGACACAACAAGTGTTGCAGAGACTATGTTCTTCCAGCAAAGACATTGGAAAAGATAGGTAGAATGGAATCCTACAGCACAGTAACTTCAAAGGCTGAAACTATTTGTATACCAGCACCTTCCTCTCCCCATGACCTCGAGGATGATGATGATAACGATAGTTTTGATATTGGAGACAGTGACAGTGAATAAATATTTTAGTTTAAAAAAGTTTAATTACCTTTACTTTCACATGGCAAACTTTTTCCAATGTGATAGCCTATTTTTGTTCATCATTAATTTTGTTTTTTAATAAAGCTTTAGTAGTTTGCAAAGCTTCCTTTTCCCGTCATTTCATTATATTTTATATGAAAATGTACAGTATATGAAGCAAAATTAATAGCTATTAAAAGCCTGAGAATCTAGCTACTTTTCTAGAGCTACGGATCAAAATCTAGCGGAAATCTAGCGCTTACCAAATTGCGCAAATTCTAGCGCACAACATGCACTAAAAAGTGGCAACAGTGGGAAGAAGCCAGGAACGCCATTGTTACCGGCTCCTCCTCCATTCTAGGTTCGTCCGAAAAATCGCTCTACAGTTGTTGAGTATAAATAATTTGAATTAATAGTTTGAAACCTTAGTTGCAGTGGAGGTAGTGATAAACAGGAAGTGTCTGTAATGTGTGTTGATATCAGAAGGCTGTAAGAGGTGAGGATATGGTGTAATTATTATTTAAATGTATGGTTGTTACCAGCTCCTCCTCCATTCTAGGTCGCCATCTTGTCGGCGTGCCTCCTATACTTGGTTATTGGTTATGTGAACTGTGTCCGGTTGTTAGTAGAATAGTAATACTAATTTAATAGTGTTCAGCAGTCTGTCCAGGTAATTTTCAGTCATTTATTAAAAGGGGGTATAGGGAATTTAAGGGATTTTTGGTGTGTAAGGAAGAATGTTATCACGTATGTCTGTTGAGTAGATATCATCAGTAATCCGGCTATATCTCTTACATCGTATACAGCGTTACGATGTGACATAGTTCTTGCTCTGATATATGCTTGTGGAGATATAGTAGGTACTGTAATATCTATTCTGAGTGTTTGTTGAAGTGAATTTTTGGGAGTAAAGGGGAAGAGGTTTTTTTTGTTAATGAAATGGTCAGATCTTTCTTCATTTAATTATTATTATTGTGATATTTTAGATAGGCATTTTTGGTAGTAGTAACTTAGGTCAATAATATTAGGAGATTTAAACATTTATATATTTTAGAAGTAATTAATTGTGGTTTGCTCTGTAAATAATCAATTAAGTGGGGGTGTAAAAGCAAAGTGAGGAATCAGTCAATACATTTAATTTTTGAATCAGTCATAAGTAAATAAAGGTTCTTAAAATTAATAGACTTTATTGTTCCATTTACACTCTGCATGATTTTTGGCTTCCTCTGAGGGCTTGGTAATGACCACGGGAACCGTATATATATATATTTTTTGTTTTTGCTAATGACGGTGCTGTTCTGATCACAAGGGAATATCATAGCGTCGAGCTGCCCTTATTTTTTTTTTTTTTTTTTAGTCGATTTTTTTTTTTTTTTTTTTTTTTTTTTTCCACCGGTAAATATATATTTGGTCAGGACAGTACCAGTCGTTACAACCTATAGTTAAAGCCTGAGAATTGCCATCAATTGAAGGGTCACCAGAATGAGTGTCTGATACAGTTTCCAAGACAGATAAACTATTATGTAGTGAAACCACAGAAACATTCTCAGTAAAATAAGAAGCAGCGGATTCTTGAGAGAGTTGAGAGGGTGCTGCAACCAATTTAGATGTTGTCGACTTGGAATGATGAGGGCGAAGGGAGGAGGCGTATGTCCTCACCACCATCCTTCTGTCGCATGAAATTGAGTTGCTGTCTGGCACTACCAATGCTGATGAATATGGTGTTAGCCAAGTGGAGAATATCCTGCTCGAGGAGGTACAGTCACTCATAAAAATTAAGACCCCCGCAGGCCAGTCATCTTCTTATACTTGTGATATCGGTTCTGGCAACAGTGTACGTGACGTCAGTGATGGCGCTTGAGAGATGAAGTTGATTTGCTAGACACATTTGTAACTAATGGTAGATAAGACGAAGCATGAGTTGGGATAATGTTTCGAGCAAACCAACCTTCCTCCAAACACAACCCACACCACACCACCTCTGACGTTAGGTACTGTACAGCTGGTCACACTCCCGTGAGGCCCACCCAGCGTTGTCAACGTTGGCCGAGATAACCCCGAAACACTAGTTGTGAGCTTTGCTCGCTCGAACCATTCACTGGTGGGAGGGATTTGAGGAGGGTAGGGGGGGGGGTGCCTATACAAGAGAGGTGATAAATTATTCTTGGGGAGGTGAAAAATATGTGGAAGCTTTTATAAAATTACGAAAATACTCCCGGTTATCAATTATTTATATATCGATATTCGTGTCAAATATTAACATCATTAAAGGTAAGATTAAGTTTTTAATATTATGATGTAACAAAAACAACCGAGGTAATATTATTGTATACGGTATTTTTTCGTATAGTATTCAATGGTTATCATCAAGCACTAAACGCTGAAAAATACTTCCACAATAACTGAATAAGAATTATGAACCAGAATGCTATTTATTAAATGAAGCAAATGTGAATACCTTTATATTACATGTGTCAAGTGTTGATACCACTAACACACACTTCCATTTCCCCCGTATCTACCTAACAGTTTATAATCGTGTCAAATATCAAGGCTCTCATTATCCCTCACGTGATAGCAACCTTGTAATATTCTGAATACTTTTAATAATAGCTCGTTGTATTGAATACAGTGAACACGTGCTGTTTGATAATTTACTATAAATCCCTCAGTATTTCATCTGTTTCTAGGTAGCGATTTTTTTTATTTTGGCAGATAATACATGTGAGCAGAGGCCAGGGAGATTGCGTCTGGCACCCACAGGCTTGTAAACTGTTTTTTTTTTTTTTTTTTTTTTTTTTTTTTTGCAATAATTAGAGATTGACGTTGACTCTAGTCTCGTTAGCCCAAATTAGTTTTGATACTCCAAGAGGATTATGAGTTGGTTGAAAACCACTAAACTGGTAAGGGTATTGAAGACTGAGTGTGGAAATATTCCCTCTCCAACATGTTGGCAGTCCTGATGACCTGAAGATGTGTAAGGTGGTGCAGTCAGTCAGTTCACAAGGCAAGGTGTATATGGAAATTCACACCAATATCAACCTTGTAGCAGAAGACAGTAAAGACCAAAACGGCATCAAATGCAACGGTGTGAGTATTGGTAGAGTGTATATGGAAATTCACACTAATATCAACCTTGTAGCAGAAGACAGTAAATCAAATACAACGGTGTGAGTATTGGGAAGGTGTTGTATGATGGGAAACACAGGATTTTCAGACCTTAACACGCCGTCAATAAAGTTTAATTTTAAGAAATGTTGAAAATAGTTGCCAGCTTCTTTATTAACATGTCCGATGAAACCTCAACTGTGCATCCCATGTATTACTTGATGGAACTATTACACTGTTTAAATAATTATGAATATACTTCTCTCGCAACTCATGACAGATAAAACCAATAGAACCTCTGTCACCAACATTACCATGTTATGTGTGTGTGTACTGGCTTATATAATTATATAAGTATATTACATGCACACAGAAAAGAGAGATACACACGGCGAAGAGAGATACAGACCAAATAATAATTTTTGCTATCAAGAGACAAATGACAAAAAAAGGGTTTCATAGTCAAATTCCAATATTTCAATACAACGAGCTATTATTAAAAGTATTCAGAATATTACAAAGTTGCTATCACGTGAGGGATAATGAGAGCCTTGATATTTGACACGATTATAAACTGTTGGGTAGATACGGAGGAAATGGAAGTGTGTGTTAGTGGTATCAACACTTGACACATGTAATATAAAGGTATTCACATTTGCTTCATTTAATAAATAGCATTCTGGTTTATGATTCTTTTTCAGTTATTGTGTAAGTATTTTTCAGCGTTTAGTGCTTGATGATAACCATTGAATATTATACGAAAAAATACCGTATACAATAATATTACCTCGGTTGTTTTTGTGTTACATCATAATATTAAAAACATAATCTTACATTTAATGATGTTAATAATTGACACGAATGTCTGTATATAAATAATTGATAACTGGACTTTCACACATTTTTCACCTCCCCAAGAATAATTTCTCAGCTCTCTTGTATAGACAGGCACCCCCTTACCCTCCTCAAATCCCTGCTTACTTCTCCCTCCCACCAGTGAATGGTTCGAGCGAGCAGAGCTCACAACTAGTGTTTCGGGGTTATCTCGGCCAACATTGACAACGCTGGGTGGGCCTCACGGGAGTGTAAACGTCAGAGGTGGTGTGGTGTGGGTTGCGTTTGGAGGAAGGTTGGTTTGCTCGAAACATTATCCCAACTCATGCTTCGTCTCATCTACCATTAGTTACAAATGTGTCGAGCAAATCAACTTCATCTCTCAAGCGCCATCACTGACGTCACGTACACTGTTGCCAGAATCGATATCACAAGTATAAGAAGATGACTGGCCTGTGGGGGTCTTAATTTTTATGAGTGACTGTACATTAAAATCACTCAGTGTCTTCATAATTACAGAGAATATTCGTCTTCCCGTTGCAGCCTCAATAGTTCCTTCTGGATCTTCAGCGGTGAATATCGGTACCAGACTCCAAAATTTGCTTACTACTTCGCGTGATTCTGCAAATCGTACCATTACACACAAATTCTGAGAAGTTGAAATGTCCGTCGACTCATCAACCAAAATACTGAACTTTGTATCTCTCAGTTTTTCTGCTAATTCTTCCTGGTAACATTTTGCCATGACTTTCGTACAAACATTGTGGCATTTCGTTCTTTTCATATGTAGGTCCTTTGCTATGGCAGAGTCCGGAAAACAGGCCTTCACTACATCAAGACCAATAAGACTAACAGGTCTTGTCATACAAGGGCAAAAATGTGTCCCGCTCGCGCATGACGTCACGGCGAGGATACACCACAGAACAAGTTGCCAAACAGTGATAAACAGGCTCATTTTCTAGTCAGTTGACAGTAGGTCAAAGGTGATACAGGTCATCTCTCTATAGTTTCCACCAAGTGCCCAGTGTGAAAATGCCATGCAACTGCATGTGCAGTGTGTGGGTGTGATTCTGTAGGAAGAAAGGGTTGCAACATAAAATTTCATGTCTTCCCCACCGATACAGAATCCTGATCTCTTTCTCTTTGTGAGTGTCTTGTCAAGGTAAAGTAAAATGAAAAGCTTAGCAGTCATCTTAACTGTTCGAATTGATGTGCAATTGTAACAGGTTTCGCATACAATAGGGATGAAATTAGACTTGGTGTCCAGTATTTGGGAAGTTTCTGGCAATCACCTATCCCCAGCTACCCCACATTTCCTCCATCTATTCCCTAGAGACCACGTTTCCTCCACTCCAGGTGATGGATGTTCATAAGTACCTCCCATTTGTTTTAGACTGCAAAACAAGTGTTCTATAACATCCTGATTTAGCCTATGTGTGCGTATATATGAAATGCCATATTTTTCTTTCAGCATTACATATAGTTTGGGCAAAGATTTGGAATACACAATAAGTCCTTTTTGAAACTGGTACATATTTTGTTTCACTCCACAAACTTTCATTGACATGGCTGTATCAAGCATATCATGCAAAACTTTGTTTGGTTGCTCCAAATAAAGTCCATAGCCATCCCTAGTGAAGTTATTACTGAATGCAAATCTCGAGTTGAATAAATCAAACCAGCTGTCCACTAATCCCTCAGACATACTCGTCGGTCAGCTGACATAAGCAATCATGTACCTCTCCCTGAAGAAATTATTAGGTTTTATGTTAGATGTAGGGTATTCTTCAGGATACGTATATTAAACAGAGAAATGGGTAGCAGCAAAAGAAAGCTAGCAAATAAAGTATGCAAGTCAAAGAAATGAGATGTATGACAATACATGACACTACTGTAATAAATGGCAATATATCAAGTTTGTGTGCAAATTTTATAGTTTACCTTTAACTTGCACGTTCAACTTAGGCTAATTGTGTTTAAACATGGTATGCATGAATGTTCAATGAATGGAAGGGAGATGAAAGGATGGTGAGGGCATATAGTTATCTTAAACTTAACTCCTAATCACCATTAGATCATTCTAATTATAATTTAATCACTTACACTACTCCTCTCACCACCTTTTTCATTTTTCATAATTGCTTCCTAACCTGGGTAATTTCATCTGATGATAAGTAGAACAAAACGATAAAAGCCGACAGGATATTGAACAGAGAAAGAAGAAAACACTTTGTCACGGGATCACGGTATGCCCACCTGTAGGCGACCTCACTCCCATACCTGTCACCATGTGAGGTGATTGGGGGTAGAGGCTGGGGGGGTTGTGGGGGGGAAATGGAGAGAAAATGGGGGATGAAGTCCACCACGCCATGACGTCACTACAGCTGCGCAGTACCACTGGCTGACAAGACCTGTTAGTCTTATTGGTCTTGCACTACATCACACAAATGGTACGCAGCTCTAAATGATACATTATGTTCTACCATGAAAGCGATAAATGCTATCTCCGCAGCCCTTACAGCATCAGATTTACTGTTCTTAACTTCACCACTTCCATTTGCATATGCCTCCGATATCTTTTTTGATGCAGGTGCTGACAGTTTTTTGTGTTTTTCACTTTTATCATACAGTTTAATTGGTGTTATTTGAGCTGAAATTTCCACTCCACACACACGACACAGTGCCTTAAGGGCACTTTTCTTTGAAGGCTGCAACCACGGAAACTTTTTCCCACACACTTCTGTACTTTTGCTCACATCTTTTTTTTGTCGATAAATTATCACTACGGGTCTTTTCTTCTGTGTTTTTCACTTTCCGACATGTTGTGGTAATGCGTAAGCGATCAAAATGTTATTACACTCCTAGCTACAGCTCAGTAACACCTGCTCAAGCAGCTCAACCGTGGGCCACCGTCGCTCATACTACACAAGGTATAGGGGTAGGTAGGGGAGCAGGCCCAGGGCAGGCCACAAAACTCACGTGAATTGGACAGGTCCAACTTTGCTTGACAGTTGTACCGTTGTACGCGTGATTAATGTAACGGCACCACACCAATGTTTTATTTTTTTTTTGTCTTAGAGTTAAAATTATTAATGACTAATGTTTTAGCCAATGAATTAACGATTATTATTCGCCATATATTTTCAAAGATGTATTATCGTATTATATCTTAAAAATATCGCATTAAAATTAAGAATTATCGTAGAGACGTTATCGTTTATCGTATTGAGCACTGATTTATCGTATTTATACGACAATTATCGTATATCTGGTCACACTGATTGTTTGAAAAGTGGCTGGACGGGTGTGGCTGGGTGGGGTGGCGTAACGTATCCCTCCACCGCTCATTCAAATGCCCTACCTGTAGCTACATTAACATCCTATATAATTATACACCTCAGTCATACATGCAACTCTAATTTTAACGACGTATATATAAATTCCTACCATTTTTCCACTTCATGATTCCGTATGTAAAACACGCAGTCAACTGTCTTCAGTATAATTTATTCCTTGATTTATTATACAACGAGACGTATGGACAAGTCAACAGTTGAGACGCACGCACCTCGGCAGTTGGAATTCTTCCCGCGAGAGCGCACTGGGTTCTGTGTGTGGATATTTTTTAATTTGTACTGTATTCTTGAAAATACAGTACTAACTAGCTAACCATACAAGTGAAATATCTACTCCGCCTGGCTTAATTAGGCCCTACTCTCTATGCTACGAATACTATTAATTATTATGCCACGAGCAATCGACTCGTGACAGAGTGACATAGTAGTGATTGGTGGTGTGCTTTGGTCTGCAGAGAGAGGAGACTTGTGGTTACGTCCGTTGTACAGTTGCCTCCAAAAAATTCGAGACACTACCTGCTAGACCAGTGTTATTCACTAATTTTTTCACGAGAGCCAAAAGTTCAGGACATATTCCGAGTGAGAGCCGCATAAGCCATAAACCACATGGATAAGCAGAAAAAAATATATATAGAAACTAAATTATATATTTTTGTGGGTTTCCATAACCACAGATTTATAGAACAAGACCAGTAACAATATATTATTAATAAATTATACTGAAATTCTTGACTTTAATAATACAAAAAAAAAAATCATTTATTGTTGAGATGACCGGAAATGAGCCAGCTGTTCTTTTACTTTCTCCATGCTGTACTTGTAATTTGTCACTGCTATTCTTGTTAGGATATCCAGATGTGCACTAGTGACTATTTCTCTGTTTCCTCTTCACAATATTCATAGTTGAAAATGTAGATTCACAAGTGTATGTGCTCACAAAATACCACATAAATTTTTGCACAGTCTGCTTCAGAGCTGGGTAGTCCATATCAGGGACAATATGCCAGAAATTTTCCTCACCTGATTTTAGAACCGCCTTCAGAGTTTCATTTGCCTGCAGCTCGACAATCTCAGATTCCACAGAAAAGTAAAGAATTGCCAGGGCCACTAGGCCAATTCCCATTAGCAATTTTATTAAATGATACATCTGATACGGCATAGTGATACAATTTATATCTAATACTTTGGACTCTTTCTCTGATCACTGATGATTTTCTTTTTTCTCTCTCTCTCTTCTCTCTCTCTCTTGGGAGCCGCCAATCAGGTCATTGCGAGCCGCCATTGGCTCGCGAGCCGCACAATGAAGACCCCTGTGCTAGACCAAGGAGGCGTCTGGCCACGGCAGAAGTTCGAGATCTTGCTGGTCTGCAAACCACCGCCTGACACTTGGCGGTATGGATGGAACAGTCGTCATGCATATAAATGATGCACTCTGAGTACGGGAGAGCATACGCACGTATTGTTGGCAGCATCACCTCCTCAAGTATTTCTAGATACTTGTCAGCGGTGAATCTGCCCTCTATCTCAGCAAGCTCTGCCATAACGTACAGGTGAATCCATCCCAATAGATTACGAGTAACGTGGCCACTCCTAGCCACCGTGTAGATAGTCGCCTCATCAAATCTGGTGTAAAAATGGAATATATGAATTTCAAGTAGGCATAATAAATCTCAAGTATTCTTCAGCATAATATACCCTAAAGATTTGTTATTTTGAAATCATACCTCTTTATCATGACACGGGCTTAGATGATTCATCATAATCATTATCATTACGATGGTATGTTGATAATGACAATGTTACTATTCTGAATGTAGTTATTTTATTGGAAAACCCCACAGTCAGCCATGGATCAATTATTCATTTATACAAATCAGTACTGTCTATTTACACAATAATGATGGATGGAACTATGTCGACGTTCAAACTTAAGAAGCTTTATTATCAGCAATACTCCATTTCCCTTTATTCAAAGGGGTGGGGGCTTCAGGGTCAAGGAGAAAGAAAAATCTGGTTAGGAGGAGGTACAGAGATGCCCTGTCTCACTCTCATTCACTCTCCCAACCCCAAAGAAATCACGGTCCCCTCCCCTCCCTCCACAATGTCTTGCATTAACGGTAAGTACCTCTTAATTTAGTCCTGGGACATAGTATGGTAAATGTTAACCAGTATGGAGTAAAGAAGCTGCAGAATGTGTTGTTCACTATAGATCAACAAGAGCAAAATAAGAATTACAAGCCACCCAAAATACCACAAAAATCAAGACAGATTGAAATCAGAAACATACCTGCAAAACTTGAAACACTTGGTGGCATAAACAAGGGTTGAAACATTAAAACCCAATTGTTTGCTTATCATACATAGTGTTTCAGATTTACTGTATTAATTGAAAATGGCTGATAAAATTACGACAAAAGATTTGTCAAAACTTTTGCTATTCAGTTATTAGTGACAAAACGTAGAATTTTAGGAATCTTAGAAATTAGGAATTTTATTTAGGAATCTTATACTTGTATAATATGGAGGTTGGTAGATAAATAAACATATAATACTCTCACACACACCATGAAAATGCATCATTGCCCCACTGAACGAAAGTTGGTGGTATTCCAAATCCAGTGACACGTGTAACGTTATGCAAAACTTAATCCCATTGCTCAGTGACCACAGTTACTTTAAGCTACCAAATACTATCCAGTGGGTTATTCTGAACTCACTAACTTTTGAAACAACTACCACCACTGCAAGCTCCACACAGCATTCCTGTCACCACCACACACCAACAATCCTATTACAACAACACATATCTGTGTGGAATAAAGTTAAGCTAAACATCATGTACTGTATATGTCTTTTGCATAACACTGGTCAACTCACTGGGTGTTGTTCCTTCTTCAGCAATGAACCTTGCCGTGAGTTGTATACGATATTGTCTTCTCGTCCCCAGAAGTCCAGCCCTTTATCTACATTTTGTTACGCAAACTGTCGTCGCAATACCTTGTGCCTCGCCGTCAACTTGTCTTTTTGACTGGAGAAGCGATGGTGAATACCACTGTAATGAAGGCGTCTCCTTACGGTTGTTATCGAGATACGTACTAAGGATTTCAGAGACATTGCAAGCTCGTTTTTTTTCAGAATAACTCTGTAACGAACACTCGTACCAGTACGAGCTTTCGCTAGAGTTTAGTACACACAGTGTTCTAATTTATAAGAGTATCATGAATTACTAATTGTTAATTATAAAGACACTTGTGCCTATACCAAGAAGCATAAACTGGATTTGCCAGACATGGAAACGAACACAAATAGTGACATGTTGTCTGTGACGTATGAAAAGCTCCACCTACACTCTCCCTCCCCCACTTCCACCCCCCTCTTCTCTCCGTCTCCTTAATTTCCTCACCTGCCCCCCCCCCCCACGTCTCTCTCTTTTTTTTTTTTTCTCTCTCTCTCTCACACACGTGTAGAAAGATAGAGTCTGAATAAATGAGTGAGTTATGTATTACTGTGAGTGCAAGCACGTATTCTGGAAATATCTTTGTAATGGGCACCTTCCCGGTCTGCCCTCCCTCTCCTTGACTCTCGCCAAGTAAAATACAATATTTTTTTCTAGATAAATGTATGAATATTCGATAAAGGCATGCATAATGTGTTAGAAGTACTGCATTTCGTTATTATTGTGTTTCATATCTTAATGTATCCACACATGAGAGTAGGGTGGGGTAGTAGGAGAATAACCACCATGATTGAGGGGAAAACGACTGTTCAGTTGTTATACTTGTGTTTAGTTACTTTTCTTCTTCATCCTGATGTATACTCAGTGCGTCAGTCGTTTACTTGTAGCACGAAGGTAAAGAAGGGAGGGCCACCTCGGTAGACAAATGTCGGCATGGTTGCAGGAATGCGCTTGTCACGCATCTTTTCAACTTTTTAAAGAATGAGAAAGCAGCCAATCGCATGCAGATTGGTTTGAATAGGTACCGTATGTGGTTATGGTTATTTGTTTCTTCCTATTGGCCAATCATTGGAATCACAGCTTTAATTATAGCGAGGTATATATTTTTAAGCAGGAAATGTATATTTGAATTGACAATGTTTATCACACACACACACACACACAGACACTATATATATATATATATATATATATATATATATATATATGGTGATTCAAAACTACATTTACAAAATGACAGGGTAAAGTCCTGACATGATGTTAAACATGTTTCCATATGTAATTTTCAAAAATTTAAAAAGTTAATTACACACATGAAAGCCAAATCCATTGCCGTGGGCGAACGATCGAACGCTTTAAAATAACACCTACCCCCACCTCATCCCCTGCTCTCTCTTAAGTGGACGAGGCAAGTTTTAAAACGTATGGAGCAATGAAACCCTTATCGATCATGGAATTCAAACAGATCCGTTGGCTTTTAATCGATCCCAAGGCTTCGTGTTTCTTGTAATGTCAGATAAGTTAGTAGTACCGCCCTGGCATCTACACGTATCACTCGGTAAGTGTAACTCGACCACAAAACAATACCCGTGATCGATAAGGGTTTATTGCTTCATACGTTGTATTAAGTTCCCTCGTCTACCCGAGAGAGAACACGGGGTGCTGTGGGGGGGAGGAGTTAATTTTAGAAATGTTCGATCATTCGCCCATGGTAATGGATTTGGCTTTCATGTCTGTCATTAACTTTTTAAATTTTTGAAAATTACATATGGAAATATGTTTAACATCATGTCAGGACTTTACCCTGTCATTTTGTAAATGTAGTTTTGAATCACCCTGTATATATATATATATATATATATATATATATATATATATATATATATATATATATATATATATATATATATATATATATATATATATATATATATATATATATATATATATATATATATATATATATATGTGTGTGTGTGTGTGTGTGTGTTTTACCTCTCCTCCATACAGGCCATACCACCGTGTGGCAGCGGCCTTAAGGATGAAGGTCGGGACGGTGCATTCAATTGTGTCTCGCAGGACCAGGCCACGCCGTGGCACACCGCCAACACCTCCAGCACAGCCCGTCCTCGACAGTTTCACTGTAGGTGCCATACGCCGGCACATTCATACCAAGTTTGCTGCCAAGCAGGTTTTCACTCTCGCGTCCCTGACAGGGAACCTGAAGGAAGCAAGCATCATCCCTGAAAGTACCTCGAAGATTTCGCTGTGGCGCCTCCTACACAAAATGGGATTTCAGTATAAGACTGCACAACGTAAAATGTATGTGGGAAAGTAGTCCATGGACGTCTTGTGCCACAGAATACACGCCCTGCGGACACTTCAAAGACACCGGGAAGAGGACAGGATGGTAGTATACGTTGACGAGACGTGGTTTACCACCAGGATGAGTCACAACATGGAGTGGGTGGACAGCACGCAGCCTAACACCAGTGCCACTTACAGCCGTCAGGTGCCGCCAGGAGATGGGGAACGATTCGTGGTAGTAGCAGCTGGCACAGCCGATGGCTTCGTTGAGGGCTCCTTCCTCTGTTTCGCTGCTAATAATACGACCGGCGACTACCATGGGGAGATGAATGGAGTGCTCTTCCTCCGGTGGCTAACGACACAGCTCCTGTCGATCCTGGAGCAGCCAGCATACTGACTGAGGGGAGTCGCTGTCCCACTACTGCCACCAGGAAATCTCATCTCATCGAATGGTTGGAGCACCGACAGATTTCCTTCCCGCAGCATGCTACAAGGCCTGAGCTCCTCAACATTTGCCGTCAAAACAGGCCAGAGCCTCAGCACAAGGTGGATGATATTCGCGAATGGTGCCACGAGATCGTCCGCCTGCCACCCGCTCATCCTGAGCTCAATGCAATTCAGCAGGTGTGGGGGCACATGTAGCGACACGTGCGCTCCTCACTCCAACTCTTCACCCGAGCTGACCTGCAGGCCAGGACGGAGGAGGCCAGACTCTCTGTCACTGATGAGGTGTGGGCAGGGGCGGTTCGTCGATCACGAGCTTTTGAGGACGAATACCGTTCAACAGACAATGTGCATGAAAGTGTTGATCCTGTCATTATTACCCTTGACAGTGACAGTGACGATGAAGTTGACTTGATATTAAGTAGTGACGAAGATTAAAATTGATGATTATAATTCATGTTATACATTACACATTCATGTGATGTAAAGCTTTCAGTTGTATTTCTTTTCCTTTGAATATCCATCATCCGTGCACATACTCAATACTCATATAAGTAGTGATGTATTGTATATTGGTGTATAATTTCACGTTGAACAAATACAACATAATTGTCATATATATAAATAATACTATTTGACAAACAAGTATGTTTTATGGCCCGTGAGGGTAAAATCAACTGGTGACTGGTGGGGGGGAGCCAAAAAAGGCTAAGCCTCTGTTTTAAGCAGTACCTCACACAAGTTACCTTACGCAACCCTTTGATGTTGCTATATTTTACTCTCAACCCTTCCCTATCATTACAACCACCCTATACCATGGCTTTTATTACATTTCGTTGATAAAGGATCCCTCTCAGTACATACCATAAGATAGCGCCACAAAAACGTGCGCCACCATACAACCAAACCATTACGTTACCGACAGTATTAGTGGTTATTATTGACACAGTGTCCTACTCCAGCCTTTATTTAATGTGTGACTATCAGCAACAAAGTCATGAAACAAAGCCACGACCAATTATTAATGTATACCTTATTTTCATAGGTATGATGCATGCGTCACTCCCCGTAATTGGAGAGAGAGGGAGAGGGAGAGAGACGTGAGGGGTGGGGGGGCTGGGTGAGGGCAGGTGAGGAAATTAAGGAGACGGAGAGAAGAGGGGGGTGGAAGTGGAGGAGGAGGGAGAGTGTAGGTGGAGCTTTTCATACGTCACAGACAACACGTCACTAGTTGTGTTCGTTTCCATGTCTGGCAAATCTAGTTTATGCTTCTTGGTATAGGCACAAGTGTCTTTATAATTTACAATTAGTGATTCATGATACTCTTATAAATTAGGACACTGTGTGTACTAAACTCTAGCGAAAGCTCGTACTGGTACGAGTGTTCGTTACAGAGTTATTCTGAAAAAACGAGCTTGCAATGTCTCTGAAATCCTTAGTAGGTGTAGATGTTCTTTCACTGCCTCTGCATTCGTGAAGTGATCTTGCTCAACTAGTTCGATAATCTCTCTCTATTGTTCAGCAGTGGTAGTTTTGGGGTGACCCGGTCTAGGTCTGTCACCAAGATACCCTTCCTCCTCCCACCTGTTTAACCACCGATTAACAGTGGAGCGAAATATTCCGAGGTCTATGGATATTTGTGTAGGATGTATACCACTCATTGTCATGCCAATAATCACGCCCCTATTGGTTGCCTTCTCAACTCGACGACGATTAATCTTCACGGCGTGCTACTTCGCTGGAGCTGGCTGGTGACTAACCGGTCACTGACGTCTGAGCAATGAACCTAGTTCCATTACACCTGGGTTTACATTCTCTTTGGTTCATCATGTGTCTGTCATACACATATTAAGATGGTTCACCCTAGCCAGTGAATATGAACAAACGCAAGGGAACAGGCGCTCTTTCGCTGTATGTGGACCTTTGTTTCTGGCTAAATATGTTGTTGGATGGATGACAGTGGCAGACCATTGCAGATAAAGGTTTACATTATCAGTGCTGAAATGCATCACAACTGGTCACGTGACTATGGTGCGTGAAATCGATATTTAAAGATGAGATGATTGATAGGTCTCTACAGTATAACATAACTGATATGACTTGAGCAGTAGAAAAGATTAACAACATTATCATGAACAGCTTGGAGGGTGTCAGGTTGTAAATATATTGCCAGGTACTGGTTTATCAAACACATATTTCCCAACAACTTATTGTATCATCTGTAAGTTAATTTCAGAAAAGTATTCTTCAGCTACATCTACTTGATGTTGGATAACCCTACCCCTAAGAAATCATTCAAGTGCAGCTACAAACTTTTCACAACAGTTCGAATTAGCAACTATCTAAAACAAATTTACTTATTATCACCCCGCAAGTGGTATTCGGCTAACAACTTCCAGTATCCATGACCTTTCAATACTGGGATGACATAAATGTGTGGACATTTATGCCAACCCAGCATTACTCTGTAAACATGGATACTGGCTCATGGTAATAGCAAAGAACATATCGGTATGCAAGGCTAGTATCTAAACAGCACGTTTCCCTCTCTCTCTCTCTCTCCTTCCCTCTTTTTCTCCCTACCTCTATTCCTATCCCTCCCTTCCTGCCTCCACACCTCTCCTGCCCTCCCTCACTATATTCCTCTCCATCTCCCTCCCTTAATAAACAACAAATAGTTATATTTTGATATACCATATAATAAGTTACGCGACTCATCCAACACTATAATCTATTAAAACTACGAACTGCGGAAGCCATGTCATGTTGAGGCATTTAAGAAAAGAAAGGTTGAGTGTGGTGGACATGGTGTGTAACTGAATATCACATTCCACGATAGAAATGGCACAATTTAAAGAAATGGAATAAAAATTCGGTTTAAACAGCAACATACGATAATTAAAACGTGATATGTATATGGGTATCCTCACATAAAATAGTATAGGTCATCATCTGTCACTTTTACACTGTGTTATGGTTTACGTCTAAATTTTATTATGGAGCTGACCATGCATATTGGTGTGACATCATCTACAGCATTATAGGCTCTCGGTAAATAAAACTTCTTTACATAAATATATTTTTGTTAAGAGGAATTTAACTGGCGAAGCAAACCAGGAACTGAAGCTTCACAGCCAGGCGTCATCGTTGCAAAACAGGAACATTTTCGCTAGACAGACGCCTCCTCGGTCTAGCAGGTAGTGTCTCGAAATTTTTGGAGGCAATTGTACATACCTTGTCTAGTTAAATACTATTCTGTAATTTCTCCTTGCACATATTTCAGTGTGTGAACTCATCCAAGTCAATATAATTATAATTAAGTGAGTAAAGTAAATAAGGAATTTCTGCCAGTATTAAAGTGAAGTGTTTAACTCTGTCATAACTCAGAACTATAACTGTTAAGTAATTAAGTGAAGTCTAAGCATTATGTTTATTGTATTATTAAGTGAATTAATCTTATCAGTGATGTATTTGATTATCAATATTGCATAATTATTATTATTTATCTTTTCCAGTGTTTAACTCTGTCATAACTCAGAACTTAAGCATTATAGATATTGTGTTATTATGTGAATTATTGTTATCAGTGGTGTATTTGATTATTATTATTATTATTGCTTTGTCATTTTTTGTTGTGATTTACCAGTAGTAGTTCTTATTGTGTTCTGTGTGGCCCCTTGAGCCAGCCATTTACAAGGAATTCTATTATTTTACTGTGCATTTTCTGGTGGCACGGGAGTTAGGGTTACGAATCGAGGGTGATAATGTGTTCCCACTTGTTAACTCCATTTGTAATTATTTGTTTGGTATCAGTTAATATGATTTTGCCTATAGGGCTGATTTAGTAAGCGAGTTTGATGGCGGATGGCACTCTCGTGAGAACGTGAATAAACAGACAGTAATACAGACTAGTACGGTACCTTTGTCGATAATGAGCAGGCTAAACGTGACCATGAATTCTGTATGATGCAGCTACAACTACAGAGCCAACTTCAGTTACGAGAGAGAGCTTGAAGGGTATTGACCATGGTGTAGACGAGACATCTACTCCCACAGTTTCACACCGCTCTGCTAACCCTGCGTTACTTATACCTAACTTTGATGAGCAGCATGTTGCGGATATCTTTGATAGGTTTGAGAAGGTTTCAACAGGTAATAAGTGGTCTAGGGTAGATTGGTTAACGTATGTGCAAACAGTACTCACGGGTAAGACTATCAGAGCATTTGACTCACTTTCATTTGCACTAATTCTTGGTTGAGTAGTGAACATATTGCAGGAGATTATGATAGGCTTAAGGAGTTGGTGATTTTAGAGAAATTTATGGGGAAAATGGAACCTGACTTATAATTATATTTGGCTAATAAACAATTTTAGACAGCATCAGAAGCTGAAGTATATGTTGATGACTATTATTTAATCAGGAACCAGTTTACAATCCGTAGTAAAGAGACCCAAAAATACACTAATAATGTTAGCTAAACTGTAAGTACCTCTCTGCAACCAAAGCCGTCCCACAGTGGCTCCAGTTACTCCAGTGCCTCACAGACATACTGTACACACCCCAGAAACACACGCACACCCACACATCACTTAAATCCCAGCGTAGGCCATTCACATGCACATTTTGTAACAAGGTTGGGCATACGATAGATAGATGCAGGAAGGAGGCAGGCATAGATTTGTTGCGAATGGTACTCCTGTTATTACCTTGTCCCCGGAGTCCCAAGAGAATTGTAAGGGCAACTCCGAGGGGAATTGCTCCATATTACAGACTGTGGGCTGACGCCCTGGCTATGGTTGCGGTCTCCAGTTGCGGCCTCCTGCCGAGTGTCGTCCCGTTCCTGCAGTGGACCTTCGACCCTACATAGATGCTGCCTTTCTTTCCCGCTGGAAGGACAGATGAGATGCCATCGGGGCTAACAAGCTCCGCGACATCCGCCAGCGCCTTGGTTTGTGGAGCTACAGTGGCCTGTCCCGCCGGTGGGAGACGGCTCTTGTCCATCTCCGCATTGGCCACACATTATTGACTCATGGCTTTTTAATGGAGAGGGCTCACCCTCCCTACTGTGATGATTGTCTGGTCCCTTTGACAGTGCGGCATCTTATTGTTTAGTGTCCCAGCCTTGGGTTACTGTTCTTACAGTCTCTCCCTGGTGCTCGGGGAGGAGGCTTGTAGTGTGGGAGGGAACACCCTCACCTATGTGGAGGAGGCTGGCCTTCTCCACAAATTGTAAATTTTATTATGTTTATGGCTATTCATTTTTAGGTAGGTAAAATTTAATGTTTCTTTCGTTTATATTTTAATTCTTTTATATATTTAACTTAAGTAGGTTATTTATTAAAATATGATTTTTGGAAGATGTGGCTTTTATTCATGCTGCTTCTCCCTATCGAGGTAGTGAAAACTATTTAATGTTTGTTCATATTTTATTAATGATGTAGATGACCATTTTATGTTGGGCGGTATATGACCATTGCTGTTGCGCTGCCAGATGCATAATGGCATCTATAAATAAATCATAATCTGTGGATGCTGTGGGAGGAGGAGTAGGTGTTGACAATTTTTCTGCCTTGGAGTCCACTATTCCAGGAGGTGTGGTGCAGGCTGTTCGTGCCTGAGGCGATTTATGCCCCCTACCTGTACCATGGGGCAGTTCAGCTGGACGGAGTCCACTGTCCTGTCCGGATTCTTCGGGACACCGGCTCTTCAATATCATTGTGGGTGAGGCCTATTCATGTTAACGTTGGAGACCTGATGAATTTGTTTTAATAGGCGAGCCCACACTTTAAAGCGAGTTGCCAAACGGCATTTTGATGGCGATTTCTAGGCTGGAAAATATGTCCTATGTCGGGCAAAGTTATATTGGGCTTCCTATTGTGGAACGACTTATTATAACTTATTCAATATTTTTTACATATTTTTAACTTATCTTGGACTTATTTTCATACGAATACAGCCATGAATAAAAATATATATCCTATTATTTCAGAAGAGGCTTTTTAGTCCGCTTATACGCAAATATAACAAAATTAGAATGATACACAAACTTATACAGGCCTTTTATAATTATATTTTACATTTTACGTCGTCAATGATAGTAACAGTACTAAATCACAATAAGATGTTGATAATATATTGGTGTCTCCGTACGATACGTTCTCTGCTGCTGCAGCAACCAGTGTGCGATCCCCGCAGTATCCACACATTCAGTTAGCTTCCTTTCACCTCTTCATGCGTCTGGCAGCGCAAGGTATGCATATTTCTAATGCTAATAAATGTGAACATATGGCATTTCAACATTTTCCGCTTCATGGTATGGGTCATGCTAAATACAATTGTTAATATTTGTAGGCTGTTATACTCATGCAGTTCATGAAAGCCGCATAATGCACACATTTCGACTTTTACTATTTACTAATTTATATGAAAAATATAGTATATTCAGCATATATTATGCGAAAACACAAAAGTATGTATTTTTTTATACATCTAAGTAAAAGGTCGTGAACTAGAACGCTAATTTTCTAGTGTAAAATAAGGTATGAAATTTAACTGAGTTACCCATGTCCAGCACTTAAAATGTCGCAGATAAAAAATAGACCACCATCTGGCAACATCACTCAAAGTGTGAGCTCGCCTATTAAGGGGGTCACTGGCTCGCTGACCGTGCCCTTGGTGGAGTGTGAGGTGCTGTGTGATATGTTTAGTGGTCAGGTACGTGCAGGGGTTGTGGATAGTTTGCCTGAAATTGGAGTGGAACTCATTCTGGTAATGACTTGGTTAGGGGTGATGACCTAAGTGCCCCAGTAATGACCAGGGTTCCTAGGCCAATTTTTGATGTTCAGAGTGATGTGGAAATGTGCGGTGATGAGATCCATGACCCGGAAAGAGGAGAGAAAACGTGTGGAGAGTCCCGCAGTCATCGGTGTCAGCCCCACCTAAGCAGTCAACTGATGTTACATCTGGGGGTGCCGTTCCTCTGGACACAAAGAACACACATAAGATACAACACAAACATGCATAGGAATACAAAAAGATGACTAGCCAGCTTCTTGGGAGGAAGAGCAGCCCATGTTACATTTGCTGGTCAGTCATGTAACATTAAAAGTTTCACCAATGGTGTCCCCTTAGGTTATGTTTTGTTAACTCTTGCATTAGGTAGTTGGATAGAAAAGGGGTGAGAACGTGAGGCTTGGCGAGTGCTGCATGCTCTCCTGAGGGGAGTGTACGGACAAAAGCAAAGACTAGAAGGAACAACAGATCAGATGGCAAAGTCATTAATAGCCAGACAGATATTAGACACTCCAGCACAGCTGTCCTTCCTTCCTTCTCTCTACACACACACACACACACACACACACAGACTAATTAACTACTTGATCTGACTGAGATCATTTTCTCACTCTCCAACATACATACATACACACGTACACAGAGTCACCCTCGCTTGACCAATCTCCAAAATTTGATTTATTTATTGATGCCATTAGGCATCTGGCGGCGCAACAACAATGGTCATATACCGCCCAACATAAAAAGGTCATCCACATCATTAATAAAATATGTACAAATATTAAATAATTTTCACTACCTCGAAAGGGAGAAGCAGCATGCATAAAACCCACGTCTTCTAAAAGATCATATATTAATGAAATAACCTACTTAAGTTAGATATAATATAAAAGAATTGAAATATTAACGAAAAAAACATTAAACTTTAACTACCTAAAGATTAATAGCCATAAATACAATAAAATTCACAATTTGTGGAGAAGGCCAGCCTCCTCCACATAGAAGAGGGTGTTCCCTCCCACACTACAAGCCTCCTCCCCGAGCATCTGGGAGAGACTATAAGAACCGTCACCCTTCCGGTACTCGTAGAGGTGCCTACGACGAAGGTCCCCAAGGCTGGGACACTCGACAATAAGATGCCGTACTGTCAAAGGGACCAGACAATCATCACAGTAGGGAGGGTGAGCCCTCTCCATTAAAAAGCCATGAGTCAATAATGTGTGGCCAATGCGGAGACGGACAAGAGCCGTCTCCCACCGGCGGGACAGGCCACTGTAGCTCCACAAACCAAGGCGCTGGCGGATGTCGCGGAGCTTGTTAGCCCCGATGGCGTCCCATCTGTCCTGCCAGCAGGAACGAACGGTAGCATCTATGTAGGGTCGAAGGTCCACTGCAGGAACAGGATGACGCCTGGCAGGAGGCCGGGAATTGGAGACCACAGCCTTAGCCAGGGCGTCAGCCCCCTCCTTCCCATCAACACCCACATGGGCCGGGACCCAACAAAAAGTGACTTTGCGGCCACGACGACCCAGGAGGACAAGCCACTCAAGAATGGCCAACACCAGGGGATGGGAAGAGTTAAAATTGCACAAGGCCTGCAAGGCACTACAGGAATCGCTAAAAATAGTAAACGAAGGCTGAGGGAGAGTAAAAATCACTTGGAGGGCATATAAAATGGCCGAGAGCTCCGCAGTAAAAATGGACATGACAGAAGGGAGCCTCTCTCCACAGGAAAAGTCAGGAAAGACAACTCCAAAGCCAACTCCAGCATCAGACTTTGACCCATCAGTGTACACAGGGAGGGACTCCCTGTGAGGGAAGGCATGTTCTAAAAAGAGGGAACGAGCCACTGGAGGAGTAAGAGATTCCTTCTTGTCTGTAAAGCAGGTGCAGGGGAAAACTTCTGGAAGAAGCCATGGAGCCACCCTGGGACCCCTCACAGGACAAATCTGGAAGTCATCTATGCCCATCTCCTCCATAGCCTTCCTGACCCGGAAGCCAAAGGGCCATGGTGCACGAGAATGTAAAAGGTAGTACTGAGACATGATATCAGATGACACCGCCAAGCAAGGTAGGGAGTCAGGAAGTCGATGTAATTGATGCCAACAACGAACCATCAAGGACTGGCGACAGAGATCAAATGGTGGCTTATTAGCGTCCACCAGGAGACTGGGGATTGGGGACGACCTGAAGGCTCCGGTCGCCAGACGTACTCAAGCATGATGAACCGGGTCTAAAACTCTGAGACGGGCATCGGTGGCAGAAGAGTACACCTCACACCCATAGTCGAGTTTTGACCTAATAAGAACATGGTATAGGTGGAGGAGGGTGGCCCGATCAGCCCCCCAGGATATATGGCTCAGGACCCTCAACAGGTTAAGAGCCTTGAGGCAAGAGACCTTAAGTGTGCGTAAGTGGGGAGCCCAAGTCAAACGTTTGTCAAAAAGAAGACCCAAAAAGCGAGTCTCCTCGACACATCGTATCCGATGACCATACATAAATAAGTCCGGATCCGGGTGGACGCCTCGGATGCGGCAGAAGTGCATAGCAACTGTCTTGGAAGGGGAAATCGAAACCCATGAGAACCAGTCCAACGTGACACCCTGTCAAGGGCAAGCTGCATGCGCCGCTCCGCCACTGACATACGGGAAGCAGCAAACCAGACTGCTAGGTTGTCAACGTACATCGATTTAGCTATACCGTCTGGAAGGGATGAGGCAATGGCATTAATTGCTCCTGCAAACAATGTGACACTGAGGACGCTTCCCTGGGGGATGCCCTCCTCCTGTGCAACAGATGCTGAGTGGGTTGTACCAACCCTCACAGAAAAACTGCGACCACTGAGAAACTCCTTAAGAAAGCGTGAAAGGCGACCCCGCAGGCCATATAAATGGAGTTGCTGCAGGATGCCATATTGACATGTAGTGTCATAGGCTTTCTCTAAATCAAAAAATACACAGAGAAGGTGTTGATGTCGTGCAAAGGCCTCACATGCAGCAGCTTCCAATCTGACCAGAGCATCTGTAGTGGAACGGTGTTTGCGAAAGCCAGACTGGGACAGAGACAGAAAATAACCCCGTTCCAAGAAGTATACCAGTCTGACATTCACCATCTTTCCAAATAGTTTACAGAGACAGGAGGTCAAGGCAATTGGTCGATAATTGAGGGCAACACCAGAGTCCTTGCCCGGCTTGAGAAAAGGAAGGATGGTAGCAACCCTCCACCCAGAAGGGAAGACACTCTCCAGCCAGATTCTGTTATATAAAGCTAAAAGAAATGAGATCGCCTCTTCACCCAAGTGTCGTAACATTGCATATGGGATGTTGTCTGGCCCAGGAGAAGTGTCGCCGCAGAGAGAGAGAGCAGAATGCAGGTCTCTCGGGGTGAATATATGGTTATAAATTTCATTCACGTTCCCTGAGAAATCCAGGACAGTACGCTCCTTGGCTCTTAACTCATGCCTGACAGCCAGAGGTCGAAAGTCTCGGCTGGAGACCTTTACAAAAGCCTCCGCCATGGTATTGGCCACTGTCAAACCATCCATGATCTTAATTCCATTGACCTTAAGTACAGGTGTAAAACTAGGAGAAAACTTCCCCGCCATCTTACGGACTCTTCTGAACACTTGGGTGAGTGGGGTTTTAGTATTAATTGAAGACACATAGGCCTTCCAAGATGCATGTCGTGCCTCTTTTAAAACTCGTCTAGCCCGAGCCCTTGCCCGTCGGAAGTCCTCTAAAAGAGTTGGGTCCCTACGATTGCGACAAAGGTGAGAAAAAGCAGCGCGCTTCTCCCGCACAGCAGTGGTGCAGACTGATGACCACCAACAAGGGACAGGACGTTTGGGAAAATAGCCAGAAGTTCTAGGGATAGAGTTTAGAGCAGCAGAGTGGAGCATATCAGTGAAATATGTTACAGCCTTGTCAGAGCTACCGAAATCGGCTACAGAAGAGACCGAAGAAGTTAGCTCTCTAAAAATCTGCCAGTCAACCTTCTCTAATTTCCACCTAGGAAGACGAGACTGTGGTTCGTACCTGTTACCTTCTAAAAGTATAGGGAAATGGTCACTGCCATATAAGCCAGGCAACACTCTCCAATTAAAATCCAACAGAGCACTGGGTGAGCAAAGGGAAATGTCAATGGCGGTAAAAGTCCCAGTAGGGCTATTAAAATGTGTCACATCTCCCGTATTTAAAACCCCTAATCCCTCATCCTCAATAAAAGAAGCCAATAAAACACCCCTGGGGTTGACCGAACTGTCACCCCACAGAGGATGACGACCATTAAAATCACCCAATAAAATAAAGGGAGATGGAAGGTCCCGTACAAGATGGTTGAGATCACCCCTCTCAACTGTAACACTGGGAGGAAGGTATAGACTGCACACAGTGTACGGGCGGTCCATAAAATCCTTAACTGCAACAGCCTGGAGCGGAGTGTCAAACTCCAGGCTCGTGCATGGAATATCTCAACGAACTAGGATGGCAGAGCCACCATGATGACCCTGCCCTTCAAATGAATTGGAATAAAATGCTGAGTATGCTGGAGGACTGGCAGGAATGTAGTCCCCAAGCATTGTCTCTTGGAGAGAAACACATGCAGGAGAGAAGCTAGAGAGAAGAACGCGCAGTTCTTCCCAAGAAGCACGCAAGCCACGGCAATTCCACTGAAGGACCTTGAACGGTGTTACTTTAGTACTGATTTTTGGGAAGCTCCACGGAGGTACTTCCCACTACCACCTCGACCTGAGGGTTTACTCAAACAATAAGATTTGTCTAATCCTGGGCCACTAGAAGAAGAGCGAACCCGAGGAGTAGTACTTGGGGCAGTAATTGGGACCGGTAGACGAGTCCCTGAAGCATCTGATATGTTAGAAGAAGATGAAGGTATATGAGATGGGATATTCTTTGAAACAATTACATTGGTTCTGTCCTGTACAGCAGTGGTATCATTGACACAGGCAGATACATCAACATCCATAATACAGGTGGTAGAATCACTCCGCTGCTCAAGCGGATTGGGTGATTTTAATGGTCGTCATCCTCTGTGGGTTGACAGTTCGGTCAACCCCAGGGGTGTTTTATTGGCTTCTTTTATTGAGGATGAGGGATTAGGGTTCTTAACCCCTTAGGACCGACTTCTTTTTTTTTTTCATCCCCAGTCGACTTCTAAGGGTCAATTTTCAACTTTCATGTAGGCAAATTTTGTTCTTACAGAATGAAAGAGCTTGAATTTACACACCAGGAACTGAAAACGGGAGCCTCCTAGGTGTACGCGTTTGCGTATGACAGAGCGTCAAAATCCGAAAATAAATAAATAGTATCTCCTGAAACGCATGAAAGAAAACCTCATACGCTCTGCGTACGCTGTAAACATGTATATAAACACCTAAATAATGCGTCTAAGTGGTTTTCAATGATGATAAACGTATTTCAGTGTAATTTTGTCTGTATAGACTCTCCTGGAGTATAGTAGACAGCAGAGAGATACGAGAAACATAAGAAAACAGCTTGCTAGCTACTCGCTACAGTTTTTTGTAGGTACGTCGACATGTCGGTTATTCGGAGGGAACGATTAATTTTTTTATCACCGACATGTCGGTCAATCGGTCCTAAGGGGTTAAATACGGGAGATGTTACACATTTTAATAGTCCTACAGGGACTTTTACCACCATTGACATTTCCCTTTGCTCACCCAGTGCTCTGCTGGATTTTACTTGGAGTGTGTTGCCGATTTATATGGCAGTGACCATTTCCCTATACTTTAAAAAAATAATAGGTACGAGCCACAGTCTCGTCTTCCTAGGTGAAGTTTAGAGAAGGCTATCTGGCAGTTTTTTAGAGAGCTAACTTCTTCGGTCTCTTCTGTAGCAGATTTTGGTAGCTCTAACGAGGCTGTAACATATTTCACTGATATGCTCCACTCACTGTGGCAATTAATGCCATTGTCTCATCCCTTCCAGACGGTATAGCCAACTCGATGTACGTTGACGACCTAGCAGTCTGGTTAGCTGCTTCCCGTATGTCAGTGGCGGAGCGGCGCATGGAGCTTGCCCTTTACAGGGTGTCACGTTGGACTGGTTTTCATGGGTTTCTATTTTCTCCTGCCAAGACTGTTGCTATGCACTTCTGCTGCATCCGAGTGATCCACCCCGATCTGGACTTATTCATGTATGGTTATCGGATATGTTGTGTCGAGGAGACTGGTTTTTTTGTCTCCTTTTTGACAAACGTTTGACTTGGGTTCCCCACTTACATTCACTTAAGGCCTCTAGGCTCTTAACCTGTTAAGGGTCCTGGGCCATTTGTCATGGGCGGCTGATCGAGCCACCCTCCTCCGCCTATACCATGTTCTTATTAGGTCAAAGCTCGACTATGGGTGTGAGGTGTACTCTTCTGCCACGGATGCCCGTCTCAGCGTTTTAGACCCTGTTCATCATGCTGGAGTACGTATGGCGATCAGAGCCTTCAGGTCGTCCCCAATCCCCAGTCTCCTGGTGGACGCTAATGAGCCACCTCTTGATCTCCGTCGCCACTCCTTCATGGTTCGTTGTTGGCATCGATTACATCGACTTCCTGACTCCCTTCCCTGCTTGGCGGTGTCATCTGATTTCATGTCTCAGTACTACCTTTCACATCCTCGCACACCATGGCCCTTTGGCTTCCAGGTCAGGAAGGCTATGGAGGAGATGGGCTTTGATGACTTCTAGATTTGTCTTGTGCTGGTCCCCAGGGTGGCTTTATGGCTTCTTCCAGAAGTTCACACCTGCACCTTTTTTTCAGACAAGATGGAATCTCTTCCTCCTCCAGTGGCTCGTTATCTCTTTTTATAACATGCCTTCACTCACAGGGAGTCCCTCCCTGTGTACACTGATGGGTCAAAGTCTAATGCTGGAGTTGGTTTTGGAGTTGTCATTCCTGACCTTTGCAGAGGCAGCAGGCTCCCTTCTGTCATGTCCATTTCTACTGCCGAGCTGCCTTTTTTTTTTTTTTTTAATATCTTTCGACACTGGACATGGGCTTCATCAAACCCGTTACCTTGGCCCAGGTCAACTGCTACTCACACACACACACGTCACGACTTCCGAACTGGTACCCAGCCACAGAGGGAGGGAAGTGAGGGTAATTACCAAATACTGCAGCTGTTATGGTACCAGTGAGGGTTTTTACGACGTTCTGTGGCCTTATAGTTAGTGACTCAAACTCAAATCGGAACAGTAAATATTCTCAGGCCCTCACCTGAGAGGATCGATCTTCCCACCCTTCAAGTGATTTTTACTCTCCCTCAGCATTCTTTTAAAATTTTTAGCGATTCCTGTAGTGCCTTCCTGGCCTTGTGCAATTTTAACTCTTTCCATCCCCTGGTGTTGGCCATTCTTGAGTGGCTTGTCCTCCTGGGTCATCATGGCTGCATTTTGTTGGGTCCCGGCCCATGTGGGTGTCGGAGGGAGTGAGCGCGCTGACGCCCTGGCTAAGGCTGCGGTCTCCCATTCTCGGCCTCCTGCCAGGCGTCATCCCGTTCCTGCAGTGGACCTTCGACCCTACATAGATGGTACCGTTCGTTCCTGCTGGCAGGACAGATGGGATGTCATCGGGGATAACAAGCTCCGCGACATCCGCCAGTTCCTTGGTTTGTGGAGCTACAGTGGCCTGTCCCGCCGGTGGGAGACGGTTCTTGTCCGTCTCCTCATTGGCCACACATTATTGACTCATGGGTTTTTAGTGGAGAGGGCTCACCCTCCCTACTGTGATGATTATCTGGTCCCTCTGACAGTGCGGCATCTTCTTGTCGAGTGTCCCAACCTTGGGGACCTTCGACGTAGGCACCTCTCTGTGTACCGTGTAGGTGACGGTTCTTACAGTCTCTCACAGGTGCTCGGGGAGGAGGCTTGTAGTGTGGGAGGGAACACCCTCTCCTATGTGGAGGAGGCTGGCTTCCTCCACAAATTGTGATTTTATGATATTTTGTGTGTGTTTTTTCAGATAGTTTAATGTTTTTAGTTTTAATTCTTTCATATATTTATAATATATATATATATATATATATATATATATATATATATATATATATATATATATATATATATATATATATATATATATATATATATATATATATATATATATATATATATATATATATATATATATATATATATATATATATATTTTTTTTTTTTATATATTTAAAAATTTGCTTTTTAGTTAATATGTCCTTTTATTCATGCTGTCTATCCCTTTCAGGGTAGTGAAGCCTATTTAATGTATGTACATATTTTATTAATGATGTAGATGACCATTTTATGTTGGGAGGTATATGACCCTAGCTGTTGCGCTGCCAGATGCCTAGTATCATCTATAATTCAATCAATCAATTATTGGACTCGGTTCATCATGTTGGGGTACGCTTGGGGCATTCTGTGGTACTCGGTTTATCCCCTATTTCATGTTTGTTCTGCACTGCCAGTCCATATTAGTCAGGAGTTGATATCGTCTACAACGTCTCCCGAACTTTGTCTCATGTGCATTGATCATGAAATATACCAATTCTGTTACTCATGCCTATCGTCCATTATTACCGAAATTTTTAGCTTTTCAGAGTTCGGTCTGTCACGTTAGGTCTCGTTATACCTACGTCGCCAATTTATCAACATAAAGTCCCTTGGATTGGCCAATAGTTGCTTCCTAGGGTAATTTTTTTTTTCCAAAGAAAAAGGGCTCACTTCGACCTCAGGCAACACCTGCATTATTTTTTGAACATTTTGAAATACACGAACGGTCCGTCCTTGTTTATACTGATGGATTGAAGACTGACACTGGCGTGGGCTTTGGAATAGTCTTCCCTTCATTTAGCAGGGGTGGTAGCATTCTTAACATTGCATCAGTTTTTACGGCAGAACAGGAGGCATTTTTAATGGCTCTTGAGATTACATTTACTCTATTTGAACGCATGGTAGTGATATTTAACGACTCTTTTAGTGCCTCTTACTGCACTAGGGTATTTTTATGTTTCCCATCATATAGTTTTCTCTATTTAATAATGGCTCTCTTTTATCAAGTGTCGTGGAAGAGAGGCGAAATGTTGTTGGGTTCCAGCACATCTTGAAGTGGCAGGGAATGAGCGGACTGATATGCTCGTCAAGCAGGCAGTGTCTGGATCAAATGACAGGTTTCCTGAACACAAGATACCTGCCTTAGCTAATAAACCCTTGGTGCGTCGCTGTAATGGGGGATGTTGGCATTATATGTGGAGTGGAGTGGGAGACAACAAGCTCAGATAGATCAGGGAAGAAGTGGGGAGCTGGAATTGTGATGGGTTGACCAGTCGATGGCAGACGGCTTTGTGCCGTCTTCGCATCGGCCATACGCTATTGACGCACGGATTTTTGATGGAGAGAGGACCCCCTCCTCTTTGTGATAATTACCTGGTATGTGATTATTATCTTTAACTGTTCGACACCTCCTAGTGGAGAATCCTAGTTTGGGGAACCTAAGCATCGGTGCTTGGGGAGGATGCCGGCCGAAATCGAGGGGGAACCTTCACCTTCATAGAGATGGTAGGTATAATTCAGGAACTGTAGTTTGGTATCAGGTTTGTTAATATCATTGGATGGACACATTCTTAGACATTTTTTTATTCAAAATATGGTTTGAACATTATATTAACTTTTATTCGTTATACTTCGTCTTAAATAAATGAATTTTTACTATACTATTTCTATTTTACTTAAAATGTTTTACCAATTATAAATTGAAATATTTTACTTGTATAATATTATTCGGTGGTAAATGACCAAAGATGTTGCGCCGCCATAATAAGTATAAAATAATTAATTAATCAATCAATCAATAGTATGCTCCCACCTTTTTGCAAACTCACTCCACACCAAAGCATAATATATTGTTCCATTCATATTGAATACAATCCAATTATCCAGCAAACCGAGAATGTGCTCGGATCTAGTTCAATACCTAAGAGGAAGCTTGGATCTGGGATTTCTTTGTTCCTGCATATTTTTTAGGATGGATATATCTGTGCCAAAATATATTAATCTATTTATGTATGTCTCTTTCTCTCCTACTCTGTGAGAGAGATTTAGATAGATATTTATATATTATATGTATACACAAAAACCACCTCAACAGTACACTGCAATGCAACACTATGTTGTTCATCACATCAAAATTGCACTTCGCATATTAACATGTGATCCTAATATCAAAGTGTGATTGGATAATTTGACTCCGTTTGATGCATGTGCGAAGGCGGATTAGTCAATCAGTCTCACGCCGAATGCATTCAACGCAAATGAGAAGCCTTGTGTAACGTATGTGCACCTAATAATGTACATATGAACTCTGTATGAAGTACTTTGAAGTAATTACAAAATTTATTTGGCAATTATGTTTCTGTCTAATATTACATATGTTTCTATTAGTCATGACTTTCTCTTCATATGTTCGTCTGAGACACCAGAGTTGAAATTAATAACAAAAATCATATAATGAAATATATGGTTTATGTTAATGGGTAGCGGTCTATCGTTCTAGCATTCTGAGGTTTCATTACCAAGAAACTTTGTTAACCTGGGATTGGCTGAAAAATAGTAAATTGTAGAGCACTTACTACCGGTATAAGCGTGATATTTACAGTGAATGACGGAGATTGCAATCAAAAGAGGTGAGTTGGGTAAAATTGGTGTGTTGAATGACATACTCAGGCAGGGAGCCATTCACTCCCTCCGCTAATCGCTGGCTTCGAAGAATAACTAAAAAGTATAGAGTTCTGTTTTTTTGTTAAAAAAAACAAAAACAACAATAACTATTCCTTTCTAATCAACAATTGCATTTTGTAATAGTAGTATCTTAAAAAAAAAAATATATATATATATATATATATATATATATATATATATATATATATATATATATATATATATATATATATATTCAATTATGGTAAACTGTTTCTTGAAAACGCTCGGAGGAATCAATACATCCATCTATACAGTATCTTTATTATTGGGTATCAAGTGAACTAATCTTGAAAGGGGTGAACCTCTTTTTAGTGAACTAGAAGGTTGCGGATTCATCCAAACTCTCCCAAGATACAAATCATTTGAGTGTATTTAATAGAGGGTCTGTTTATGGACAGAGGTTGGAGGAATCATTGGCCCTTCAATGGTGGGCTACTATATCCTCAAAACTATGTCAGGAAGCAGTCTATCCCTGTATATAAGTTATTGATCTGTTTTGTCTTATTTCATAAATGTAATGCAATCTAAAACAAGTAAGACCTCAATGTACAAGTATTGTGCATTCATATCAGCATTGCATAACACTGGAATCTACTCCAAATGTGTATTTAAGGTTATGTTAAAAAATAAAAGCAATTAGTGCATTTTCTCCACCATGAAAAATTCAACACGCTAATATCTAGAATTGTTCCATTACTTTAGGGACTTAGCGCCCCTTTGGACCATAGCTACTCTCTTTCATTCTTCACTTGACTCTACTTTCCATCTATATCCCATGCCTACTGTCCCTCCTCTCTTCTAATGTTCTTCCTTTTCTTCTGTTTTCTTCATGCTTTCTGTTCTTCCTCTGCATCTCCTCTCTTCCACTGTCCCTCCTCTCTTTCTCTTTCTTTCATGCTTGCTGTCCCTCCTCATCATCGTGTTCTTCCTTATACTACAGGGTCTTCCAGGTCTAGTCCATTTTTCTTTCTTCTTCAATTATCAGATTTGATTATTCGAATTAAGAAAAATGGTGTACAAAATTAATTAGGTAGCAATACTTTAATCATTATTATATACTGTTAATTACTATTCCCCAAACATTAAGCTATGCTAGATATTCATTACTTTGTTGTATATTTAGTGTGTAGGTTTCTGTGGTACTTGAATATACACTTAGTTTATTACTCTTGTGGTTGGACACCCATTTGCACCCCAAGCAAATCCTTTCCTCTATTCCAGTGCCCCTATCTTAAATTTCCTGCTCCGTAGGGGGGTAGGGGGGAATTGCCTGCATTAATGATGTGGGCAATACTTTAAGGGTTTGGGCGCCCCTTCGGCCCCAGCCATAGCTTTTAGTTCTTCAACTGTTTTTCTTTTCTTTCTATTTCCTTCCTGCTTGCTGACATACCTCTCTCACCTTTTTCTGGCGCTATATGACCTCGCTGTTTCGGCGCCTAATATCAATCAATCAAACAATCAATCCTAGATTTCCTTCATGCTTGCTATCCCTCATTTCCTTCTACTTCCCTCATGGTTGCTATAACTCATCTCTCCCACTGTCCTTCCATTCCTTCTATTTCCTTTGTGGTTGCTATCCCTCCCTTCAATCTCCTATTCTTTTCCATTCTCCATCCTTTCCTTCTAGTTCCGTTGTGCTTGCTATCCCTACTTTCTGTCTTCTCTCTTTCACTGTCCTTCCTTTGCTTTATCCTTTATGAGTTACTGATTCCTCCGAACTATCCCAATGTAATTAATAATGAATCTGTTTCGTGACATTGTTTGAAAGATTTAGTAGCCCTCCATTTTACTATTAAGAGTTTCTCCCCTTAAAACATTAACCTATTATATTAATGTCAATCTTTTATAGGATCAATTTGGCAAAATATTTCGTACTTTATCTTCATATTAGTTTTAAAGTCCTTTATCATTTGTTTTGTTAATTAAGGGAAGACCTTTTTGGTGTCCTGGAGGGCTACTGATCCCACTATACTATGCCAGAAAACATATTCTCTGCTACTATAGTAACATTTAATTAAATCATTTCAACTATTTGTAACATGTAAGTAATTAATTGCATAATTTGGAAAAATCAGTAGCCTTCAAATTTACCATTAAGAGGTATTCCCTAAAATCGTCCATACAGATTGTTCCTTGATACCTATTTATAAAAAATGGTCTCTGATACACAACTTCCCTCTCCTGATGAAACTTCCACCTTTCTCCAATCTCTCTTTTCCATTTGTTATATGTCTGCTTTCATTTTTGTTGTGGCAAGTTTGGTGCTGTAAGGATTTCTTTCATTCTGTTATTCTCTTTACTTAATCCCTCATTAAACATCGCCAAATGTTTCCCACACTTCAAAATAAATGTTACACTCCTTAAAGACCACCTTTCATAGTATTTAAGGTAGACAGTAGAGTGTATTTTTATTGTTATTAGAGTAAAGAGTATAGTGTATTATTATTGTTAATAGGATAGACAATGTTGTGTATCATTATTAGTAATAGGGTAGATAGTATAGTATTATTATTATTATTATTAATTAATTACTTATTTGGGTAGGTAGTTTTGTGTATTATCATGTAGTGGGTAGGTAGACAGTATAGTGTATTGATTAAGAGGATTATATACGTAGAATGATCAGTATAGTGTATAGATATATATTTAGGCTATCTAGTCATGTTTAGTTTATTCTAATACAGTCTATTATTGTAAGCAGAGTGTACTATTCTAATCTAGTCTAATGTTAGTCTAGAATAGAATAGTCTAGTGACTCTAGTCTATTATTATTATTAATGTAGACTAGAATAGTGTAGTCAGTATCATTAGTTTAGTCAACCTAAAGTATAGTCTAGTATGTTTACTATAGCTTTCAGGGCCCGTGTCGCAATGTTTTTCGGGAATAACTCTGTAACTAAAGGTTGGATCAGTATGATGTTTTGCCACGGGTTATTTCACACCTTCCGCTAATTTTTGGCACTATAATGAATTACCAAAAGTGAATAATTAAGGCACTTGTCCCCGAGAAATGCGTCATTTTTATGAAATTTAACACTGGGATACGAACGATCATAGTGTGACGTATATACCACGTCAGTCCACAGGCTCCACCTATCCCCTTCTTTCTCTCCCCCACCCTACTCTCTCTCTCTCTCTCTCTCTCTCTCTCTCTCTGGTCTCGATTCGAAAATATACCACGGTCACAAGCTTTGTCATATATATATATATATATATATTGGAAGTCTTTATTATGTGTATTGGTAAACTATTATGTGATGGTGTCACTGACAGATCAGGGCGGACGTAGGGTTAATTATTATTACAACACATATAATTAAATACTGAAGCTTTATTCCTGTGAGACAAACTGGTTTCGGTACTGATGCAGTATTCGAAAATCGTGTTTCTCACATGAATGAATGTATCATTATTTGGATGTATGTGTTGTAATATTGTTGTTGTAATATGTCCATAATGTTTATAACATGTTACTCATTATCAATATAATATGTTTACTTACATGATATTTATTAGAGAACAGTTAAATCCGCATATTGACAAATTATAATTGGGTTTGTTTCGCCCGAGCAGATGACTGAATTTCGGGTCAATTCATAGCTGCCACTGTAACCAGATACAACACCAGCATATTGGTGGATGAGTTTTTAAAAAAAAATTTAAATTCATTGCGCCATAGTGTCAGTCAACAGGCAGACAACAGTACACAAGGGTAGGCGGGACTCATGAGAATCCAATGACTACACACACATACACACACACACATCACGAAAACATAACAGAATGAAGCACAAGCATACAGACAAATATTTACATTATGACCTACTTAATTAAATCCACCAAAGCGAGGGTGGCATACCAGAAGTTCCTCCAGAACCTGATGGTTCAGCAGGTGTCAACAAACCACATCAAGTGGCAGGCCCCGGGGCAGCAAGTGTCGGACGGTGGGGCAGGCCAGGCAATATTGCTCTATAGTGTTAGCACGAGGCGCTCGACACAAGTGACACTCAGTGGAGGGAGGCTCACCCTGCATCCCAGCAACCTACCACAGTGGCCGGTAGCCAAGCCTCAAACGAGCAGAGACTACATTGTGCCTCCGAACCATGAGGCCTCGACGACAGTAAGAATATTTGTGACGGCAGACAGACTCGTAATGGGTGAAGGAGATGCTGAAGGGCCTCTCTGCATCCCTACGTCGCCGTACAGGGAGGAGAGCGGCGGAGCGAACTCTAGAAAGGTAACATGTCAGGGAGAGAGGACGTCCAACACCTCGAGGAGGCAGATGGTAGGCTTCCTTTGCGAGTCTGTCAACTGTACCATTGTGATGTAAACCTACATGGGATGGCACCCATAAAAATTTGACAGTCAAGTTATGATGACGCAATAAGGCCAAAAACGATAAAATCTGCTGAATAACTGTAGAGTGTGTGGGCTGAACACTAGAGAGGGAATGAAGGGCAGGTTTGGAGTCACAAAAAATGGCAGCATTCACTCCACGCTGACAAACAACACTAACAGCATCCAGAATGGCATACAGTTCACACAATGTTGAGCTAGAGTAGTTACAGAGATGACGGCCAACCCAGCCCCCAGGAAGTGACCTCAGGTCAGGCGAGAAAATGGCACAACCTGCTGTACTATCCACCTGCAATGAGCCATCAGTGTAGAGGAAGTATGGATCTGTGATGGAGGACGTCACTGTTTCTATGTGTTCCGGAGCCAACTGCCGCTGTAGAGAAGGCAGTTCCGACTTGGAAGTAGGTGTGAAGCTCACATAAGGTGTTGGTAGCCCTGTGGGGACATCTGCAACCATTATATCTATATTAAGACTACGGAGCATAGAGGAAACAGACCTTATAAGAGTACGTCCAGCAGGCAGTATGGGAGGGACAGAAGAGTTTGGTCTAAGAGAAGTCCTGACTAACTGAGAGTAATGGGGTGAAAAAGGCACTTGACAGTGAAGCAAGTAACATTGCAATAAATTCTCTCGATTAATGGGGGAAGATGCAACTCACGCTGCATGTTCACTATCCTGGTCGACATTGGACAGCCGAGAATTATTCTCATTGCTCTATTCTGATATTTTTCTAAAGTTTCCAGAGTAGCCCTAAGAAGTTGAATCAAAGCAGGGGAGAGGTAATCAACAAATGAACGGATAAAAGCAATATAGATGGTTCTGGCTACTGGGATGGAGATGCCCGAGGAGTTGTTAGATAGCCATTGAAGTGGCGTAAGTCGGTGCCTGAGACGACCTAATAAGTCCTGGACAATGGGATGGTCTTGAGGTCTGGCAGGGACAATCGGCCAAATATTGACTTGCGCGCCCAGGTAGCGGTACTGGGAACACATGGGAATGACAGTCCCTCCAATGGTGAACACTGGCTGAGCTTGAGGAAGGCGGCTGGTGAATATTCTGCACTTCTCTATGGAGACAATAATGCCACAGTGAGAGGAGGCCACAGAGAAGGAGTCAAGAAACCGCTGGAGATCCCTTGGTGAGGTAGAATGAACACAGGTATGATCAGGATAGCACGTAATTGTAGTTCCAGGAATATCAGGGAGGGAAGTGAGCAACCGATGCATCAGAATATTAAATAACAATGGGCTGAGAACACCCCCTTGAGGCGTACCAAGATGAAAACTGTGCAAAGGACTGAGTGCACCACTGAAAAACACAGAGGAGGTTCTGTTACTCAGGTAGCCCCGAATCCACCATAGTAGATTACCCTTTTTCCCAAAGTCAACCAGTTGATCCAAAATGACGTCTCTATTAGCAACATCGAAGGCACTTCGAAGGTCAATGAAGGCCACCACATTGTCCATGGAAAGGCGAGAGTACAGGTCAACTAGGCAGTGATGTGTGCTCCGCTGGGGAAGGAAACCAAACAGCCATGGAGAAAGGCGATCCTGCAGTCTGTACGTGAGACGATTGTGTAAGATTCTCTCCATAACCTTACAAAAGATTGTACAGTCGAAGTAGAGGGTTCCCAGGAACTTGATGAAGTAGGCGCAGCACAGCATAAGTAATACCATCATCACCAGGGGAAGAAGTTCTACCCCAAGAGAGAGCACGGCGCAACTCCTCCTCTGTTATCTCCTCTGCATCATCGTCATCATCTTCTAACAGAGCAGACATTACACGTAGCCGATGGACAGCAGCACGGGAAGCGAGTGCATCTTGTATGAGGATGGGTAGACTGGCTGGGGTAGATTGTTCTGACCAGGTATCGACAAGTTGTTGGGCATAGTCGGCAGGAGTGTGATGACGAGCAGCGGCCGGTGTCTTTTTAACAACCCGACGGATGAGGTGCCACATAGAAGCCACACTTGTTTGCTGGTTGATGCTGTCAGTGAACCGCTGCCAAGACTCAGTGTTAGCACACTCCTGCAAGGCAACTAAAGAGTCCCTAGACATCTGGTAACGATGGAGCAGGTCAGGGGTTAGGTTGTCTTGAAACAATAGGCCATCACGTTCAGCCTCCTCCTTGCCTCCTGTATACATGCATCCAGCGTCCAGGAGTCAGGAGTGGGCAGTATGGCGATGCTGGAGGTGTGGCAGGGAGACGTATAGTCTATAAAAGTCATGAGTAGCAGATACAAGATCAGAGTACAACTGTTCAGCTGATGATATGTCAAATGTAGGGAATACATAGGCCATGAATAAAATGTAAGTCGGGCAATATTTAGGGGGCACAACAATATGCAAACGAGTGGCTGAAGCACCTGACCCAGCAGGTAGAGAATAATGAAACTGAAGAGCGATGTGATCAGAGAATAAGTCTGGCAGGGAGGAGCACTGGACCTGAAATGCTATCAGGCCAGACGAGAGGATGTAATCCAGAGTACCTCCCCGGCAATGAGTGGCACCGCCAGTGTCCCAGTGTGTCAGATGATGCTTGCGGATGTATGGAAGGAGACGAACACCATTACGATTATTAGAACCAGAACCATCACCCAAATCAGAATGCCGAGCATTAAAATCTCCCATATACACCATACCCCCCACTGTTGGGGAAGGAAGAGCCTCAAGAGTGAGTCTAGCTGGGGCAGAATAGACATTACATAGTTGGAGTACTCCATTCCCAGGTAGAACCTCAAATAGCTGAAAGGTCATGTCAGGATCAGTGGATGTACGGAGAAGGCGATGTGGCAAGGAACTATGTATGTAAGTCAGGAGACCATTCCTTACCAGATGAACATATGGCACATAACCTGAGAGGGGAGGAGCTTGCCCAGAAGTGAGCAGCCATCCTGGAAATACTTCCTGGAGAAAAATAACACTGGGATGATGACGAAAAACATAAGCCTTGAGTTGAGTGAGCTTAGCATAACTGGTGATACCACATACATTCCAGGAGATGACATCCAGCTGGCAATCACTAGCGAACTCTGTATTTGGAGGTAGAAGTCTGGTGAGTGGGGGCAGATGAGTGACCTGGAGAAGAAGATGGACCAGGAGAAGGGATTGACTCGAAAAGCTTTTCAAGGCGAGATGCAACAGTATCCATCTTTTCAGTAAGGTTAGTGACAGTTGAGATGATGGTCTGCTGAGCCTCGACCAAGGTGGAGAGTTTGGAGTCATTGGCAGCCTGAGTGGCAACTAACCCATCAATCCTGGCTTCAAGGGCAGAAAAGCGGTTCTTGAGAGTCGTACATCGTGCCATGAGGGTAGCAACAGACTTGCGGAGGGCCAGGTCTGGAGGCGAGGCAGGGATGGTAGCAGGAGCAGACTTGGGAGGTGGTGGTGGCGGTGGTGGAGGCGGAGCAATAGTAGAGTCACGAGCCTGGACCTGTACATCAATGCCACACGTTAACCCCTGGCTGAAGGCATCGTGGACACTTCCATCGAGACGTATCCTCAGGATGTGAAGGCTCAGAGGTAGAGGCAGCAGGACGTGATGGTTCGCCCCTGATAGGACACGTCTTGGAATCATGGTCGGCGGCACACCATGCACACTTCGGCCCGGCAGAACAGTACCGGGAGATATGCCCAACTCCCCAGCACCTGTAGCACCAAGGCTGTTCTTTATGGAGTTTCCTCACCTCACATGGTGGAAGACAAGGGAGGGAATCGAAGGAAATCTCATTTAGGGGTGGATCGGATTGACTCCAGACAACAACAATACGGCTAATGCGGGAACCATCTTGGAAAAAACGACGGGCAAAGTACACACCAGGGTATCCCTTGGCAAGATTCGGGTCAACATCAATAGGAAAACGGGTGAGGATGTAGCTGGGGAACTTACGAGGCCTCTCGGTTGAGTCTTCAAGAATGAGAGGCAAAGATAAAAATTCACCAGCATTGACTCTATCAATGATATCCTGACGCTTCCTAGAGATGTAGACAAACCGGGAGGTGACAGCAGCCATCTTCACTTCAGCCGTTTCACGCTGCAGCTGGAAGGCCCTGTTGACATCAGACAACCAACGCAGCTTTGTGTCCGTAGATGGGTTCCCAGAGAAGGAGAGCTTGATATAGGCATCTCTCGGGGCAAAAGCAGGAAGGTTGGATGAGGGCAAGGAGTTGGTATAAAAGGAAGAAACAAAGGTGAGGCAGAGAAGGTACGTCATGCACAGCTGAAGCACCCTAGGCAGTCTTGGCAGCTGGAGGCAAACAGTCCACACCATCGGAATCCTGCAAGGATTCGGATGAGGCATCAACAGGTCGCTTGGTAGAGGTGGAGGAGGTGGAAGGCTGCAACCTGAGCTGTGGAGTGACCGAGGAGAGGGGGGGAGGGTTGCGAGAGGGCAGTTCAGGCCAGTGATCCTCAATTGAGACTCGTCTTCTTCCAACATTGCCAAGTCGGCCTCCAAGCACGAATCCACGCTCTCCATTAGGCCAGGCAAGGCCTATATGAAAAGCAAACAACAACACGAACAACTAAACACTCAATCAGCCAGGGACACACACACACACACACACACAGACAATCACAACAAAACTATACACAGAACAACAACAGACAAACAACACCAGCAACACCACAGAAACAACAACACACAAATAAGAACTCACAAACAATCGAAAAACACACAAACAAAATCGCAAAAAACAACACAAACAAGATTGGAGGCAGAGGGCCATGAGTATGTCCACACTCCACCAGTTCTGGAGCGAGACTGAGGTGGTGGATGAGATGGTCTCGAGTCATCTGTGCGCAACTGTACATAGAGTACAGACGCATGACAAAAGCGTTCCTACAGCCACGTGGACAATGTAACATCTTCGTCATGATGGACACCGTTGGCTCTTACACAGCATCTGACTGTGTGTAAAGCACTTCGTCCATGTGTACCCATTTCACACGAATGAAACACACCACTCCTGAATTCCAACAAAGCATTGCTATCCCGTCAAGCACTGGCGTTATTGTACACAACTCTACCATGTATATATATATCCTCACTGTTATGTATCACTATATGATAAAAAGTGATAACAATAACATTAAAACATAATGTCTGCTAGCATTATAATTATACTTATACATATTTTTAGGACTAAAGCTTGTGACCGTGTTGTATTTTCGAACAAAGTTTCGAGACCAGAGAGAGAGAGAGAGTAAGGTGGGGGAGAGAAAGAAGGGGATGGGTGGAGCCTGTAGACTGACCTGGTATATACATCACACTATGATCGTTCGTATCCCAGTGTATAATTTCATAAAAATGACGCATTTCTCGGGGACAAGTGCCTTAATTATTCACTTTTGGTAATCCATTATACTGTAGTGCCAAAAATTAGCGGAAGGTGTGAAATAAACCGTGGCAAAATATCATACTTATCCAACCTATAGTTACAGAGTTATTCCCGAAAAACAGTGCGACACGGGCCATGAAAGCATTAGCAGGTTGATTTACAAGGTTGTTGTACCCCCATCGGGAACCGCCTTGACATGGTGGGAGGGCTTGCGTGTCTCTGAGACCTGGCAGGCTAGACTAGAAGAGGCTCCGGCCCCTGCTCTGCCCTAATTTCGGGGAGAGAGGGCTTTCCATGCTTGTAAGAGACCAGACAAAATGGTTCCCATGCATTAGGCTGCCAGTACGGGCCAACAGTGCTGCCCTCCAGAGGGACTGCCCACTAGGGGCCATCCTGTGTTGGATGGTTGGGTGTCTCGGCCGGAAGATGTTGGGGAAGGGGGTCTCAGCACCGTCGTGGGCAAACTTTCGAGCCATTGGGGCTGCATTTTAAAACGAGTGTCCCCGTAGGGGAAGGTGTACCCCGCCCATGGCGACCAGCGCTCAGTCCACTCATCTGCCCGGTAGGTAGTAGCTCTTGGCTACTGGGGCCAATATAACTAAATCAATGATATATGAATAAGGAAAAGCCCCAATCTCTTCCTCAAGCGGTGATCGACCAGGACCTCGAGACATCACTCTCTGGTCGTGGTGGTATGCAGAAGGCTGCAAATAAGAGAAGACCCAGCAGGTCGAGTGTTGTGTCGATGAACCCTGTTAGTGGTTTGGACATATTAATGTTAACTAATGTACTTGCATCCCTTTCCTATGGTGCTATCCACTCCATTTTTAAGTGTTTTGGTGTGGTTCTTCGTATCCGAATCACTTATGACAGGGACTGTAGATCTAATTGGTGCTATATTACTTTCAATACAGATGCTGCTGACAAAGCAGATTTTGAGGCAAAAGATCCTCTGACTGTGGGGGATACTCACTGCAAAGGTCAGATGATGCGGTCCACCAATGTAGTTGACAGTGACAATGACTACTGCCCTAACATCTCGATGACTCTGTAGAGCATGTACCTAATGAGCGTCGGGTTCCTACACCCTTTTTGTTTGTGGCTTACAACAGGGAGAGTGTTTTAAATAGAGCCAAAGATCTTACACATGCCATGATGCTCCTCAATCTCCCCTGTCCTTCAGATGGCAAGTTTGAATCCATCAAACCACATCGAACATTTAATTATAGCAAGGGGTGTATATATAATGAGGACCTGAATAAATTATCAGAAAAAGGACATTCTCGCTATGTGCCCAGACAGTTTCCAACGAGTAACAAAGATGAAAGCCAGTAAAAATATGATCATCCTCACTTTCTATGGCTCGCATATCCCAGATCGCATTAACATTAACCCCACGTCTTTTGAGGTGAAGCCTTTTGTTGAACGTCCCCTACAGTGTTTCCGTTGTTATGAGTTTGGTCATGGGAGGAGGAACTGCAACAACCGTTCCCGGTGTGGTAATTGTTCTGGTCTTGACTCACATCTTACTTCTGAGTGTCAGTCAGAGAGTTACTGCTTATATTGCAGGGATGCTCACCCCTTGCATTCTCGCCAATGTAAGATGTACCTCCTTGAGCAAGATATGCTCCACTTGGCTAATACCCAATTCATCAGTATTGGTAGTGCCAGACGGCAACTCAACTTCAGGCGACAGAAGGATGGTGGTGTGAAGACATACGCCTCCTCCCTTCGCCCTAAATCGGTTGCAGCACCCTCTCAACTCTCTCGAGAAGCGGCTGCTTCTTGCTCTACTGAGCGCGTTTCTAAGGTTTCAATATATAAAAGTTTATCTGTCTTGGAAACTGTATCAGACACTCAATCTGGTGACCATTCAACTGATGACAATTCTCAGACTTTAGCTAAAGGTGTCCATGTGGTAGGGGTTCACGCTGCCACACGCTCTCCAAAAAGGAAACTTAAGTCACCTAAACTGCTACAGAGATGCTTTCATGGTTCCTCTGAGGCACTTGACTCTATGGATGTTCATCCTTGTGAGGCAACCGTCTCTGTGGACTCATCCATAGTTTCCTCTCAATTTCACCAGAAGCGTTCTCGTGGCTCTGATGAATCTCTTGATTCAACATATGTTCCCCCTTGCAAGATTACTTCGGGATCATCAGAGGGGCGTGAAGTGAATGTTGATGCCTCTGATGTTGTGACTTCAAAAGATTCAGTTTCTCTTCCACTTGAGCAGCGGAGCGATTCTACCACCTGTATTATGGATGTTGATGTATCTGCCTGTGTCAGGGATACCACTGCTGTACAGGACAATACCAATGTAATTGTTTCAAAGAATATCCCTCCTCATATACCTTCATCTTCTTCTAACATATCAGATGCTTCAGGGACTCGTCTACGGGTCCAATTACTGCCCAAAGTACTACTCCTCGGGTTTTTTCTTCTTCCTGTGGCCCAGAATTAGACAATACTTATCGTTTGAGTAAACCCTCAGGTCAAAGTGGTAGTGGGAAGTTCTTCCGTAAGGCTTCCCAAAAATCAGTACTAAAGTAACACTGTTCAAGGTCCTTCAGTAGAATTGCCGTGGTTTGCGTGCTTCATGGGAGGAACTGCGAGTTCTTCTCTCTAGCTTCTCTCCTGCATGTGTTTCTCTCCAGGAAACAATGCTTGGGGACTACATTCCTGCCAGTCCTCCAGCATACTCTTCATTTTATTCCAATTTATTTGAAGGGCAGGGTCACCATGGTAGCTCTGCCATCCTAGTTTTGCGACATGTTCCATGCATGAGCCTGGAGCTTGACAACTCCAGGCTGTCGCAGTTAAGGTTTTTATGGACCACCCATACACTGTGTGCAGTCTATACCTTCCTCCCAGTGTTACAGTTTAGAGGGGTGATCTCAACAGTCTTGTACGGGACCTTCCTTCTCCCTTTGTTTTATTGGGTGATTTTAATGGTGGTCATCCTCTGTGGGGTGACAGTTCGGTCAACTCCAGGTGTGTTCTATTGGCTTCTTTTATTGAGGATGAGGGATTAGAGGTTTTAAATACGGGAGATGTGACATATATTAATTGCCCTATTGGGAGTTTTACCACCATTGACATTTCCCTTTGCTCACCCAGTGCTCTCTTGGATTTTACTTGGAGTGTGTTGCCCGATTTATATGGTAGTGACCACTTCCCTATACTTTTAGAAAATAACAGGTACGAACCTGTTTTTTAGAGAGCTAACTTCTTCGGTCTCTTCTGTAGCAGTATTTTTTAGCTCTGACGAGGCTGTAAAATATTTCACTGATATGCTCTACTCTGCTGCTTTCAACTCTGTTCCTAAAACTTCTGGCTACTTTCCCAAACGTCCTGTCCCTTGTTGGTCACCAGTCTCCACCACTGCTGTGTGGTAGAAACGTGCTGCTTTCTCCCGCCTTGGACGCAATCGTGGGGACCCAACTCTCTTAGAGGACTTTCGACGAGTAAGGGCTCGGGCAAGACGAGTTTTAAAAGAGGCACGACATGCATCTTGGAAGGCCTATGTGTCTTCAATTAATACTAAAACCCCACTCACCCAAGTATTCAGGAGAGTTCATAAGATGGCAGGGAAGTTTTCTCCTTTTTCTCCACCTGTTCTTAAGGTCAATGGAATTAAGATCATGGATGGTTTGACAGTGGCCAACACCAGGGCGGAGGCTTTTGCTAGAGTCTCCAGTCGTGACTCTCGACCTCTGGCTGTCAGGCATGAGTTAAGAGCTAAGGAGCGCACTGTCCTTGATTTCTCAGGGAACGAGAATGAAAGTTATAACCATATATTCACCCTGAAAGACCTGCATTCTGCTCTCTCTCTCTCTGTGGCGACACTTCTCCTGGGCCAGACAACATCCCATATGCAATGTTGCGACACTTGGGTGAGGAGGCGATCTCATTTCGTTTAGCTTTATATAACAGAATCTGGCTGGTGAGTGTCTTCCCTTCTGGGTGGAGGGCTGCTACCATCCTCCTTTCCCCAAGCCGGGCAAGGACTCTAGTGTTGCCCTCAATTACCGATCAATTGCCTTGACCTCCTGTGTCTGTAAACTATTTGAGAAGATGGTGAATGTCAGACTGGTATAGTTTTTGGAACAAAGTGATTTTCTGTCTCCGTCCCATTCTGGCTTTTTGTAAACACCGTTCCACTACAGACGCTCTGGTCAGGTTGGAAGCTTCTGCTTGTGAGACTTCTGCATGACATCAACACCTTGTCTGTGTATACTTTGATTTAGAGAAAGCCTATGACACTACATGGCAGTATGGCATCCTGCAGCAATTCTATGCATATGGACGGTATAGCCAATTCCATGTTGACGACCTGGTGGTCTGGTTTGCTGCTTCCCGAATGTCAGTGGCAGAGCGGTGCATGCAGCTTGCCCTTGACAGGGTGTCACGTTGGGCTGGTTCTCATGGGTTTCGATTTTCTCCTTCCAAGACAGTTGCTATGCACTTTTGCTGCATCCAAGGCATCCAACCCGGTCCGGACTTATTCATGTATGGTCATCGGATACGTTGTGTCGAGGAGACTCTCTTTTTGGGTCTCCTTTTTGACAAACGTTTGACTTGGATTCCCCACTTACATTCACTTAAGGTCTCTTGCCTCAAGGCTCTTAACCTGTTAAGGGTCCTGAGCCATACGTTCTGAGGGGCTGATCGGGCCACCCTCCTCCGCCTATACCATGTTCTTATTAGGTCAAAACTCTACTATGGGTGTGAGATGTACTCTTCTGCCACCGATGCCCGTCTCAGAGTTTAAGACCCTGTTTCTAATGCTGGAGTACGTCTGGCGACCGGAGCCTTCAGGTCGTCCCCAATCCTCAGTCTCCTGGTGGACACTAATGAGCCACCTCTTGATCTCCGTCGCCAGTCCTTAATGGTTCGTTGTTGGCATCGATAACATCGACTTCCTGACTCCCTTTCCTGCTTGGCGGTGTCATCTGATATCATGTTTCAGTACTACCTTTTACATTCTCGTACACCATGGTCCTTTGGCTTCCAGGTCAGGAAGGCTATGGAGGAGATGGGCATAGATGACTTCCAGATTTGTCCTTTGAGGGTCCCCAGGGTGGCTCCATGGCTTCTTCCAGAAGTTTTCCCCTGCACCTGCTTTACAGACAAGAAGGAATCTCTTCCTCCTCCAGTGGCTCGTTCCCTCTTTTTAGAACATGCCTTCACTCACAGGGAGTCCCTCCCTGTGTACACTGATGGGTCAAAGTATGATGCTGGAGTTGGCTTTGGAGTTGTCTTACCTGACTTTTGCTGTGGAGGCAGGCTCCCTTCTGTCATGTCCATTTTTACTGCGGAGCTCTCGGCCATTTTATATGCCCTCCAAGTGATTTTTACTCTCCCTCAGCCTTCGTTTACTATTTTTAGCGATTCCTGTAGTGCCTTGCAGGCCTTGTGCAATTTTAACTCTTCCCATCCCCTGGTGTTGGCCATTCTTGAGTGGCTTGTCCTCCTGGATCGTCGTGTCCGCAAAGTCACTTTTTGTTGGGTCCCGGCCCATGTGGGTGTTGATGGGAATAGAGGGGGCTGACGCCCTGGCTAAGGCTGCGGTCTCCAATTCCCGGCCTCCTGCCAGGCATCATCCTGTTCCTGCAGTGGACCTTCGACCCTACATAGATGCTACCGTTCGTTCCTGCTGGCAGGACAGATGGGACGCCGTCGGGGCGAACAAGCTCCACGACATCCGCCAGCGCCTTGGTTTGTGGAGCTACAGTTGCCTGTCCCGCCGGTGGGAGACGGCTCTTGTCCGTCTCCGCATTGGCCACACATTATTGACTGATGGCTTTTTAATGGAGAGGGCTCACCCTCCCTACTGTGATGATTGTCTGGTCCCTTTGACAGTGCGGCATCTTATTGTTGAGTGTCCCAGCCTTGGTGACCTTCATCGTAGGCACCTCTCCGAGTACTGGAAGGGTGACGGTTCTTACAGTCTCTCTCAGGTCCTCGGGGAGGAGGCTTGTGGTGTGGGAGGGAATACCCTCTCCTATGTGGAGGAGGCTGGCCTTCTCCACAAACTGTGAATTTTATTGTATTTATGGCTATTAATTTTTAGGTAGTTAAAGTTTAATGTTCCTTTTGTTAATATTTCAATTTTGTTATATATCTAACTTAAGTAGGTTATTTCATTAATAATGATTTTTTGGAAGATGTGGGTTTTATTCATGCTGCTTCTCCCTTTTGAGGTAGTGAAAATTTTTAATCTTTGTCAATGATATAGATGACCATTTTACGTTGGGCGGTATATGATCATTGCTGTTGCGCCGCCAGATGCCTAATGGCATCAATAAATCAATCAATCAATCAATCTTTCTCGGGGTAGAGCTTCTTCCCCTGGTGATGATGGTATTACTTATGCTGTACTGCGCCTACTTCAACAAGTTCCTGGGAACCCTCTACTTCGACTGTACAATCTTTGTCTTCGTGATGGTTGTGTACCACGAGCCTGGACCAGCAGCACAATAATACCCATCCCTAAGCCCGGCACTGCGAAGTTCAGGCCTATTTCCCTTACTTCCTGTTTTTGTAAGGTTATGGAGAGAATCTTACTCCATCGTCTCATGTACAGACTGCAGGATCGCCTTTCTCCATGGCTGTTTGGTTTCCTTCCCCAGCGGAGCACACACCAATGCCTAGTCGACCTGTACTCTCGCCTTAACAGGGACAGTGTGGTAGCCTTCATTGACCTTCGAAGTGCCTTCGATGTTGCTAATAGAGACGTAATTTTGGATCAACTGGTTGACTTTGGGTGTTCTCAGCCCATTGTTATTTAATATTCTGATGCATCGGTGGCTCACTTCTCTCCCTGATATACCTGGAACTACAATTACGTGCTATGCTGATGATATCTGTGTTCATTCTACCTCGCCACGGGATCTCCAGCGGTTTCTTGACTCCTTCTCTGTGTCCTCCTCTCACTGTGGCATTATTGTCTCCCAAGATAAGAACAGAATATTCACCTGCCGCCTTCCTCAAGCTCGGCCAGTGTTCACCATTGGAGGGACTGTCATTCCCATGTGTTCCCAGTATCGCTACCTGGGCGCGCCAGTCAATATTTGGCCGATTATCCCTGCCAGACCTCAAGACCATCCCATTGTCCAGGACTTATTGGGTCGTCTCCAGCGCCGACTTACGCCACTTCAATAGCTCACTAACAACTCCTCAGGCATCTCCATCCCAGTAGCCAGGATTATCTATATTGCTTTTATCCGTTCAGTTGTTGATTACCTCTCCCCTGCTCACCTTACTCTCAGTTAGTCAGGACTTCTCTTAGACCAAACTACCCGGTCCCATCCATACTGCCTGCTGGACGTACTCTTATAAGGTCTGTTTCCTCTATGCTCCGTAGTCTTAATATAGATATAATGGTTGCAGATGTCCCCCCAGGGCCCCCTCCGTGGATGCTACCAACACCTGATGTGAGCATCACACCTACTTCCAAGTCGGAACTGCCTTCTCTAAAGCGGCAGTTGGCTCTGGAACACATAGAAACAGTGACGTCCTCCATCACAGATCCATACTGCCTCTACACTGATGGCTCATTGCAAGTGGATGGTAATACAGGTTGTGCCGTTTTCTCACCTGACATGGAGTCACCTCCAGGGGGCTGGGTTGGCCGTCGTCTCTGTAACCACTCTAACTCAACATTGTGTGAACTGTATGCCATTCTGGATGCTGTTAGTCTTGTATGTCAACGTGGAGTGAATGCTGCTATTTTTTGTAACTCCAAACCTGCCCTTCATTCCCTCTCTAGTGTTCAGCCCACACATTCTACTGTTATTCAGCAGATTTTATCGTTACCTCTCTAAAGTCCGCTCCGCCGCTCTCCTCCCTGTACGGCGACGCAGGGATGCAGAGAGGCCCTTCAGCATCTCCATCACATTACGAATCTGTCTGTTGTCACAAATATTCCTACCATCGTCGAGGCCTCATGGTTCGGAGGCACAATGTAATCTCTGCTCGTTTGAGGCTTGGCTACTGGCCACCGTGGTAGGTTGCTGGGATGCAGGGTGAGCCTCCCTTCACTGAGTGTCGCTTGTGTCGAGCGCCTTGTGCTAACACCATAGAGCACTATTGCCTGACCTGCCCCACTGTCCGACACTTGCTGCCCCGGGGCCTGCCACTTGATGTGGTTTGTCGACACCTGCTGAACAATCAGGTTCTGGAGGAACTTCTGGTACTCCATTCTCGTTTTGGTGGATTTAAATAGGTCATAATGTAAATATTTGTCTGTATGCTTGTGCTCCATTCTGTTATGTTTTCGTGATGTGTGTGTGTGTGTGTGTGTGGTTGTAGTCATTGGATTCTCATGGGTCCCGCCTACCCGTATGTATGGTTGCCTGCCTGTTTATTGACGCTACAGTGCAATTAATTAAATAAAAAAAAATGGTCCCTGCTTTCTATCATCCTGCAGGGAACCCCATAACGTATGATGAGCATTAAAATCTTCTAAAATTAATTTTCTACAGGGCAGACTGTCCTGTAGATCAAAAACATCATCATAAGTTACCATGTCAGGAGGACAGTAGACAGAACAGATAGTCAGGTAGGTGCCACCGAATTTCACTCTGCAAACGACACTTTCCAGACGAAAATTACAGGGCACATCAGTGAAAGGGAAGTTATGGCAGATGTAGATTGCCACTCCACCTCCACCCCTCCCCCCACGGTCCCTCCTAATTAACCTGTAGTTCCGAAGCTGAACAACCTCGTCTTCGACTTGGTCGTTCAGATGAGTTTCCTGAAGGGCAATAATATCGGCAGCGTAAGAACAGGCCAAAAGTTTGAGTTCATTTAATCTAGCTCTAAAACATCAACAGTTCCATTGGATTATGGTTAGCGGAAAGATTATGCCTTGGTGAGGCATTTGCAACCGGGGTCCATGGCGATAGGCCCCCGGAAGGGCCGAGTTATCCACCTTAAGAGATCATTTTCAGCTCTATTTAAACCAAATGTTTGAAACCCGGCTGTCTTATTCAGTGACTCAAAGGTAATTTGTAGTTATTTGAGAGTAGAGGAGTCAATTGGAATGGAGTGAAGCTCAAAACATTCAATCTGTCTGATAGTGTTGAACATATCTCATTAAGTTTGAACAGATGTTTTGATATGATATTTCGGATTACAGGACTAGGGTCATGACAGTGTGTATGTGTATTTCCTTCGTCTGTGTCTATGTGTGTGTGTGTGTATTCCTTCGTGTGTGTGTATGTGTGTGTATTCCTTCGTCTGTGTGTGTGTGTATTCCTATGTGTGTCTGTGTGTGTGTATATGTGTATTCATATGTGCATCTGTGTGTGTGTGTGTACTCCTTCGTCTGTGTGTGTGTGTGTGTATTCCTATGTGTGTTTGTGTGTGTGCATCTCTTCATCTGTGTGTGTATTCCTTCGTCTGTGTCTGTGTGTATTCCTTCGTCTGTGTCTGTGTGTATTCCTATGTATGTGTGTGTGTGTGTATTTCTTCGTCTGTGTGTGTGTGTGTGTGTGTGTGTATTCCTTCGTCTGTGTGAGTATTCCTTCGTCTGTGTGTGTGTGTGTATTCCTTCGTCTGTGTGTGTGTGTGTGTGTATTCCTTCGTCTGTGTGTGTGTGTGTGTGTTCCTTCGTCTGTGTGTGTGTGTGTGTGTATTCCATTGTGTGTGTGTGTGTGTGTGTGTGTATTACTTCGTCTGTGTGTGTGTGTGTGTGTGTATTACTTCGTCTGTGTGTGTTTGTGTATTTCTTCGTCTGCGTGTGTGTATGTGTGTGTGTATTTCTTGGTGTGTGTGTGTGTGTACTCCTTCGTCTGTGTGTATGTGTGTGTGTATTCCTTCGTCTGTGTGTTTGTGTGTGTATTCCTTCATCTCTGTCTGTGAGTGTATATTCCTTTGTATGTGTGTGTGTGTGTGTGTATTCTTATGTGTGTGTGTGTGTATTCCTTCGTCTGTGTATATGTGTGCGTATTCCTTTGTGTGTCTGTGTGTGTGTATTTCTTCGTCTGTGTGTGTGTGTGTATGTGTGTGTGTATTCCTTCGTCTGTGTGTGTATGTGTGTGTATTCCTTTGTATATGTGTGTGTGTGTATTCTTATGTGTGTGTGTGTATTCCTTTGTCTGTGTGTCTATGTCTGTGTGTGTGTGTATTCCTTCGTCTGTGTGTATGTGTATGTGTCTGTGTGTGTATTCCTATATGTGTCTGTGTGTGTGTATTCCTATGTGTGTGTTTGTATTCCTTCGTCTGTGTGTGTGTGTGTGTGTATTCCTATGTGTGTCTCTGTGTTTGTGCATTTCTTCGTCTGTGTGTGTGTGTATTCCTATGTGTGTCTAGGTGTGTGTATTCCTTCGTCTGTGTCTGTGTCTGTCTGTGTGTGTATTCCTTCGTCTGTGTGTGTATGTGTGTGTGTATTCCAATGTGTGTGTGTTCCTACGTCTATGTGTGTTTGTGTGGGTGAATATTTATGTTAGAAAAAATTTGATGAGACAGACGAGGGTTTTAAAGCGAGAATCACATGGAGAGGTGGAGCACCTACTTATCTATATTCTCAAGTGGAAACTATTATTGTCAACAATTTATCGACCACCATACTACTCTACAGATGACTTAACAAATACAATACGATCAATAGAATCGGAGGTAATTAATCTAGGCAACCCAGAACGTAACATTATAATACTTGGTGATTTTAATCTGCCAATCATTAGATGGAACGAACCCTATGGGACAATAATATACGGAGGATCGGCCTCGGACCGACAGCAATCTGACTTATTCCTATCTTTTATGTACAAATTCCTACTTAAACAAATGATTGACACGCCTACTAGGGGACACAACATTCTCGACTTGACTTTAACAAACAACGAAGAAATAGTCAGTAGTATAACTATTGAAGACACTTTGATGTCGGACCACAGAATTGCAGTCATAAAGACAGATTTGGAGACAACGAGTGAAACGAAACGGACACTGGAGAAAGATTCGTTTGCTTGACTGAATTTCCGCCATAAGAACACAGATTGGAATGCAATCAATTTGAGAACAAAACCAGTGACGACATATATAATATATTATACGCTAAACTGCTAGAGATATGCACACAACACACTACTGTTCGACGAAGATGCACCCAAAACTGTATTCTAAGAGATCGTCGTATCCTGATGAGGAAACGGACGAAGATAAAAAAAAAAGAATGGCGAAAATAATAAACACCTATGAAGTAGAGAAACTGAAAGACAAAATTAACAATATTAAAGTCAAACTCACACTGTCATGTGCAGAAGAATTGAAATTAACGAAAACAAGAGCAAAAGAGAAAATAAATACAAACACGAAATATTTTTACTCATAAGTGCGCTCAAAATCAGTAACTCGAAGCTCCATTAGCCCACTTATATACAGAGGTGAACTGGTTAGCGAACCTGAGTTAATAGTGAAAGCCTTGAATGAGCAGTACACTTCAGCTTTTATCAAACCAGTGTACGAATATAGACCAATTCCATGGAAATCAGTCAACTACCAACTAAGCGACATCAGGCTCAAACCGGAAGACTTTGAGAAGGCAATATCAAAGATAAAAATGAATGCAGCAGCCGGACCAGACCAGATCCCAGCTATTCTCCTTAAGACATGCTCAAAAACATTATCTAAACCACTGTGTGGCTTATGGAGATCATCTCTTAACCAAGGCAAAATACCAGCAGTACTGAAGCATGGAATGGCAACTCCCATGCACAAAGGAAGCAACAAGACTGAACCAAAACAATATAGACCTGTGACGTTAACATCACATATAATAAAAGTATTTGAACGACTAAATGTTACTGAACTAAGAATTTACATGTATAAGAACAAGTTGTACAATCCTGGCCAACATGGTTTTAGAGATAATAGATCATGTCTCTCTCAGCTATTACAATACCACACAGAAATTATAAATGTCTTAGAAAACGGACAAAACGCAGACACTATTTACTTAGACTTTGCTAAGGCGTTTGACAAGGTAGACCATCATATTTTAACAAAAAAATTAGAATATCAGTTTGGCATTGCTGGAAAATTAGTAGGCTGGATCAAACATTTCTTTGCAGATAGAACACAGTCAGTGGTGGTAGAGGGAGTCGAGTCAGAGAGGTCAAAAGATTAAGTGATGTAGCCCAATGATCAGTGATCGGACCAGTGCTATTTTTAATGTTTATGATATATATGGATGAAGATGTAGACTACTGCCAAACCACCTCGTTCACAGACGACACCCGTTTGCTGGGCAGAGTGCAGACGACTGAAGATTGCATAAAAATGCAGAACGACCTTACAAAAATATACAGCTGGGTGCAACGCAACAATATGGAGTTCAACTCATCAAAATCAAAGTGCAAACTACTTAGGTATACTCACCCCAGACACGAACCACTTGACTTTATTTACCGAGATCCGGCCGGACAAACCATACAAAAGAAAACAGAGATACGAGACCTAGGCATCATTATGAGCAACAAAGCAGATTTTGACACTCAAATAGACAACATGGTAAATAAAGCCAAACAACAGACTGGATGGATCTTACGTTCCTTTAAAACCAGGGAACCCCACGCTATGATTACGTTGTTTAAAACCATGGTATTACCAATAATAGAATATTGCTGCCAATTATGGAACCCAACCAATATTGGACAGATACGGAAAATAGAAGCAGTACAAAGAACCTTTACTAACAAACTACAAAACATAGATGACATGAATTACTGGGACAGACTTAATGATCTGAAACTTTACTCGCTGGAGCGCAGAAGGGAAAGATATTTCATAATATACATCTGGAAAACTATCAACCGACACGCACCGAACCTTGACCACCCCAATACTATCCAAGTGAAGGAAACAGGCAGACGTGGACCATTATGTGTTCTCCTAAAGTTAAACAATAAGTATCCACATATTACCACTCTCAAGGAAAAGTCCATCACTGTACATGGTCCCAAACTATTCCACTGTCTGCCAAAAAATCTACGCCAATTAGATTGCCCACTATCAACAATTAAGAAAAAACTCGACGAATTCCTGCTCACCATATCAGACCAACCCGCTCTTCCACATTACTATCAACCATCGCCTTCAAACAGTGTGATTCACCAACTACAGTAACAGCACTACCAGGGCGGCTCATCAGCGTGACCCGGGACACCCTGGGCCGGTATACACAAAACTTGTTAAGTTAAAAAACAGTTGTTAAGGGTAACAAATTCCTGTTAAGGGTAGCAAATTCCTGTTAAGCCTAAAAATTCGCTATTAAATCACTAGCAGTAGTTTGCTAGTGCCTTAAAAATACTGTTAAGGTAAAAGTGCTCCAGAGGACTTTTAAGCCCTTAACAACTTTCTGTTAGTCGAGAATATGGCAGGCCACGGACCACAACAACCCCTACGGCGGCGTACCTATCGACAAAGAAGAAACATATTCCACGATTATAGTGACGATCAATTTATAAAGAGATTCCGACTTGATCGTGCAGGCATAATAGCAGTGACTGACTTAGTAAGAGACAAATTTCAAAGTAGAACTGAGAGAAGCAGACCACTGGATCCAGAAACCAAGGTGGCAATTACATTACGGTATTTAGCAACTGGAAAAATGCAACAGTGCAGCTGTGATGACTTTATGACAACCCAACCTACCATTAGCCGTGTCATCACCCAAACATTGGATGCACTGGCTGATCCACAAATTCGGCGTCAGTTCATGAGGTTTCCCCGCACTCGGGATGAAATTCAACGTAAACAAAGAGAGTTTATGGAAACGAGTGGCTTCCCCGGTGTTGTGGGAGCTATTGACGGCACTCACGTCAGAATTGTGGCTCCTAGAGTGGATGAACAGCTTTATGTGAATAGGAAACGTTATCACAGCATCAATGTGCAAGTGGTGTCTGATGCTAAATACAGACCAAGTTTATTAAAAACGCCATATAGAGGCGCCTATTCAAGTTTAACATCGATTATTTTTAAAGAAATGCATATTTAGAAGAAAAAATCCTGCTGGTAAATAGCTTAATGAATTTGTTGACAAATATTTGATTGATATTAGGTGGCGCAACAGCGAGGTCAAATAGCACCAGGAAAAGGTTATAGAGAGGTGTGACAGCAAGCAAGAAGGAAATAGGAAGAAAGGAAGGACAGTTGAAGTAATGTAAGCTAGTGGCTGGGGCCGAAGGGGCGCCAAAACCCTTAAAGAATTGCCCACATCATTACAGGCAATACCCCCCTACGGGGCAAGCACCAGGGATAAAAGGAATACAGGGATAGCTGTCTAATATCCAAAGGATAATATATAATCAGCCTCTGCCATGACGTAGAGTTTGTTTACAAACAGTGCGGGCTCTGCGGCAGCATGTGGTTAAATAGTTTTTGTCCTAACTACAAAAAACGATAAAATATGCAATACTGCATATCAATAAGGTTTATTAATTATTAGAAAATATTTTTACTTGAAATTATGCATTATTAACTGGAATAAACGAAAAATAAGTGAAAAGACTGCTATCCTTAACGAAGTTTAGCAAGAGTTAACAAACAGCTGTTTGCTTGTTAATATTTGCTAGTTAAGCCTTCGTGAATCACTTTCCTGTTTGCTAACAGAGATTTGTTAAGCTAGCAAACAAGTTTTGTGTATACCGGCACAGATGTCTTAAGCTATACTTCAGGAACTTCAGGTGTGTCAGAGGGAGAGGGAGAGAGAATGTGTGTGTGTGTGTGTGTGTGTTGTAGATATCGTGGAGAAATCAGGACAAATATAACGACGGTGAGGAGGATCATTTTCAAAACAACAGCGGCCATTTGATCTCTATATTTTCGTGAAACACACGACATACAAATTGAAAATTGGTAAATAATTACCGATCTATTTTCATAAAAAAAACCCACACAAATAGCTAATGCAATAAACACAATTATTTTCTTCAATAATTCTACATAAATAAATCAGAAAGAATACTGATACTCATATATAATACACATGTTTAAAGAATCAAAGAAAACATTATTTTAGGGGGAGCTTAAACAACAACAAAGAATCAACCTATATGGTACAATAATAACTGATGTAGGTATATTCTTAACATACTCCCCACCATAGGAGCACTGAAGCTCCTATCAAACTAAACAAACATAATCATGTCTTGTAGCACAAATATAAAGAATGTTCACCGAGTTAAATTTAATACATCAACAAATCATTTCTAAACTCACATCTTACAAATCAAGTACAGTACGGGGTTTAACCACACGCCCACTCCTCGATACTTTCACTTGCTCAGGGTTTTCAGTTTCATCATTCTCATCAGTATCAAATTTATCAACTTCTTCATCAGGGCACTCCACTGGGACCTTTGAATTTTCCTCAGCACTGTTTACATCATAGCAAATCTCCAAATCATGTATTTTCTGAACAGGTCTACACAGCATTCCTTTTGCAGTTTTAACATTGACACTCCTTACTATACCATCCCTGCCAGGATATAAATCAGTAATCACGCCAAGAGGCCATTTCATTCGAGGGACGTTATCTTCTCTCAATAACACAACGGAACCCTTCTTTACATTACAGTTAGATCTGAAACTTTTCACCACAGGGGGTAAGTTCTTTAAATAGTCATCACTCCACATTCTCCAGAATTTGTCGAGTTGCCTTTTCCGAACAATTTCTCTTTCGCTTAAATCTAAACCACTGACATTCACATGTTTATCAGAAACCCGTGGCTGAAATCCTGCAACACGACCAATCAGAAAGTGTGAGGGTGTCAAAGGATCACATACATCAGGTTCCTCATTTACGTAAGTAAGAGGTCTTGAATTAGCGCAAGCCTCTACTTCTGTCAAAGTAGTTTCAAGTTCACATTTAGTCAAGCATTTAGTGCCAAGAGATTTCTTAAGAGCAGATTTCACCGACCTTACAAGCCGTTCCCACCATCCTCCCCACCAAGGAGATCTGGGGGCGATGAACTTCCACTCTGGACTCAATAAACCGAAAAACTGTTGAAGTATATTGGCAACACTTACAAAAGTTTTGGCATTGTCCGAATATAAAACAGATGGAAGTCCACGCCTGGCTGAAAATCTACGTATGGCTAACAAACAATCAGGTACTGAAAGTGAGTCTGTTAACTCCAAATGAACAGATCTTGTGACAGCACAGGTAAACAACAGAATGTACAATTTCTTAGATAGCTGATCTACAGCAAACAAAGGACCTGCATAGTCTAATCCAGTTATAGCAAAGGGGAAGGTAGGTTTAACTCTCAACTCTGGCAAGGGAGGAGAGGGCTGATTACAAGGTCTAGAATCAAATCTCTTGCAGGTAACACATTCTCTACAAATTCTCTTAGCCATTTGTCTTAATCCAATTATCCAATAAGAGTTCCTTATGGTGGTTATGAGAGTGTGAACACCAGCATGCTTCAAGATTTTATGCTGAAACTGCACTATGAGTTTGGCCACATGACAATTAGGAATTATGATGGGGTGCTTGGTATCATAACTCAGGTCAGCATACTGCAATCTACCCTTGATTCTCAACAATCCATTTGAATCTAAAAAGGGGTTAAGTTTTCTTAATGAGGAATCCTTAGGAAGAGGCTTTCTTTGTGACAAAGCATTTATCTCTTTCTCATAATTTTCTTTCTGAACACAAATCAAAATGTATTCTTTTGCCTTACTCAATTCTTCATAAGTGAGAGGGCTTGAAAGCTTAGTGGTATTAGATCTACAGTTATGAATGAATCTTTTAACCCAGGCAAAAATATTCATAACTTTGGTGAAGTCACTACATCTCTTAAAGTCAAATACAGGTGAAACCTCTTCCTTTACAATCATAGCAGCTGCTTCACCCTTACTTTCTTCACTGGGGAGAGCATAAATATATACCTCATCCTCAGTATTAGCTACAGTACTGAAACAAGATGTATTAGATAACCATGAGGGACCTTTGAGCCATAAATCATTTGACATTAGGTGATCAGCCAGAACACCTCTGGTCATCAGATCTGCAGGGTTATCTGTACCAGGGCAATGGAACCAGTTACTTGGAGATGATAATGTCTGAATTTCAGTTACTCTGTTAGCAACAAACATTTTCCATTTGGTAGGATTACCTTTAATCCAAGACAAAGCAACTTTAGAATCTGTCCAGTACACTAATCTTACACAATCATCTAAATGTAGAGCAGATTTTACAAATTGCATGAGACGAGCACTCAACAAAGCTCCAAGTAGTTCCAGCCGAGGTAAAGTAACACGCTTGATAGGAGCTACCTTAGTTCTAGACATAACAAAAGATGTATGAAACTCTTCATCTGATTTAGGTACTCTGAAATATATACAGCTACCATAACCTTTTTCGGAAGCATCGCTGTACTTCCAAACCCTCAACAGACGTTAAAGACAAACCTGGGAAATAACATCTGTTGATTTCAAAGTTCTTGATAAGTTCAATACTACTAATCCAAGACTGAAACCTCAGTTGCAGGTCATGAGGTAGTGCTTCATCCCAACAAAGTCCAAGGCGCCAAATCTCTTGGAATAATATTTTTGCATACATGATAAAAGGGCTTATCAGACCAAGTGGGTCAAACAGTCTAGCAATTAAACTCAATACATTTCTCTTGGTGAAAATTAAATCAAAGTCATTTTTCAGGTTGAGACCCTTAAATGAGAATACATCCATAGAGGAGTTCCAAAACATTCCTAACAACCTCATAACCTGTTCAACTTGAGGCTCAAAATACTGATGATGTTGATTAATCAAGAAATCATTGTTAGAGTGCCACTTGGATAAAGTCATACCAGCATCTAATAAGATGTTCTGAGCTTCATTAAACATTTTACTTGCTTCTTCTACAGTATCTGCTCCTGAGAGCCAATCATCAACATACAAGTTTTGTTGAAGCTCTTGTACTGTAATGGAAGCAGGATAAGAATCCAAATGGTGTTTAAGAGTGGCATTCAGTAAAAATGGACTACTGGTATTACCAAAAGGCACTCTCACAAACTTCATTGCACGCACCATATCCCCACATTGCCACAAAAATCTATGAACATCCCGATCTGAGGGTTGAACACCAATCTGCAAAAAAGCTTTTGTAATGTCTGCAGTCAAAGCAATATTCCATCTCCTAAACCTTTGTAATATTTCAACAAGATCAGGAATTAATGATGGACCAGATTCCAAGTAGTCATTCAAAGAGACACCATTAGGTCCAGCTGCAGAAGCATCAAACACAGGTCTAACCTTTGAGGAAATACTATCTTTAATTACAGGTCTATGTGGCAAGTAGAAAGTGGGATAAGGACTTTTTCTTTTAGATAGAGGAACCTCAACAATAATATTATTATCCTCGTAACTTTTGAGTACTTTGTCATATTCTACTTTAAGGTCAGGAATTTTCTCAAACTTATAATTGAGTACAGACAATCTTTTCCTAGCACATTTTTCATTATCAAGCAAACTCAACTTTGCATCATTACTTTTCCAAGGTAGAGCAACCTCATACCTGCCATCAACATACTTGACTGTTTCCTCAAAGGTATCCAACACTGGGTCCTTGGGAGGGCCTTCCTTCTGAGCAAAAATGCCAATACTTTCTAAATTCCAAAAATTGTGCAGTTCAGATTCAGTGACATGGTTAGTAGTACTTATACATAAAAACTGATGAGATACACTCTCCTCATGGGCCTTCAAGAATGAACCAGACAAAATCCAACCAAATTTAGATTCATGAACAACCAAATTATCAAATCTCACAACATTATCTGCTGAAACAAATCTCCAGTAATTATCCACACCAACCAATATGTCCAAGGTGAGGTCACGATCATGTTCATAGTCATCAGCTAACTGAAGATGTGAAAGGGACTGCAAAACATCATAAGGTACCCTTTGACGACTCAAGGGCGGACAAATGGTCGTGACTTCAACTGCAAATACAGAATGGTTATTACCCTCACTGTCAATCAATTTCACATCATATACATTCCGTTCTTGGCTACCTTGTGACTTCTTGTCACCAAAAGCTGAATAGGAAGTGTACTTAGATGTAATCCAATTTGGTTTGATTCTTTTAACAAAGTCATGACTTACATATGTGGTATCTGCTCCCAAATCAAACATTACAGTAGCCACAACAGATTTTCCACCCTTTGATAGAACTTTAACTTTAGCTGTCTGCAATACAGTAGACTTTTCTACTCTTTGATCATGAGAAATGCCAACATGCTCAACAGTACTAGTGTTGGCTGCATCACTTGACTGAATATTTACTTGGTCATTAGATTTATGAGTTACAACTTGTTTACCTGGTAATTTATTGTTGTCAAAATATGGTTTACCGACTCTACAAAACAAAACATTGAGAAGACACTTAAAACACAATCCTGCCTGCTTAGTTTTCTCCTCTCGGTCATGAATATTCAACGTGAGTATATGCCAACATTTCTCAGTCTTATGTCGCTTCAGACAAAATGCACACTGTGGTGGACCTTCTTCAGCTGACGTCTGCAAAGCTGAAGCTGAACTAACCGTTTTTCTTTCGACATCTTGCCGTATGTTGATTTTCTCTACGTATAAATCCTTAAAAGTTTCTGACCTTTCACGACGTTGGATTTCAGTTTGCCGAAACTTGAGCAGCCACTCCAAATCACCTTCATGTCCGGAACTCTCCCTTGACCATTCCAAACGTATGTCTTGCGGAAGTCGAGATAGGATGACTGGAGTTAGCACCACGCCGTACTGGTCACCGTTGATTCCAAGGCCTTCCAAACTCCTCACATGTCGTAACAGCTGGTCTTGTAGCTTCCACAGAGAATCACATTGATTGGCTCCCTTACCTCTGGGGGTCAAGGTAACATTCAGTAAGCCTTGTACATGGGCAAAAATTATTCTCTCAGTACGCCCAAATCTTTCTTTTAGAAGGTCACAGGCTACCTTATAATTTGCAGATGTAAGTGATAGGCCCTGGATGACAGATAGTGCCTCTCCTTCTAGTAATGACTGCAGGTAACTAAATTTGCTTATAACTGGCAGCTCACTTTGATCAACTAAAGCCTCAAGTCTGTCCCAGAAAGACTGCCATTCTGTCAGTTCACCAGTATACTTAGGAAGCTCTAATCTTGGTAATTTCACCTCTGACCTTTCCTTAGTATAAGTAGATGCATTGTCACTCACATCCCTTGCACCTTTCAGACGTTTGGCAGCCTCGGCTCTGATCTTCCTTGCATACTTGTGAAACTCGTCAGTTTCGTCCATGTCAGCTTCCAAATCAGAAACGTCCTCCAAAAGTAACTCCACTGCTGTTTGCTGCTCATCAAAAGCTGCAAGTTTATGGTAAAAAACACTAACGGCAGCATCTAACAACTCAAAGCTGGTAGTGTCATCATCAAATAAGTCCTGCAGCTCCTTTACACTACGTGTTACCCAACCTTTGGCCGCCGCCCTCCTCTTCTTTGCTTCCTGCATCTCTTTAGACATCGTCCTCACAACTTAACTGTGTCTCAACACCTTCTTGTCCACTTCAGGTGAAGGATTCCCGGGTCTGGGCACCAAATTATTGTAGATATCGTGGAGAAATCAGGACAAATATAACGACGGTGAGGAGGATCATTCTCAAAACAACAGCGGCCATTTGATCTCTATATTTTCGTAAAACACACGACATACAAATTGAAAATTGGTAAATAATTACCGATCTACTTTCATAAAAAAAAAACACACAAATAGCTAATGCAATAAACACAATTATTTTCTTCAATAATTCTACATAAATAAATCAGAAAGAATACTGATACTCATATATAATACACATGTTTAAAGAATCAAAGAAAACATTATTTTAGGGGGAGCTTTAACAACAACAAAGAATCAACCTATATGGTACAATAATAACTGATGTAGGTATATTCTTAACAGTGTGTGATAGAGAGAGAGAGGGAGAGAGAATGTGTGTGTGTGTGTGTGAGTTAGAGAGAGAGGGAGAGAGTGTGTGTGTTTGGTGGCAATGTTTGAAGGACTCACTAACCTTCAATTTTCTTACTACATGTACGGTCGGCGGCAGAAGTCCTGTCACCTCACCTGCTTCACTGAGACACACATTATTCATGGACTCGAGAAATATGCACGTTTTCTACACTTAATAATCTCGAGTCTATGAACATTGCGTGCCTCGGTAAAGCAAGTGAGGCGACAGGACTTTTGCCGCCGACTGTACATCACACACACACACATTCTCTCTCCCTCTCTCTCTAACAAACACACACACACACACACACACATTCTCTCTCCCCCTCTCTCTAACTCACACACACACACATTCTCTCTCTTTTTTTTTAACAATTCTGTAGCAGTTACTTACTGCCCAAAGGAACACTATCGTGTGTTATCTGTTTGAAGGGCAACCATACTATAGGCTAATCATTGACCTCACTTCACTACACTCTCTCTTTAACACATACACACACACACACACACACATTCTCTCTCCCTCTCTCTCTAACACACACACACACACACACATTCTCTCCCCCTCTCTCTAACACACACACACACATTCTCTCTCCCTCTCTCTCTAACACACACACACACACACATTCTCTCCCCCTCTCTCTAACACACTGTCACGAGTCAGACATAATACTCGAGACGTAATTTGAATTACAGAGAGTTGGAAAATTCCATACTGGGAATGTTCTGGAATATTCCATTCATGAGACAAAGGAGACAGGAGTGGGTTAAGTTGTGGGTGCAGCTAGTTAATCCGCAGGTACTGGATTAGTAGCCAAAATTAGAAAAGGGTCAGGAAGGCCGGGTTTCAACCGGAATTGCCACATTCAGTCATATAGGTGTTCGTACATTAAGTACATAATGTATTAATCAATTATGCTACCAGGGTAACTTATGGTATTGCAAATGATCGTGAAGTGGAGGGAGATTATCGGGAATTATTAGTACGCCATAGGTAAATTGAAATTGCATGTATAACTAAAGTATAAGTGGGTACAATGTAAATCGTAGCCAGTTAGGAAAAACGAACAAAGATAGGAGGAGTCAGAGAAATTTTGAACCAGTTAAGGAGGAAGAATAGGGGTCAGTTGGAACAGGACACACTCGAGGGAAACACACTTGAAGAAGGAACACACTCGTACCGTCAGCTTCCGCTCGCCTGAATTACCTCCACGTGTTGATTGGGGTGAACAACGTAAACGTCGAATCGTTGGATAATTACCACGATTCACAAGGCATTACAGTTGTATACTGACTAGTTGCATTGACGCTAGTTCAGTAACTGAATTAAGGTGAGGGGGAGCTGGATCTTTGAAGAAAATTACGAGTGTGTTGTGAGACTCTAAAGTGTGAAACATTAGAAAAATATTCCAACTTGCATAACATTGATAGAATTACTACAGTGTTAACGTAAGCTAGACTATCGTCACGTATACGAGAGCGAGTAGCTAGTTAGCGCTGCGTGAGTGTGAGCGTGTGTGTGTGTGAAATTTAATTATTCATGTTGGCTACTGGAGTTGAATAAATATAGAAATTTGCAATTGGTTGTTTGAATGCACCAGTAGATTTGTTATCTATATAAATACACATATATCGGGAAGAACCCCCTTAACATAAAAAATTATTATGTACATGGTGGATGGGGCCTAAAACGGGGAATTAAACCCCGACTTTTTGTTCTTCGCTGCAGCCAACCAACGAGATCATAAATTTAACCGGGCAAGGTAAGTTGTAATTGTCATATTATAAATTACATTATCTATCATTCTCACATCACCGTAACATATTTGGCGCCCAACGTGGGGCCAAATATGTGACGGTGATGTGAGAATGATAGATAATGTAATTTATAATATGACAATTACAACTTACCTTGCCCGGTTAATTTATGATCTTCGTTGGTTGGCTGCAGCGAAGAAAGTACTCAGGGTTATATCCCCGTTTAGGCCCCATCCACCATGCACATAATATTTTTTTATGTTAAGGGTTCTTCCCGATATACGTGTATTTATATAGGTAACAAACTTACGTGTTAGCATTGATAGAATTATTACGGTGTTAACGTAACCTAGACTATCGTCACGTATACGAGAGCGAGTAGCTAGTTAGCGCTGCGTGAGTGTGAGCGTGTGTGTGTGTGTGAAATTAATTTATTCATGTTGGCATACTGGAGTTGAATAAATATAGAAATTTGCAATTGGTTGTTTGAATGCACCAGTAGATTTGTTACCTATATAAATACACATATATCGGGAAGAACCCTTAACATAAAAAATTATTATGTGCATGGTGGATGGGGCCTAAACGGGGATATAACCCTGAGTACTTTCTTCGCTGCAGCCAACCAACGAAGATCATAAATTAACCGGGCAAGGTAAGTTGTAATTGTCATATTATAAATTACATTATCTATCATTCTCACATCACCGTCACACACACACACACACATTCTCTCTCCCTCTCTCTCTAACACACACACACACACACACACACATTCTCTCTCCCTCTCTCTCTAACACACACACACACATTCTCTCTCCCTCTCTCTCTAACACATACACACACACACACACACACACACACACACACACACACACATTCTCTCTCCCTCTCCCTCTCTCTAACACACACACACACACACAAGGTCCCTTAATGGTACTTATAAGGCATCTGTTGTTACATGGTATAGTATATATTATAGTATATATTGATTCCTCCAAAGTATGCCAGGAGACACACCCACATGAACAAAAATTATGGTATCTTGTTGCCTGGAATAGTTTGGAGGAATCATTTGCTCCAAGTTTATCACCCCAAACAATGTGTTATATACCACCTTAAGGGAATCAACCTTTTGTGGTCAATATGGAGTCAATCTAGTCTTCCAAACTCACCTGTGGAGGAATATGTAGCCTCCAAACTCACCTATAAAAACACACACCCTGTATAATATTATATGGAGGGTTTCTGTTTCCTGGCATGGTACGGAGGAATGTGTAGCCTTATAATTTCTCATAATAAGTTACTACACTTAAGGACTTTGTGATGGAGTGTGTGTGTGTGTGTGAAACTTGTCAAGGTTAGTGAGCCCTCCAAATATTAACAAGTCCTTCAAACACATACATTTTCTCTCTGTCTCTCTTAATGTTTTTTTTATTAATCTGATTTAAGACTGAGAAGAGGAGGAAGAAAGAAGGACGAGAAAGATGAAGAAGGAAGAGGAAGAAATTGGCTAGCACAGATTTGTATATAATAACACACACATACCATAAGGAACCCTGTATATAATAGCACACACACACACACCATAAGGAATCCTGTATATAATAACACACACACACACACCATAAGGAATCCTGTATATAATAACACACACACACCATAAGGAACCCTGTATATAATAACACACACACACCATAAGGAACCCTGTATATAATAACACACACACACCATAAGGAACCCTGTATATAATAACACACACACACCATAAGGAATCCTGTATATAATAACACACACACACCATAAGGAATCCTGTATATAATAACACACACACACCATAAGGGATATATTACCTGTGGTGATGTGGGCAGTACTTTAAGGAGGTATATAGCACATTGTTTTGGGTGGTAAATCTGGAGCAAATGATTCCTCCAAACTATTCCAGGCAATAGAACACCATTTTTTTTCTTCATCCAGGTCTGTTTCCTGGCATATTTTGGAGAAATCGAGGTGCTCCAATCTATTACAAGTATACTATCCCATTAAGGGTTTGGGCTTCCCTTCGGTCCCAGTCAATCCTTTTCACTTCTTCAACTGTCCCTCCATTCCTTCTATTTCCTTGGTACTTATTGTCCCACCTCTTTCTGGTAAAGGTATTGTATTATTGGCCACAAGAATTCATACACACGCTGTTGTTTTTGAGGGTTTGCAACATATAGAAAATATAACACTTGGTACATGCCATACAACATTATTATTAGGTTTGTTATTTTGCTAATCACTGAGTCACTTGTTAGACCATTCACTGTAGTACTACCACAATAATAATAATGTCTCTTTCCATATATCCTGTGTAAAATTTAGATATGGAAGGATAGGATGGGTTGGGTTGGTTTGGGTGGATTGAAATGACAGTGGGTGAATGTGTGTGAATGGGTGGGTGGGTGATTATTGTGTGTGTGTGATTATTGCGTGTGTGTGTGTGTGTGTGTGTGTGGGTGGGTGAAATACACACTCACGTTACTCTTACTATCAAGCAAGGAGACTGCATCCTGAGGGCTGCTGTTAATAATACAGTATTACAAATTAAGTAAAGGAGGACCAGTAATAACTATTTTTTCTATATTAGTCCTAGTTTACACCAACATTAACCCAGTGGCCCAAAAAAGCTGTTTTCTTCCTGGCATGTGAATGGAGATAATAAGGATTGCTTACATACTGTTGTACAGTACCTTATAACTACCACCTTGTCTTCAGCATCTATTAATACCTGATACTACACAAATAACTGTTCTCTATACATTAACAATTGATGTTATACATTACAGAAAGTGAATGTGTCAGTAACCTTAATTAATTAAACTTAGGAGGAAAACTTAAAAAAAACATATTATACACTACAGTACAAGTAATGTAGTCTATAAATAATCATTGTCGAAAATGTCACATTTTTTTAGGGTAGTGTTATTTGGTTGTGGTGGGTGGTGTTTGTTTAAGGGTTAATTAGTGACAAATCATTCCATGACATGTTTAAGATAGAAGTAAGGAGCCTAACCAGTAGTGTGGAGGAACAAAATAACCAGCTTTACAATGTTATGAAAACGATAAAACAAGGACTACAAGAAAAGGTGAATTATTTTAACTTCTTATATTAAGGGGGAAATTTTGTGTTGGTAAATCTGGAGCAACTGAATCCTCCAAACTATTCCCAGCAACAGAACACCATTGCCTTTGCTCTTATGATCCTGTTTTGTGGCATATTTTGAAGGAATCAAGGCACTCCAATGTACCAAAAACAAATTACCCCTTAATTGAAATGAGTTGTGTTTTAAATCCTTTGTAGCCTACTGTACTTTTATCTTGTTGTTAAGACTTACTTACTGAATATGCATTTACTGTATTTACATGAGGGAGGGAGGGAGGCTGAATGACTGACTCCATAACCACCACCACCAACACCACCCTCATTACCTCCACCCCTCCCTCACCACCATCACCACCACCACTCTCATTCCCTCCACATCTCACACTCCTCCCTCACCCCTCTCCCCATCACCACCACCACTCTCATTCCCTCCACATCTCACACTCCTCCCTCACCCCTCTCCCCATCACCACCACCACTCTCATTCCCTCCACATCTCACACTCCTCCCTCACCCCTCTCCCCAACACCACCACCACTCTCATTCCCTCCACATCTCACACTCCTCCCTCACCCCTCTCCCCACCACCACCACCACCACCACCCTCATTCCCTCCACATCTCACACTCCTCCCTCACCCCCCTCCCTCCACATCTTCCACCCCTGCCATCTACCAACATTACATCACACTGTTAAAGGGATGGTAATGAAACTTTTTTTGTCGACTGTACAGTTGGCTTCATTTCCATCTACATATTATGTATTAGGTATAGTAATGTTGTCATAAAATTTTAAGAGAGAGATGACAGATAGAATAATATTATTGTAAAAATATTTTGATATGGTAAAAAACGTATGTTGTTGGGATAAGAACTTGTTCAGAATGCAACTATATGGTGATATTAGCAATATTAATTAAATACATTAGATGGACGCGAAATTATGCTGCCGGCTGTACAGATGGCCACAGGAATTCTTACACAGGTTATGTGGAAATGGAAGTCATTGTTTATTGTAGATGTACTGCAATGAATAGTTTACCAAGTGACTCTATGATTGCAAAATAACAAACCTAATAATAATAATAATAATAATAATAATGTCGTATTGTAGGTATGTAGTCTTACATTACAAAACAACAATCCTAATAATAATAATGTTCTATTATAGTAACGTAGTCTTACATTACAAAACAACAAACCTAATAATAATAATGTTGTAGTGTAGTAACATAGTCTTACATTACAAAACAATAAACCTAATAATAATAATGTTGTATTGTAGTAACATAGTCTTACATTACAAAACAACAAACCTAATAATAATAATGTTGTATTGTAGTAACATAGTCTTACATTACAAAACAACAAACCTAATAATAATAATGTTGTATTGTAGTAACATAGTGTTATATTACAAAACAACAAACCTAATAATAATAATGTTTTATTGTAGTAACATAGTGTTATATTACAAAACAACAAACCTAATAATAATAATGTTGTATAATGTTGTATTGTAGTTACATAGTCTTACACTCAGTCAGCCCCCCGTCGGTCATGACTGACCATGGGTAAATATATCTGTCCGTTATTTTTCCCGACTGTCTGCTCGACTTGAGCAGCGCCTCTTATGACTGTGTAGACCGATGCGAGAGTGGCAGTCACGGTCGTATAGGTCGCATCTTTGTGTTGATTCTGGTCTGTTGGTTGTCGTTGCCTTTCTGTGAGCTCACTTCTCTGCTGCCACAGCAGACAACTTCTCTTCACCAATCAGCAGCTGCTTGTGAAGCGTGCTTCTTTAGCTGGCGCGGTTGGCTGCGAGGTCCTCCCAGGAGTTGGTGTTGATGTCAAGCGCCTTCATGTCTCTCTTGCACACATCCTTGTACCTAAGCTGTGGGCGGCCAATGCTTCTCTGTCCTGTGGCAAGCCCTCCGTAGAGGATGTCTTTTGGGATTCGGCCATCCTCCATGCGGCAAACATGTCCTAGCCAGCGCAGCCGACGTTGTCTCAGCAGGGTGTACATGGTGGGAAGGCCAACGTGAGACAGGACGTCAGTGTTGGTCTATAGGATATTTACATTATTTGTATTAATCATACTCATTATTCCATTTATTCCTACTTATTATTTATTTCAATATTTTACGATATGAAAACTGTACATGTGAGGCCACCTCAGCAAAGGTGAACAAGGAAGCCGGCTCATTGTAACCTCTTGCAATCATGGCGTCTGTCAGCTCTACCTTCTCGAGTGTTACTACTACCCCTAGTAGGTGTTTAGCCTGTGATATGGGCCTCCTTGAATTTCACCATCGGTATGTTTCTGACTCCAGGGCCTTATTTGATTTGTGCGTACGCCACAAACTTATTTTAGATAAGAAAAACTGTGACAATTGTGAATAAGACACTATGTTGGACTATGGAAAAAAATTGTGGAGGTGTCAGAAATACGTCTCCAAGCAGAAAAAAAAAAAAAAAATAGAGCAAAGTTCTCCACTATTCTTACCTATGCATCCACCAACTTCCATCTCGGTAAGCATTCAGTATAAACTATTTGTGTATTTTTTGGGAGAGGGGATAATCTTGATATGTTAAGATTTGATGTTATTTTTGGTTACCGAAATGCACACTAAAGAAGGATATTAAAGTTAGCCCCAAAGGATATCAAGGTTAGGCCCAAAGGATATCAAGGTTACTTGTTAGTTGTTACTTGTTGTTGGATATTCTATGCCCCGCTCCACCAGCAGATGGTGCTCCGCAGGACCTCTCTCAATATTATTAAACACTATAATCACTTGTAATACTCATATCATCCGTGTCGTAACACTCAGCGAACAGATGTGTTTTCAGTCTTTTCTTAAAAATCGTGCAAATTTCACTACTTTGGACATTTAATGGCAATCCATTAAAGAGCCTTGGTGCACACCTTTCAAACGCTCTGCATATGCTCGAAACTAATCCATGACTCCACCTCATCTAATTTTACTTTCTTAGAAATATTAGATACAAATAGTCCCACTCCACCACCTCTCTTGCCTTGCCTCGGTACATGCAAGAAAGTATGCGTCACAGGTGTCATTTCTCGAATCTTAGCTTTGTCATAACTACTCAGCCATGTCTCTGCCAACGCCATGATATCAAAATGATCATTGTTAATTAGATCGCAAATATCCATTATCTTATTTCCCACTGATTGTGCATTGAAAAAACAACCTCTAATAATGTTTAAGTTTGTCCTGTTCAGTGTCCGTTTTCTGTGCTACTTTTGATTTTCTGGAGCTCCTCTTGCAGCACTGAACAATACCTCACATCATTTGCCATATGCTCAAAATCAGTTTTCTTAAACCTCATACAGCTTAAACATTTCCTGTCAGTAGACATACAATCCCTCGTATTGTGGTTACCAGCACACTTAGCACATATTGGATCTTCTCCCTTTCCTTTGGATAAACATCTAAGTGCAGTATGACCAAACCTTTGACAGTGATAGCAGACTGTCGCCCTATATCTGTCCCTCATGGAATAGACACCCCATTCCAATTTAACTTGATCACGATTCTTATGAATCAGCTCCCTTATCTCTGGATCACACCTAATAGTGTAATGATTGGTACCACCTGTAGCAGGCTTGTCAAAAAGTAGCTCCATTTTTGCCTTGACGTCAGCTACCCCTTGTAAATAGTCATTCCGATCAATCAAGTTCTCAATTAGCTTGTCCAGATTCTTCCTCTCTGTTGACGTTACAAATAATTATTTTAGGCTTTAACTTCCTTACATTCTTTGTCGTCACATCGGGTACAGCCCCAAGTTTTTGTGCTGCTTCATCTCTCTTCTTTTCGTCCTCAAAATTCATTACGATGTCTCCCTTCTGTGTGAATCTTGTGTTGACTATCTGTGTACCATCTAGAGCCTGAGCAACTACTTTCTTTTAATCTGCAACCTTCAGTTTATCATCCATTGACTTCACCACCAGCAGATTTTTCTTCTTGCTTTTCTTCTTCTTCACTACAGTCGCCCAGGTCTCATCAGTCAGGTCTAAGTCAGCGCTGATCACATCACCAACTCGACCCAACTCGGTCACAACATCCTCCATCTTCCCATCCACTAGTTTCTTCATTTGATCTTGCATATCATTCATTGCTTTCTTCAACTCACTAATATCCTTTTGAACTCTTTTCAGACCAATGTAGCAATTATCACATGACCATTTAATCAACTTGATATTTTCAGCTTTCACACCATTGAGATGAGCACATTTCAAGTGACACCAGCTGGGACAAGTTTCGCAACCAACCCACTTATCTACCCCCCCAGTTGTCTCCTTACAAGAATAACACCTGGCCATGATTGGCCAGGGTATTCAACAACTCTCTAATCGATTATCAAGTATGAAATAACAGTGTACTGCCCGTTGACTCGAATATGCACGGAGTATGTATCAGACACGTCTATCCGCCACGACACCTCACACCTTCGGTTAGGGCTGAAGGATATCAAGGTTAGGGCCGAAGGATATCAAGGTTAGGGGCGAAGGATATCAAGGTTAGGGCCAAAGGATATGAAGGTTAGGGCCGAATGACACCTCGGTCTAGGTTCGGTTAGGTTGGGTCAGGTTGGTTAGTGTGATTTCAAAATTTCATTACCTTATTGTTTTATGATCAATTGATTTTCCCTATTTTTGTGAATATCTTTCCAAAATATCCAAAAATCCCAATATCTTGGGTATTTTCCAAAATCTAGCGATTTCCACCCTAGATTTTAGACAATTCATTTCAAAACTTGGCTCGCATTTTTAAATTTCGACATTTATGGCTGATCATAATTTCAAAAGTTGGCTCGGATTATCAAATTTCGACTTTTATTGCCTGATCATAATTTCAAAAGTTGGCTCAGATTTTCAAATTTCGACATTTAAACATCAAACATTAAAAAACATCAAATCCTTTCATTTTAAGACGATTAAAAAAAAAAAAAAAATAGATGGAGGCATGGTTCCAAAGAATTACCCATATTTACATTTCATACATATTTACCTTCAATTTAAACATTAAATACACATTCATTATACATATTCACACTCTATACACATTCATTATACATATTTACACTCTATACACATTCATTATACATATTTACACTCCATACACATTTACCTTCAATTTATACATTTAATACACATTTACCTTCAATTTATACATTTATTACCGTATACATATCTATACTCCATACACATTCATCATACATATTTACACTCCATACACATTTATCATACATATTCATACTCCATACACATTTATCATACATATTTACACTCCATACACATTTATCATACATATTTACACTCGATACACATTCATTATACATATTTATTCATGTAATACACATTTATTTATACGCAAAACACAATCATTATACATAATTACACTCCATACATTTATCATACATATTTACACTCCATACACATTCATTTATACATTTATTTATACGCAAAACACATTCATTATACATATTTATACATTTATTTATACGTAAAACACATTCATTATACGTATTTATACGTAAAACACATTTATCTTCAATTTATACATTCCATACACATTTACACACCATACACATTTATATATACATATATATACTCACAGAATTCTATCCGACCTCCATTGGCTCTACGGTATCGTCATTATCGGACATTTTTACCAATAGTGAAGGTTTTATGGAGAGAAATTCAGACAACGTTTTGGTTTTTGTTGTGTGTCTGTCCTCAGTCCGGCAAACACATATACAGTGTTACCAATACCAAGTGGTGTGTGTTATGCTACTCCGCTATACTGCTACACTCACATAGAAATTCCGTTTCTACCTGGCCTTCCATTCTCTCTGATAGTCCTTACATCCTGCCAGTCCTAATCTACCTTCACTCACCTCACCTTACCTTTCACTCCCTCACCTCACCTTGCCCCGCCTTGCCTTTTCCTCCCTCACCTCACCTCGCCCTGCCTTGCCATTTCCTCTCGTATCTGAACTTTTCTTCTCTCCCTTTCATCCACAAACTCTAAAGCCCTAACTCTCCCTAGAATTCACACATAACTTACAGCATGCCTCGTGCAACTCGATACATGTGCGCTTTGTGTTGAGGACAATTCCTGCTCGAATAGTGAAAACAGTTGCCTGTTTTGTTATAACAGGGAAAAGATCTTGGCCGAGGTTAGGGAACTTAGGAAAGAAGTTGTCACTTTGAAAAGATAAATTCAGGTAAAGGGTGACGATACTACTGCAAATAGTGACAGAACAAATGATAGCAGAAGGTCAGAAGATAGCAACAGGGCAGACGATAGCGATAGGAATGACGGTTTCATTCAAGTAAGGAATGGAGCCAGGGCCAAGGTCAATAATAATATTGTAGAAAGCGCCATCAAAGTTAGCAATAGGTATGAAGTATTAAACGATGAAGTTGGGGAGGAACCTAGTTTCTCCCTGGTGGGGGATAGTCTAGTAAGAGGTCAGGATAACGAATTCTGTAGGTATAGGAAGAAAAAGAGGACAAATAGATGCTATCCTGGTCATAAGATAGATGATATTATAGAGAAGGTTGACTATCTAGTAGAAAACTCACCAGAGGATACAACGTTTGTGACACTAGTTGGCACAAACAACCTCCGGCTAGATGACACCGACACCATGTTAGAAAAGTATAGGAAAATTATTAGGGAATTCACCAACAGGAGACGGAAACTAGCAGTGTGTAGCATCATTCCTAGATATGATGTTGGCCCTGACTATTTTAGGAAAATGTCGGTCGTCAATCGTAGATTAAAGGCGCTATGTAGGCAGGATAATGCAGAGTTTTTAGATGTAGGGATAGAACATTGTATAGTCGAGATGGCTTACATCTCAACAGTTTTGGTAAAGCGAGATTAGGAAGAGTGATAGGCGAAAATATAGATGAGATCCCAGCCTCTCAAGACGATGAGAGAAATGCCAACACTGAGGAAGGAGATAGACAGGAAGATAACGACAGGCAGGTAGAAACAGATAGGCAGACAGAAACAGAAACGGATACGGTGCCAGATCCAGAGGACAACTCCGAGCAGGATTTTCACTGAACACATCGCGTTCGGCTCCACTGATAAGACACGGGCGTAACAAATTAAACCTTATGTATACAAACGCAAGGAGCATTATTGGATAAAGAGACAAACTGCTTGCATACGTAAATGCCGAAAATCCCGATATAATTAGTATAACAGAAACATGGTTAAATTTTAACGATAAACATTATTTGGCAGAAGTAGCTATCCCAGGTTATCAAGTTTTTGCTAACTGTAGGACACATAAAAAAGGGGGTGGAGTTCTTTTATTCATTAGAGATGACCTGGGTAAAATCGAAATAAATAAAGACAAACACGATGCATATGATTCTATATACGTCAAACTCAAAGTAAACGGAAAACATTTAATCATCGGTACAGTATATCGTCCCCCCAAAACTACTACAGAACATGACAATTTGCTATACGAAGAGATAAAATCAGTAATAGAAAATAAAAATGCCATTATATGCGGTGATTTTAACCTTCCAAGAATAAACTGGAAACTTCAGTCAGGCGACAACGAAGAAAAACGTCTGTTGAAAATCGTTCGTAAACTCTATTTAAATCAATTGGTACAAGAACCAACTCTCGATAATAATATCCTCGACCTTGTTTTAACAACAGACCTTGATTTAATCAGTTCATGCGAAGTCGGTGAGCCCCTTGCAAACAACAATCACAGAATAATAAGATGTAACATAAACTGTAACACTAAAATCTGCGAAAATAATCAGTTAGTACTCCACTATAAAAGAGCAAACTTTGACAATATTAGAAAAGAACTAAACGAAATAATCTGGACAGAATTGCTAAATAATGAAGATGTCGATACGATGTGTAATATATTTACAGAAAAACTCCTGTCAATTGAAAAGAAACATGTCCCGAGAATAAAGAAACGAACTAACAATCGCAAATCAGTTTGGATGACAAATGAAATTCAACGAACTATTAATAATAAGAGAAAGGCATATAAAGTATATAAACGTACCGATTGACGCATAGACTATAACAAATATGTAGATACAAAACGTATGAGTGAAAGACAAATCAGACATGCCAAGCGTAACTATGAGAAAAAATATTGCCCTCGAGTCCAAGACAAATCCCAAGAAATTTTTTCAGTACATTAGAAATCATAAAAACGTGAAAGCAAGCATAGGGCCAGTACTAAATAAAAACAATTCCTTAGTTAATGGGACTAAAGATATTGCAACCGTTCGAAATGAACATTTTAACTCAGTTTTTACAAAGGAAAATGAAATTAATTTGCCAGAACCTCCAAACTTTTCACAGGTAGCAGATGGTAATAAACTAGAAATTAATGAATTTACAGACGAAGAACTCTTTTAGTATCTAAAAACACAAGATCCTTTTAAAAGTGTAGGAAGTGACGAAGTGTCCCCCAGATTATTACGTGAATGTCATAGAGAAGTTGTACAACCTTTGAAAATAATATTCAACAAGTCACTAAGCAAATGTAAAGTGCCAGCCCTTTGGAAAAAAGCCAATGTAACTCCTATATTTAAAACAGGTAATAAAAGTCACGCCGGAAACTACATCCCAATAAGCTTAACATCTGTTATAATACAAATATTTGAAAAACTTTTGAGAGATAAAATAGTATCACATCTAGATGAGCAGAACTTAATTCTGGACTCTCAACACGGTTTCCGTAACAACAGATCTTGTTTAACAAATTTACTCGAGTTTTTTAACTACATAAGCTGTAATGCAGACGAAAAAGTGCCAACTGATATTATATATTTAGACTTTCAGAAAGTGTTTGACACAGTACCACATAAGCGACTACTATTAAAGTTAAAAGCACATGGCTTGGGGGAACAGTTGTACACATGGATTGGAGATTGGCTATCAAACCGCCGGCAACGAGTCGTAAATAATGGAGAAGCATCAGACTGGCTGGATGTTGTAAGTAGGGTGCCACAGGGATCAGTGTTAGGTCCAACACTATTTTTGATATATATAAACGACTTAGAATGCGAATTTATCTCAAAAATATCCAAATTTGCCGATGATACAAAAATTGGGGGTACTGCAAAAAGCGTCACAAACTGTGAAGCCATTCAGAGCGACCTAAACACACTGTCAGAATGGAGCGATAAATGGTTGTTGAAGTTTAATGCGGATAAATGTAAGGTGATGCATGTAGGTAATAACAACCTGAGACATAATTATGGATTACAAGGTAGGAATCTTGCAAAAGTAAAAGAGGAAAAGGATTTAGGTGTCATAATTAGTAGCGATCTAAAGACGAGTGCGCAGTGTTTGGCAGCAAGTAAAAAAGCAAATGTAGTTTTAGGCTTTATTGCTCGGAATTTTAAATATAAGTCACCAGAAGTAATAACACGCTTATATACATCTCTTGTTAGACCACACTAAGAATACTCAGTTCAACTATGGTCCCCTTGTTATATTAAAGATGCTAAAAGGTTGGAAAGCGTACAAAGAAGAGCAACTAAAATGATCCCTGGCATTCGTAATTTGACAAACGAGGAAAGATTAATAAAGCTCAACATATTTTCTCTAGAAAAACGTAGAACACGTGGGGACCTCATCGAAACTTTTAAAATCCTTAAAAACTTTGATAAAATTAATTATGAAAATTTATTCCAGCTCTGTCCCCAGTCCGGAACGAGAAATAACGGTTCTAAATTAAAAAAACAACGTTTTAACACAGAACAGCGAAAGAACTTTTTCAATATAAGAGTCGTAAATTATTAGAATAAACTCCCGGCATCTGTAGTAGCAGCGAATACAGTAGAAACATTTAAAAATCGCCTCGATAAATATTTTCAAGAAAATGGGTTTTAATATGTTTTATTGTATTTTTCATATAGTAGTGAGTACTGTAGATGTTAGAATCAGACTTCAACCACTTTCCCTACATGCCTATAAAATTTCCTTGTGCATTCTTTCTAACAAGCAAGGTGTTTTTTTCTATCTGTTTTTCCAACCGGGATATCCGGTGGGAGTGGTGGGTGGGGAGGAGCCTTGTCCTTTGCTATCCTTTCCTTCAACACGTAGTCTAGATTAGCATAGTTAAACAGGTTAGCTAGTAAAAGGTCACTATGGACCTCCTGTTGCCTGTACTTCCTTTATATTCCTTTGTATACTCCCGCACCCCCCTAAACCCCCCCAAGCCTGTCCCCTACTCCCGCACGCCCCAACCCCCCCTCCCCAATCCTGTCCCCATATTCCCGCACCCCCTTAACCCCCAGAGTCCGGGCAGCGGGATTTCCCGCTCGGTCGACAGAGGCCGGGCAGCGGGAAATCCCGCTCTGTCGACAGAGTCCGGGCAGCGGGAAATCCCGCTTTTGGTAATTTATGGGGAAAAACGCCAAATTTGTCGGGATTTTTTTTGATCTGGCTATACTTCACCACCAGACCTTTTCATCCCCACATTCAATCAGTGTGTGCTTGACCGTGACAATGGCTGGGCGTAGTGAAGAAAATACGGGCTCGTTCGATTCGGTGCATCCTACCGCGCTGCCAGGCGCACCCGCTCCTGTAACCTCCACTCCGCGGGTGCAACCAGCTAGATTGCGTCATGCACCTGCAAGGTTGTCAGATTCTGCAATAGGGCGGGAATTGGAGAATCTGGCAGACCTTTCATATGGGAGTGACGACCTGGACAGCTACTCTGATACTGAATGGCAAGCTGACGAATCAACTGAGGAAGATGTCTGTGTAGCGGTGACTTCCATCACAGCTCTTCCCTCAACTTCAGCCTTGCATGATGTGTCAGAGGTTACAGCCCCTGTTGCAATTCCGTCCACCAGTGGGGTGGGAGGTAGTTTGGGAGACACTCTCTTGTCTCCCATTCCTACAACATCTGGCGTGGGAGGCAGGAAGAGGTCTACTCCTGCTTCAACCTCCAAACCTCGCTACGTCTCCACTCCCATGGGCAAGAGGCCGAGGAGGAGGTTAGATTTTTCGTCTTCCTCTTCCTCGTCGGACGAGGATGCGTCGCAACCAGTGGTGGTAAGAGGGAGGAGAGTAGGAGTAAGAGGGAAGGGTAAAGGAAGGGGGAAGAGGACAAAGGCAGCTTATCTCTCCCCTACAGTTGACCCTGATAGCCCGCCCCCCCGTGACCTGACGCCACCTCCCCCACCACCACACTCTCCCTCTCCTCTCGTGCCTGACGACTCACTCTCGCCTGCCCCTGGTACCGCTGCACCACCACCACCACAACAACAACGCCAACAACGACAGCAACGCGGCGCACCTCGTCATAGACCCGCTGATCCCTATGTGTGGACGGATTGCGATGAATTTGCGCCTGATATACCTGCCTTTGACGACAGTCATTCAGGTATACAGGCCGCATTTCCCTGTCGTCAGAGGTCATCAATATTAGATTATTTCACTGCCTTTTTTGATATAATATTGATGACTTACATGATGCAGGAGATAAACACCTTCAAACAACTCTCTGTGCAACTCAGCAATAGACCAGGCAGGGAACATAGTAAGATGTTGCAATGGGCTGACGTCGATATTGCTGAGTTGTATGTGTGGTTAGCTTTGACCATGATGATGCCTCATGTCAAGAAACATCGCCTCAAGGACTTCTGGAGCACACACGCCCTGATATCCACACCTGCGTTCGGGAAATACATGTCCAGGGACAGGTATAGGGACATTTTGTCCTACCTGCACTTCGCCCCCAACATGGGTCCACACCCGAACGACAGGCTGTGGAAAATTAGGCCAGTAATGTCTATCCTCCAGGAGAAAATACGAGCATTTTTTCGACCATTCCAGAAAGTGGTTATCGACGAGTCTCTGGTGCTGTTCAGGGGAAGACTGTCCTTCATCCAGTACATCCCGTCAAAGAGGCATAGATTTGGCATCAAATTCTATGTCATCTGCGACTGTAAGACTGGCTATGTGTTGGATTTTATACTCTATTCAGGTACGGATGTGGATGTCCCGGCCGACGACCCTCTTGGCTTCAGCGGGAGTGTTGTCAAGGCACTCATGGGGGATTACCTTGACAACAACCACATCCTGTACACTGATAACTATTACACCTCTCCAGCATTTAGCCAGTTTCTCCTGCAGCACCAAACAGGATCCTGCGGAACTATTCGTGTCAACAGGAAGGGGTGGCCAGCATTCCCTCTCACCCGGAGGGGCGACTGCATCAAAAAGAAATGTGGGAACATGCTGGCCATCAAATGGCACGATAAACGCCCCGTCAATATGCTCACCACCGTGAACAGGGGCGTGATGCAGGATTCTGGGAAGACTGAGCGCGGCACAGGTGATACCATCTACAAGCCTGATGCTGTGCTCGATTATAACATCAATATGAGACTCGTTGATAAGTCAGACATGATGGTGAGTTCCATCGATTGTCTGAGAAAAACTTGTAAGTGGTACAAGAAGGCTTTCTTCCACCTTCTTGATGTCACAGTGCTGAACTGTTATATACTCTACCTCCAGCATCACCCTGACTCCAAGTTGGCACTCCGGGAATTCGAGCTAGAGTTGATATCTCAGCTCCTGGAGAGGTTCAGCACTGTGCAACCACAGCAAGGCAGACAGGCAGCGGCACAACGGCCTGACAGGTTGCAGCAGAGTGGCTATATGGCTCGCCACTACCTCACTAATCTGCCACCGTTGCCGTCAGGACGTCCAGGCTCTCGTCGCTGCTATGTTTGCAGGCACACAACACGTCACCCCCAGAAGTCCAAGGAAACTCGCTTCTGGTGCAAGGAATGTTGTGTGCCGTTATGCCCTGGAAACTGCTTCTCAGACTACCATATATTGGAATATATATAGAAGCAGGAAGTGATGGGAGTATGCGAATAAAGTGAGTGACACTTGGTGACAGTGACACTATTTAGGCTATAAGAAAAGTGAGAGTGACACATTTGTACATATATTTTAGGCTGTAGTGACGTGATAGTGACACATTTGTACTTATTAGGCTATAAGAAAAGTGAGAGTGACACATTTGTACATATATTTTAGGCTGTAGTGACGTGATAGTGACACATTTGTACATATATTTTAGGCTGTAGTGACGTGATAGTGACACATTTGTACATATTAGGCTATAAGAAAAGTGAGAGTGACATATTTACGCATAGAAAAAATGATAATAAAAAATTTAAAACAACAAAATACAAAAATATATATAGAAAATAAGGATAACAGTGATAGTGACACATTTATATTTACGTTGAACATGAACAAATGGTGCGAATGACACTGAAAATGTTTCGCGTAAATACTGTACATAACTCCCACGCTTCTCTCCAGGGCATAAAACCACTCTGGAATGGTCAGCTAACCACACAAATAATACAGGGGCTGTAATGGTAGGATGCACACGAACCGTACGACGTGTCGCCTGGGGGAGGCAAGTGTTGCGTCATTCTGCCGGCGGCCATCTTTTCTCCACCCACGCCAGTCCTTGTCAGAGCCATGCTCACAAAGCGAACGCAGCCTCGCTCTCACGGGAAAAGTGACCTCCATTCCTCACTTGATTTCTCGGCAATGGAGTGTCCTAGAGAGCTAGGGTTGGTTTTAATGGAAAGAGGAGGAGTTGATGGTGAGTACACAATCAAATTTAAGTTGTTCAGTATTGTAGTTTAGACGTAGGGAGTAAGAGAAGTAGAGTGATTTTCCGGGAAATACCCGGACAGGCAGGATAAAAGTAAGTATTGGACCCGTACTCACAGCACGTAATTTCATTCTTGGCCCGTCCCGGAGGGGTTAAGAAATAGTAGATATTCAATAATACTGGAAATTCTGTTAATTGATTTTATAATTGTTAGGATCAATTAAGCAGTCCTGCTACACCAATATTAATTCTTATTACATTCTTATTAGCTAGCGGATTTTGCGCCAAGTTGGCATCACTGAACACACGGTCACGTGACACAACAAGCCAAACACAGGAGTCAAATTAAACCCTATACTAACATTTACTATCTAAATTCTATTATATATTCTATTGACGTATTATACATTACATATAAAATTTCTACCATACATATTTATTCTTATACTTACGGTTAATGCAATAGAATAATTGTATTTAGTTTGACTATTAATGATACGGTATCTCGGTAAACACACAAACAGACTCCATATTTAAATGTAACATTATACTTTGTATCAATATTATTATATCTTATTATATAATTATATATTTGACATTAAAAAACGATATATAGATGTATCTTTATATATATTCTTGTTATTATATTGCAAATTGAGGAAGAGGAAAATTTATAATTTGTTTGAGAAGTAATTACGTAATGTTATGGTTTAAATTTGACTGTTAAATTTGACTGTCATAATAATAATAATAATAATAATAACCTCGGTAATAAAAAACAACACGTGTATGATTTTGCAGCACCAAATAATAATAATAATAATAATAATAACAATAATAATAATCTTGGTAATAAAGAAGAACACGTGTATGACTTTGCAGCACCTCATAATAATAATAATAATAATAATAATAATGATAATAATAATCTTGGTAATAGAGAACAACACGTGTTTGATTTTGCAGCACCTAATAATAATAATAATAATCTTGGTAATATGAAAAACAACACGTGTTTGATTTTGCAACACCTAATAATAATAATAATAATAATAATAATAATAAAGAAAAACACGTGTTTGATTTTGCAGCACCTAATATTAATAATAATAATAATCTTGGTAATAAAGAACAACAAGTATATGATTTTGTAGCTCCTCATAATAATAATATTAATAATAATAATAATAATAATAATATTTGGGAAGGAAACCCTCTTTAATACAGGTTTTGTTGAAGATAACTGCGAGCTCTGCGCTGTTTATTCTGTAGCAATTCGTAAATTAGAAAAGATTTGCTACAGAATAAACAGCGCAGAGCTCGCAGTTATCTTCAACAAAATAATAATAATAAAAATAATAATAATAATAATCTTGGTAATAAAGAACAACACGTGTATGATTTTGCAGCACCTCATAATAATAATAATAATAATAATAATAATCTTGGTAATAAAGAACAACACGTGTTTGATTTTGCAGCACCTCATAATAATAATAATAATAATAATATTAATAATAATAATCTTGGTAATAAAAAACAACACGTGTTTGATTTTGCAGCACCTAATAATAATAATAATAGTAATAATGATTATTATTACGATGGAAGGACTTAGGTACACACACACACACACAGGATTTATATGTGAAGGATTTATTAAGGAATCTGTGTGCGTATTTCGAATTTATGGATTTTGTGTGCGTTTTATGAGTGCGTTTTGTATTCAATAAGGATTCTTTGTGCGTTTTGTATTCATTAAGGAGTTTGTGTGTGCGTTTGTATTCATTAAGGATTTTGTGTGCGTTTTGTTTTTCTTATGGATTTAAAGTATGTGCATTTTGTATTCAATAAGGCTTTTGTGTTTATATTTATTAAGGATTGCGTTTTTCTGGGAATTCTGTGTTTTTTTGCTTTAGTATTTATTAAGAAATTTTTGTTTTAAGATTCTGTATTTTTTGTTTTTGTATTTAAGGATTTTTATTAACGATTCTGTATTTTTTTTTCTTTTTTATTCATTAATACAATTTTTTTTCATTATTTTTTTATTTATATTTTATTCATTAATTTTATTTCATTCATTAATTAAGAATTGTATTTTATTCATTATAGTAATTTTTCTTTAATTAAGTTTTTTAGTTTTGTATTTTTAGAATTGTATTTCATTGTATTTTTTTTAAATTAAGAATTGTATTTTATTCATTAAGGATTGTGTATTTTGTTTTAATTATGAATTGTATTTTATCAATTTAGGATTGTGTATTTTTTTTAAAGTAATAATTGTATTTTATTCATTATGATTGTGTATTTTTTTTATTAATAATTGTATTTTATTATTTTAGGATTGTGTATTTTGTATTAATTTAGGATTGTTGAATTTTGTATTGTGTAAATAGATTTGAAATTTCAACTAAGTGTGTTTATCATTTCTCTCTCTCTCTCTCTCTCTCTCTCTCTCTCTCTCTCTCTCTGTATATGTGTGTGGGTCTGTCTCTCTCTCTCTCTCTCTCTCTCTCTCTCTGTATATGTGTGTGGGTCTGTCTGTCTCTCTCTCTCTCTCTCTCTCTCTCTCTCTCTCTCTCTCTCTCTCTAAAGGTTTCAAACATTTTATATTCATATAATTAATTTATTTATTATTTCATTTTTAATAATTCTTACATATATTCAATTTAATTTTATATGAACAAGTGAAAAGTTTTTGTGGAGAGATTTTCTCTTCTCTACTTGTAAAACAAAATTATTATTATTATTATTATTATTATTATTATCTGAGGGGGTCTGAGTGTTCAGCCTCACAAATGACACAAGTTAATGCTTTATATAACTTGAATTACCAAGGGCCTGGGTGTTAGTACCAAGGGCGTGGGTGTCAGTACCAAGGGCGTGGATATTATTACCAAGGGCGTGAATATTAGTACCAAGGGCGTGGGTGTCAGTACCAAGGGCATGAATATTATTACCAAGGGCGTGGGTGTTAGTACCAAGGGCGTGGATATTATTACCAAGGGCGTGGGTATCTCTTCGCTTCTGTGGGTGGTGGTGGGTGACAACTTTGCGACGCCCTAACAACTCCTGAAGGTGCTGTAGTGCCCTTCCTGTAGGGGGAGGTATCTGAATAGTGATCTGATTCCCTGAGTTAGCGTTGGCACCCACATTCAGATTATTAGTATTGATGTTGTTGTCGTTATTGTTGTTATTATTATTATTGTTGTTGTTTATGTTATTAGCGATATTGGTAACAGCAGTAAACAAACCAATACACACAGAGAGAAATACAAGTTGGGAGATACTCACTGCTGCGGCATCTACAGCATCTGGGCACCCTACACCTACACCCCCTCCTACAGGAAGGTACATGACACCTGCTGGGGCCTCACGACGCATACGCACCCAGTCCACACCCTCACCACCCACACCCACACCACCCACACCCACACCTTCAAATTCATATTTCTTGAAAGTGTAGGTGGAATTATCTTGAATTTTGCCTTCATATTTCTTGAAAGTGTGGGTGGAATTATCATGAATTTTACCTGCATGATTCTTGAATGTGTGGGCGGAATTATCTTGGTGTGGTGTTCCATCTTGTCTTAATTCAGGCTTTTGAACACCTGTACCTTCTGTTTTATACTTAGAAGTGGAAGGCTTTTGAACACGCACACCTTCTGTTTTGTACTCAGGAGTGGAAGGCCTTTGAACACCTGCACCTTCTATTTTGTATTTAGAAGTGGAAGGCTTTTGAGGACATGTTAATAAGTGACAGTCTGAGAACCACTCCCTCACCTTGATCGTGTTTAGAACTCCGCCCTTCATCACCTCCTGTTTGATCTGAGGAAGGCGACGACGGTGTTCCTGTAGTGTCTCCAGCAGTACTTGACGCAGCACCTCCTCCTCCTCCTCCTTCTTCCTCCTCTTCCCCCTTCTTCTGTTCCCTGTCCCCTTCTTCTGAGTGTTCCTTCTCTCCGTGTCCTGTCGTGGCATCATTTGAAGGATTCGTTCCTCCTGAAGTACCTGAAGTATCTGAGTGAGGACTTGTTGTGTTCTCTGAATGTCTCTTTGTGTGCCTCCTGCCTCCTGAAGAAGGACTTGTAATGTCTGAGGGAGGACTTCTTGTGTCTTCTGAAAGTCTCTTCGTGTCCCTTGAGAGTCCAGGGAGCCATCAAAGTCCTCCTGAAGAAGACTGAAGTTAGTGTGCTTATACTGGAGTCCCATCACACTACTCCTTGCTTCACACACACTCATACACACCAACACTACAATACTCACGAACATCATTACACTTATACTGACACTGCTATACACACACACACACCACACACACATAGCCACGCATGCGCATATACTCGACTCAACTCCAACTACGATATGTATGTATGAATGTATGTATAACGGAATCAGTCGACCATTATATTTATTACCGAAGCGAGCAGAAGAGGAAATTATCAAAGGTAGGTAGGTAGGTAGGTAGCATGGTAGGTAGGTAGGTAGGTAGCAGGGTAGGTAGGTAGGAATGTAGGTAGGTAGGTAGGTAGCTCCATGGTAGTTAGGTATGTAGGTAGCTACTCTTCCCCTCTCGCTCCCCCTCCTCTTCCTCTCTCCCTCCCCCCTCCTCTCCCTACTCTTCCTCTCTCCCTCCCCCCTCCTCTTCCTACTCTCCCTCCTCCCTGCTCCTCATACTCACACGTATTCAATACTGTACTGTCATAGTGAAAAGTTCTTTCCTGACGGCGACGCTGAAGAAGGAAATGAACAAAGGACAAGAGTGAAGGCGTTGGTGTATGTACAGTAGTAGTGTTCCTGCTCTTGATCTGACGGAAGCGCTGACGAAGAAAATATCCTGAGGTGGTGGTAGTGATAGAGGTAGCCTACTAATGAAGGCGACGCTGACGAAGTAAATATTGTGGTGATAAGTGTAAGGTATTCGGGTCCCAAGGAAGGGCGCAGAGGTCTATGGTACTCCTGAAGGTGGTGGTAGTGATAGAGGTACTGCTGAAGGCGACGCTGACGAAGTAAATATTGTGGCGAGATGTGTAAGATACTCGGGTCACAAGGAAGGGCGCAGAAGTCTCATATGGAACTCCTGAAGGTGGTGGTGTTGGTAATGGAGGTGCTACTGACGGCGACGATGACGAAGGGAATACTGCACCACCACCACCACGATTTCCTCTTGCAGCCACGGGAGGTCCCCACCAGGAGTGCTAAGGGCGCCCTATCAAAAAACCCACGAACTACTGACGAAATTTCTACTGACAGTGCAAGGAGGAGGAGAAGGAGGAGGAGGTGGTAATGGTGTAAATTCAAATAATGGTGTAAATTTAAATAAAATGGTGTAAATTAAAAAAATAATGGTGTAAATTCAAATAATAATGGTGTAAATTAAAAAAATGATGGTGTAAATTTAAATAAAAGTGTAAATTTAAATAATAATGTAAATTTAAATAATGGTGTAAATTTAAATAATAATGGTGTAAATTCAAATAATAATGGTGTAAATTCAAATAATAATGGTGTAGATTTAAATAATGGTGTAAATTTAAATAATAATGGTGTAAATTCAAATAATAATGGTGTAATTTTAAGTAATGGTGTAAATTTAAATAATAATGGTGTATATTTAAATAACAACTACTACAACAACAACAAGGTCTAAGAAATAAACAACTGAAGGTGGTAATGTAGAGAGAACTCCTCCAGGCGACACTGCAGTACCATCAGGAGCTGCTCCAGGGACACCACCACCATCACCAACACAAGAGGAAGAAGAAGAGAGATGATGTTGTTGTTATTGTTGTTAATAACTACAAGAATGGCAATTACAACGCTACCACAACCAACAATAACAATAATAACAATAACAACAGCAATTACAATGCTACCACAACCAACAATAACAATAATATCTATAACAACAGCAATTACAACACTACTACAACCATCAATAACAACACTACCACAACCATCAACAACCACAATTACAACAATAACAACAGAACCACAACCACCAACAATAACAAAAACAATAACCACAACAACCACAACACAATCACAACCAACAACAACCATAATAACAACAACAATAACAACAACATCAACAACAATAACAATAACAACCACAACACCTTCAGCCACACCATCAGGAGAAATAAGAGGTGAGATAAAGGCCTCTTGTTCATTTATAAGGGGGTGTGGGAGTACATGTAATAATAATAAAATAAAAATAATAATAATAAAAATAATAATAATAATAATAATAATAGAACAAAAGAAATTGAAGATAAATGAGTCCTTCAAATATTGCCACGAAACACACACACCTATATGGAAGGAGCTTGTTTCGTGGCATGGTCAGGAGGAATCAGAAGCCTCCAATTATTAATCATACACGAACACAGGGTCCTTAAGGGATAGTCTCTGGTTGTGTTTGAGAATTTATTTGAAACTGTTATATATTTTGTACAGCCACAATCAAATATCCACCGACACTTTCCTTCCATCGTAGTAAATATCTAGGTAATAAAGAACAACACGTGTATGATTTTGCAGCACCTCATATTAATAATTAGGTGGGTTGAGGTGACATAAGGTGTTGTTGTATGATTATATTTTGATATGATACTGATTTATTTGTACAATGGAAGGAAAGTGTCGGTGGATATTTGATTGTGGCTGTACAGTCGGGACAAACTGAGAATGTCAATAGTCAACTGGAGAGAGAGAGAGAGAGAGAGAGAGAGAGAGAGAGAGAGAGAGAGAGAGTGAGAGTGAGAGAGAGAGAGACACTGTAGTAACTGGATGGAGTTGTTGTTACGTCAGTGTAGATTGGGATGAGAATAAATCTGTATTTTTACAATTACAAATTTTAATAAATGATATATCTGCATTATGTTTATTGTATCATTTCTTCACTATATAGTTCTAAGTTCACATAATTATTATATTTGAATTAATGTCCTTTTCTTCCCATCTTTTAACCCCAAGAGTCCGGGCAGCGGGATTTCCCGCTCGGTCGACAGAGGCCGGGCAGCGGTAAATCCCGCTCTGTCGACAGAGTCCGGGCAGCGGGAAATCCCGCTTTTGGTAATTTATGGGGAAAAACGCCAAATTTGTCGGGATTTTTTTTGATCTGGCTATACTTCACCACCAGACCTTTTCATCCCCACATTCAATCAGTGTGTGCTTGACCGTGACAATGGCTGGGCGTAGTGAAGAAAATACGGGCTCGTTCGATTCGGTGCATCCTACCGCGCTGCCGGGCGCACCCTCTCTTGTAACCTCCACTCCGCGGGTGCAACCAGCTAGATTGCGTCACAGCCACGCTCACAAAGCGAACGCAGCCTCGCTCTCACGGGAAAAGTGACATCCATTCCTCACTTGATTTCTCGGCAATGGAGTGTCCTAGAGAGCTGGGGTTGGTTTTAATGGAAAGAGGAGGAGTTGATGGTGAGTACACAATCAAATTTAAGTTGTTCAGTATTGTAGTTTAGACGTAGGGAGTAAGAGAAGTAGAGTGATTTTCCGGGAAATACCCGGACAGGCAGGGTAAAAGTTAGTATTGCGCCCAGAACCACAGAGCGTATTTCCATTTTTGGCCCGTCTCGGAGGGGTTAAGTCTCGCCTTTGAATTCCCACCTTTTAAATCCCTTCCTTTTCTTCCTGCCTTTTAATTCCCCCCTCTTTCTTCCCACCTTTTAATTCCCGCCTTAATTACCTATCTTTAGGAACGACTGCTCTATACACATCAATAGCCGTCTTTCCTATCGAGTCCATGATTGCTTTAGCTAACTTAACCTAACCTAACCTAACTTCCCAAAGGCACAATATTAATTTGATAAGCATTGTTTATGATCGCGTCAAGATTGGTATTGTCGTTGTTGATGTTGTTGTCGCTGTTGTGGTTGTTGTTACGGTTGTTGTTGTTGATGTTGTTTATCACGTTGCCCACGGCGTCGGCCACAGACATAAGTGAACTAAGGAGCACCAAGGGCAATGTCTGGAGGAGCCTGGAGCCCTTAGGTGAAGCACAGGGGTCAGGGGGAGGTGGGTTAATGGGTAAATGCATGACGCCCTTACTACTACTACTACTATTACGGGTTACCCTTCCCTTACTATGTTGATTTTCACTACCAACACCATTACCAACACCACCACTACCACCAACACCAACACCACCACGATCACTGCCAACACTATTACCAACACCATTACTACCAACACTATTACCAACACCATTACCACCAACACTATTACCAACACGTCTTATATCACTATTACCAACGCCAAAACGTAGCATGATGTGGAGAGCCGCTTCGGGGTCGCTATTGACGGCGTCGCTGAGGGAGTATAGAGCCTCCTTCACCTTCCACGGGTCGTAGGTCGGTGTCCCTGCCTGTTGGGGGTGAGGATTCGGTGCTCCTTCGTCGTGGAGGTGTTCAAGGAATTCGATCTGGTTTTGGCGGGAAAGTAAGTGGATTTTCTTCTGTTTTTGGCGGGAAAGTAAGGGTGATTTACCGCCATTTTTTGTCCCTTCCTCTGTTAACTGTTGTTCGTGGATTTACTTCTGTTTAATAGCAATGGAGGATGAACAAACAACAACAAAAACAACGACGACAACAGCTGTGAAGAATGCAACCATCGCTTTGCAAGTATTCATCTGCAACGCAAAATTGCCAACGTTAGCAACATACACACACACACACACACACACAAGCCAATATGGGAATTATTGTAAATATCTCATTGATATACATAAAAAAAAAAAATTACTGTACTTTCAATAAGGGGATCGGGAGTAGGGGGACAGGCTTCGGGGGGACTAGGGGGGTGCGGCAGTAGGGGGACAGGCTTGGGGTGAGTAGAAAGCCTGTCCCCTATTCCCGCACCCCCCTAACTCCCCCCCACAAGCCTGTTTCCCTATTCCCGCACCCCCCAAAACCCTCCCGCACCCCCCTAAAGCCCCCCAAGCATGTCCCCCTATTCCCGCACCCCTTAATTAAAGTAAGAAAACTCTCACCTTTCCATAAACGAGGAATGTGAAAAAAAACGAACATAACCACCACTATTATTATTATTATTATTATTGTTGTTATTATTATTATTTTTTTATTTTATTTTTTTTTTTTTATTATTATTATTATTATTATTATTATTATTATTATTATTATTATTATTATTATTATTATTATTTTAATGATATGTTCTATACCACCATACTAACTGGAGATCTCATTGTGTATGTGTGTGTGTGTGTGTTAGAATAGCGGTAATAGTATGTGTGTGGACCTGATAGGCCTTTTACGTGTGTATGTGTGTGTGTGTGTGTGTTTACGATAGACCTCTTACGTGTGTGTGTGTGCACAGTCCACTCACTGGACCAAGGACTGTCTGTGTGTGTGTGTAGGCTATACGCTAGACCTGTTACGGGTGTGTGTGTGTGTGTGTGTGTCGTCATTATAACTCCTTAATAAGGGTCCCTGTGTGTGATGTAGTCAGAAAATTGAAGGTAACTGAGTCCTTCAAATATTGCCAAGAAAACACAGACACCTATATGGAAGGAGTTTGTTTCGTAGCATACTTAGGAGGAATCAGAAGCCTCCAATTTTCATACACAATCACAGGATCCTTAATTCTGACCTACTACACTGTGCTATATATACTCCTTACACCCTAACCTAACCTAACCCAACCCAACCCAACCCAACCTAACCTAACCTAACCCAACACAACCTAACCTAACCCAACACAACCCAACCTAACTTAACCTAACCTAACCTAACCTAACTTAACCTAACCCAACCCAACCTAACCTGCCCTAACCCAACCCAACCCAACCTAACCCAAACTAACCCAACCCAACCTAACCTAACCACCAACCTTACAACCTAACCCAACCCAACCTAACCCAACCCAACCTAACCTAACCACCAACCTTACAACCTAACCTAACAGTCTAGGAAGCAATCAACATTTACCTGCCATTGTTTGGGGAAATCAGTAGACTTCTAATTTACCCAAAAGCAATTCTACAAATAATAATAATAATAATAATAATAATAATAATTAGACAACATTATAACACACACCCATTATAACAACAACAACAACAAGAATAATAATAATAAATAATAATAACAATATTAACAATAACAAAAACAATAAAAACAACAACAAATATAACAATAATTAGACAACATTATAACACACCCAATATAACAACAACAACAACAAGGATAATAATAATAATAACACTAATAATAGCAATAATAATATTAATAATAATAACAATAACAACAATAATAAAAACAATAACAATAACAATAATAATAATAACAATAACAACAACAACAACAAGAGTAGTGCAAAACAAGGGATTACTTCTTCAGCACCTTCTGCAGGCGACTACTACAGGAGAAAGAGCAAGGGTGAGGCGAGGAAGACTTCAAGGGCCACAAGTGTGTCTTTAGCAACAAGGGCATAAGCCTTACGGGAAAAACATCTTCTAATATTATTATTATTATTATTATTACTAGTAAACTTATCACTCCTTATCACCTTATTACTATTATTATTATTACTAGCAACGAGAATATTATTATTATTATTATTATTATCATTATTATCACTACTACCACTCCTTCTTCGCCTTCTTCGTCTGGGTGGAGGGAGTTGTACATTAACTTGATTACCATTATTACTATTACTCGCTACATTAGCATTGTTACTCGCTAAATTATTATTATTATTATTGTTATTATTACGATTATTATTATTGATATTGTTAGCGATATTGGCCAGGGCGTTAAACACAGTGATGGCCATTGAAGCGAAGGCCATCTGTGTTAACGACGTGGCCACGGAGTCTGCGTATGAAGGGCATGTTGAAAGGCCTCCTCCTCCTGCAGGCAGGTACATGACGCCCTTTGTGTGGTCCGTCCTTCGCACTCTGCTGTTGTTGTTGTCGTTGTTATTGTTATCTTTGTTGTTATTGTTGTTTTTGTCGTTGTTATTGTTTTTGTCTTTGTTGTTTTTGTCTTTGCTGTTGTTTATGTCTTTGTTGTTGTTATTGTTGTTGTCGTTGTTTTTGTTGTTTACGTCGTCTGCACCTTCGTCAGTATTGGTCTTCAGTAGTTTGTCTTTCCGTGTGGTGGTTCGTGGTGTCCTGGTGAACTGCGGTGCCCTTGCTTCACCTTCGTCATCGCCTTCTGCAGTAGTAGTATTCAGCTCCCCTATATTCCCTTCAACTCTGTTTCTGTGGGTCCCATCTCCTTCTGTGCCTTCTGCAGTAGTAGTATTTAGCTCCCCCATATTCCCTTCAACTCTGTTTCTGTGGGTTCCATCTCCTTCTGTGCCTTCTGCAGTAGTAGTATTTAGCTCCCCTATAATCCCTTCAACTCTGTTTCTGTGGGTCCTATCTCCTTCTGTGCCTTCTGCAGTAGTACCTCTCATTAGAGTTACCAGGGCGGAGTAGATGCTGTGGAAATGGTCATGTCTAATGGAGGCCTTATGTTTGTGGGCGTGTGGGCTGTGTGAGGGCGTGGGCGTGGTAGTCCTGGGCGTGTGGGTAGTGACGTGGGCGTGTGGGCTGTGTGAGGACGTGGGCGTGGTGGTCAAAAGCGTGTATGAAGGCGTGTGGGCGTGTGGGCTGTGTGAAGGCGTGGGCGTGGTAGTGATAGGCGTGGTGTTTACATTAATTAAATTCACCAACCACTCCTGACTTAAGCTCTTGTTAACAACCTTCAAGTTCTCCTCCAAGTGGGCCTTCACCAGGATGCCAAGGGCTTCACTCACGCCCTTCACACTCTCTTCATAACTCAGGCTGTTCTCTGTTACTTCGTCTGTTATTTTCTGTTGATTGTCAGTCGCTGAAATCTCTGTTTTCTTTTTAAATGCGATCGTAGACTTCTCTGTTACTTAGTCTGTAGTTTCCGGTTTCTCGTCACTCGATAAAATCGTTTTCTCTCTTAGTTTCTGTTGGTAATCACTCGTTAAAACCTCTCTTTCTGTTGTCTTCTGTTGGTAATCACTCGTCGTTAAAAGGTCACTCGTAAGGTCAAGGTCAGGGGGAAGTCTAGTAGGTACCATGGCATCAGAGGTCACGAATAACACTATCATAATCGAGGTCACTATAATTATAACTTGACCTATATTCATTATTATCATTGTAACTTTTTTTTAGTATAAGTTTTCATAAAGTTGAATTTTTTATAAGTTTTTTTGCTTCGTAACACAGATTTCTATTGAAATAATAATAATAACAATAATAATAATACCGTAACTTCCACTTGTGTCGGAATGTGTTGACTGACTTAATGTAAGGTTTTCGCTGTAGTTTGTGTGTGTGTGTTTGTTAACTGACTGACTGACTGTATGGTTCTCTCTCTCTCTCTCTCTCTCTCTCTCTCTCTCTCTCTCTCTCTCTCTCTCTCTCTATAGTATACGGGCTCTCTCTCTCTCTCTCTCTCTCTCTCTCTCTCTCTCTCTCTCTCTCTCTCTCTCTCTCTCTCTCTCTCTCTCTCTCTCTCTCTCTCTCACGGGTTCACGATTCGCCTCACGCTATTCCCCGTTACCGTGTGTGTGTGTGTGTGTTTCACGGCATTGTTCCCAAGTAGTGATTACTGTAAGGGTCAGTGATTTCCCGTTATTGTAATGCACACACACACTCACACACACACACACACAATTAACGCTGTTTTTCTTTCTACACACACACACACACATGCGCACACACAAACACACACACACATGCGCACACAATTAACGCAGTCTTTCTACACACACATACACATGCGCACACACACACACATGCGCACACAATTAACGCAGTCTTTCTACACGCACACACACACATGCGCGCATAAAATTTACGCAGTCTTTCTACACACACACACACACACAATTTTTACTCTCTCTCTCTCTCTCACACACACACACACACACACACACACATACGGGATCTCAGTTGCAAGTTCAGTTAGAGAATAAAACAGAGGAGGAAAGGTGGAGTGTATGTGTGTGTGTGTGTGTGAAGAAGGAAAGGAACAACGAGTAACTGAACGAGTGTGCGATACTAATAAGGATAGAACATAAATTAATCCCGTGAAACAAACACACACACAAAAATACACACTCACACACAATCACACACATACACACAATCACACATACACAAACACACACACACACACAAACAAACACACACACACACACACACACACACAAAACACACACACACACACAAAACAAACACACATGCACATATCACAAGGAATTATTTTTTTACTCGATTTCTGTCTGTCTGTCTAGTTAGCAAGGTCAGGTAAGGTCAATCTTGTTATACTATTTTTTTGTTTGTTTTCTGCCTGTCTGTTTGTAAAGGTCAGGTAAGGTCAATTTGTCATATTAATTTTTTACTTGTTTTCTTGTACCAGTCCTCTAAGGCTTTAAATCGTTCAGGATCTGATACAGTACCTTGTTCTGGAGTTGTAGTAGTAGTAGTTGTTGTTGTATTAGGTAACATGGAAGACGGCTGGGTTTTTCTTGGGTAATTGACTTCACAAGTTTCTTAAGGCTTAATTTATTACTATATACTTATATCTATACATGGAATGATAATGATGTGCCTTGTCTTATATTATTGTGTCTCACTCTTAATCGTCTAGATTAGCGATGACTACGTTATTAATAACACCAATACGAAATTTGACCATACGCTGAAATGTGGATGGAGCATTGCATAACCCAAATGGTCTACGAATGTATTCATAATAACCAAGGGAAGTACTAAATGTAGTAATGGGTTGACTTTTATCATCTAATGCTACTTGCCAGTTTCCACTGACCAAGTTTAAGGTGGAGAATATCATAGGTATTGTTTGACCAATGTTAGACAAAACATCTTAAAGGAGGGAAGGGATATTTATCTTTAATTATAGCATTATTTATTTTCCTGTAAACAATTACTGGCCGAAATTCACCATTATTTTTTAAACCAAAAACATTGGGCTGTTAAAAGGGTAGTTAGAATTTTTAATAATGATTTCATCCATCATTTCATTTATCATTTTGTTTACAACTTTCTGCCTACTATGAGGTACGGTAGTCTATATGCTCGAGTATAAATAGGTTGAGGGGATGTTAGTGTAATGATATGCTTTATAATGTTGGTTCATCCTAAGGATTCACCAGGTAGGGCAATCGCATTTCGATATGTGGCTAGTATGTCGATGAGATTATCACGATAAAGTGGAAAATCACGTCCACCGACAAAATTTCTAAGTTGCTCCCTTACGTGACTATCTATTTATACCCTTCGGTTAGAACCGATGCAATATATCCTTGTGGTATTTGGTCTAACTTTCATCTGTACAGATCACATAGATATGTTCATTTCTTTACATGAATATTGGTAGATGTTTTATTAAGATCAGTGACATTTTCACTGTTTACATTAGTTAAAGTAGATTCTAATCCCAGATTATTTATTTTCACTGGTTCTATTAAGGATAGAACGCTAGTGGCTGTACATGAGATGGAAGCTTTACCTTTAAGTTATGGACGAAATTTGGAGTTAATATAGTATTATATGCAGCAATGGCCTTTATGATAATGGAGTCGTTTCCCTCATTTTCAATACGTATACTGTTAACAGTACATGGACTTATATATTGGCCTGGACAATCCTGTATTGGAATACATTAATTCCTAAAATGTATTATTTTATGTTTAGGGTTAATTATTATGGTTTGTTTAAGAAGGTATGATAACTATAGTTTATAATTTCGTATTATATAAAATTCAATATGTATATGGTTAGTTCCCTTGTCTAACCCTACAGGAAGGGTTAGTGTCCCTAATACCTGTAATTTATTGGCTGTCATGGCTGACAATTCTATGTTACCTGCTCAATGTTGGTTTGTAAATGCCGCTGGGGACCTAATTTGCACAATATGTTAAAGGAATTATCCGATAACCAGGAAACTGCCGCGACTGTGTCTATCATTAAGTGAGTGTTACTATATGATATTAGGACAGGGAATTATAGTACATTATTGGTAAATGCAACGACAGGGCCTACAGTTTTATTTTCGGGACGTTTGATGCTATTCTAATATTGTGGCGGTCTCGTTTCATACATCATGTTTTGATTGTGCAAGTCCTGTTTCATTCTGTTAAGGATCATGTAATCATCTAAGGAATGCGAATTTGACTCATGTAAATGATAGTATTTATGATTACTTTTCCTTTGATAATTTCCCTTAGTATTATGTAAGTAATAACATTCACTGGTAATATGATTATTTCCGTTACAGTGTTTGCAACGTTTTCCCTGTGATTCCCCTTGAGTAGGTGTGGCATCAAAATTAAAAATCTTCGTACCCATGGATTGAGTAATCTGTAATGCACGATGTATGATACCAGATTCCTTCGAATTCAAAGCTAGAGACCCTGATAATGTAAGTGCTTTTGCTGATTCATGTGTATTTATGTTGTCTGCCTTTGTTTTAATCATTCTCTGAACCCATGATAATGAATTATGTAGTTATTCATCCCCTAAAACATCAATAAGTGACTGTCTGAATGTAGCATATGACGTTAAATTCTCTGGATCAGAAAAAGCACTTGTAATTAACACCCCCAACGGGAACCGCCTTGACGTGGTGGGGGGGGCTTGTGTGTCTCTGAGACCTGGCGAGCTAGACTAGAGGGGGCTCCGGCCCCTGTTCTGCCCCGATTTCGGGGAGAGAGGGCTTCCCATGCTAGTAAGGTCGCCAGTGAGAGAACAAACTAAATAGTTCGTATGGATCAGGCTGCCAGTACGGGCCAAAAGTGCTGCCCTCCAGGGGCCGTCCTATGTTGGATAGTTGGGTGTTTGGGCCGGGAGATGTTGGGGAAGGGGGTCTCAGCACCGTCGTGGGTAAACTTTCGAGCCACTGGGGATGCTTTTTAAAACGAGTGGCCCCGTGGGGAAAGAGGTACCCCGCCCACGGCGACCAGCGCTCAGTCCCCTCATCTGCCAGGTAGGTAGTAGCTCTTGGCTCCTGGGGCCAAAAACACCAAATCAATGATATATGGATAAAGAAAAGCCCCAATCTCTTCCTCGAGCGGTGGTCGACCAGGCCCTCGAGACGTCACTCTTTGGTCGTGGTAGTATGCAGAAAGTTGCAAATAAGAGTAGACCTAGCAGGTCGGGTGTTGTGTTGACGAACCCTGTTAGTAGTTTTGACACGTTAATGTTAACAAATGTAATTGCATCCCTTTCCTATGGCGCTATCCACTCAATTTTTAAGTGTTTTGGAGTAGTTCTTCGTATCCGAATCATTTATGACAGTGACTGTAGGTTTAATCAGTGCTATATTACTTTCAATACAAATGCTGCTGTCAAAGCAGCTTTTGAGGCAAAAGATTATCTGATTGTTGGGGATACTCACTGCAAAGTTCAGATGATGCGGTCCACCAATGTAGTTGACAGTGACAATGACTACTGCCCTAACATCTTTGATGACTCTGTAGAGCATGTCCCTAAGGAACGTCGGGTTCCTACACCCTTTTGGTTTGTGGCTTACTACAGGGAGGGACATGGTAACCTTATCCATGCTTCCCGATATCTAGAGAAAGAAATTGGATTACTACCAATGGGCCACATAAAGAAATATGGTAAGGGCGTTTTAATCAGAGCCAAAGATCTTACACAGGCCATGATGCTCCTCAATCTCCCCTGTCCTTCTGATAGCATGTTTGAATCCATCAAACCACATCGAACATTTAATTATAGCAAGGGGCGTATATATAATGAGGATCTGTATGAATTCTCAGAAGAGGACATACTCGCTTTGTGCCCAGACAGTGTCCAACGAGTAACAAAGATGATAGACAGTAAAAATATGCTCATTCTCACTTTCTATGGCTCGCATAACCCAGATCGCATTAACATTAACCCCACCTCATTTGAGGAGAAGCCTTTTGTTGAGTGTCCCTTACAGTGTTTCTGTTGTTATGAGTTTGGTCATGGGAGGAGGAACTGCAACAACCGTTCCTGGTGTGGTAATTGTTCTGCTCTTGACTCACAACTTACTTTTAAGTGTCAGTCAGAGAGTTACTGCTTTTACTGCAGGGATACTCACCCATTATGTGCTCGCCAATGTAAGATTTACCTCCTTGAGCAGGATATCCTCCACTTAGCTAATACCCAATTCATTAGCATAGGTAGTGCCGGACGGCAACTCAACTTCAGGCGACAGAAGGATGGTGGTGTGAAGACATACGCCTCCTCCCTTCGCCCTAAATCGGTTTCAGCACCCTCTTAACCCTCTCAGGAGGCAGCTGCTTTTTGCTGTAGTGAGAGCGTTTCTAAGGTTACTCTACATAATAGTTTCTCTATCTTGGAAACATTATCAGACACTCATTCTGGTGACCCTTCAACTGATGATAATTCTCAGACTTTAGCAAAAGATGTCTATGTGGTAGAGGTTCACGCTGCCACACGCTCTCCAAAAAGGAAACTTATATTAGCTAAACTGCCACAGAGACGCCTTCGTGGTTCCTCTGAGGCACTTGACTCCATAGATATTCCTAAGTGCAAGGCAACCGTCTCTGTGGACTCATCCATAGTTTCCTCTCAATTTCACCAGAAGCGTTCTCATGGCTTTGATGAATCTCTTGATTCAACAGAAGTTCCTCCTCGCAAGCTTCCTTCGGGATCATCAGAGGGGCTTGAAGTGAATGTGGATGCCTTGAAAGTTGTGACTTCAAAAGATTCAGTTTCTCTTCCGCTTGAGCAGCGGAGTGATTCTACCACCTGTATTATGGATGTTGATGTATCTGCCTGTGTCAGTGATACCACTGCTGTACAGGACAATACCATTGTAATTGTTTCTAAGAATATCCCATCTCATATACCTTCATCTTCTTCTAACATATCAGATGCTTCAGGGACTCGTCTACGGGTCCCAATTACTGCCCTAAGTACTACTCCTAGGGTTTTTTCTTCTTCTAGTGGCCCAGGATTAGACAATATTCATCGTTTGAGTAAACTCTGAGGTCAAGGTGGTAGTGGGAAGTTCTTCCGTGAGGCTTCCCAAAAATCAGTACTAAAGTAACACTGTTCAAGGTCCTTCAGTGGAATTGCCGTGGCTTGCGTGCTTCTTGGGAGGAACTGGATGTTCTTCTCTCTAGCTTCTCTCCTGCATGTGTTTCTCTCCAAGAGACAATGCTTGGGGACTACATTCCTGCCAGTCCTCCAGCATACTCTGCATCTTATTCTAATTCATTTGAAGGACAGGGTCACCATATTAGCTTTGCCATCCTAGTTCTGCGAGATGTTCCATGCACAAGCCTGGAGCTTGAAACTCCGCTCCAGGCTGTTGCAGTTCAGGTTTTTATGGACCGCCCATACACTGTGTGCAGTCTATACCTTCCTCCCAGTGTTACAGTAGAGAGGAGTGATCTCAACCGTCTTGTACAGGACCTTCCTTCTCCCTTTATTTTATTGGGTGATTTTAATGGTCATCATCCTCTGTGGGGTGACAGTTCGGTCAACTCCAGGTGTGTTTTAATGGCTTCTTTTATTGAGGATGAGGGATTAGGGTTCTTAATTACGGGAGATGTGACACATTTTTAATTGCCCTACATTTCCCTTTGCTCACCCAGTGCTCTCTTGGATTTTACTTGGAGTGTGTTGCCTGATTTATATGGCAGTGACCTACTTCCCTATACTTTTAGAAAATAACAGGTACGAACCACAGTCTCGTCTTCCTAGGTGGAGATTAGAGAAGGCTAACTGGCTGTTTTTTAGAGAGCTAACTTCTTCAGTCTCTTCTGTAGCAGATTTTGGTAGCTCTGACGAGGCTGTAACATTTTTCACTGATATGCTCCACTCTGCCGCTCTCAACTCTATCCCTAAGACTTCTGGCTACTTTCCCAAACGTCCTGTCCACTGGTGGTCACCAGTCTGCACCACTGCTGTGCGGTAAAAGCACGTTGGTTTCTCTCACCTTCGTCGCAATCGTGGGGACCCAACTCTTTTAGAGGACTTTCGACGGGCAAAGGCTCGGGCTAGACGAGTTTTAAAAGAGGCACGACGTGCATCTTGGAAGGCCTATGTGTCTTCAATTAATACTAAAACTCCACTCATCCAAGTGTTCAGGAGAGTTCGTAAGATGGCGGGTGAAATTTTCTCCTTTTCTCAACCTGTTCTGAAGGTCAATGGAATTAAGATCATGGATGGTTTGACAGTGGCCAATACCATGGCGGAGGCTTTTGCTTAAGTCACCAATCGTGACTCTCGACCTCTGGCTGTCAGGCATCAGTTGAGAGCCCAGGAGCACACTGTCCTTGATTTCTCTGGGAAGGAGAATGAAAGTTATAACCATATATTTACCCTGAGAGACCTGCATTCTGCTCTCTCTCTCAGCGGCGGCGACACTTCTCCTGGGCCAGACAACATCCCATATGCAATGTTGCGACACTTGAGTGAGGAGGCGATCTCATTTCTTTTAGCTTTATATAACAGAATCTGGCTGGTGGGTGTCTTCCCTTCTGGGTGGAGGGCTGCTACCATCCTCCTTTCCCCAAGCTGGGCAAGGACTTTAGTGTTGCCCTCAATTACCGATCAATTGCCTTGACCTCCTGTCTCTGTAAACTATTTGAGAAGATGGTGAATGTCAGACTGGTATACTTTTTGGAACGGGGTGATTTTCTGTCTCCGTCCCATTCTGGATTTTTGTAAACACCGTTTTACTACAGACGCTGTGGTCAGGTTGGAAGCTGCTGCATGTGAAGCTTTTGCACTACATCAACACCTTGTCTGTGTATATTTTGATTTAGAGAAAGCCTATGACACTACATGGCAATATGGCATCCTGCAGCAACTCTATGCATATGGATGGTATAGCTAATTCCATGTATGTTGACGACCTGGCAGTCTGGTTTGCTGCTTCCCGTATGTTAGTGGCAGAGCGGCGCATGTAGCTTGCCCTTGACAGGGTGTCACGGTGGACTGGTTCTCATGGGTTTCGATTTTCTCCTGCCAAGACAGTTGCTATGCACTTTTGCCGCATCCGAGGCATCCAACCCGATCCGGACTTATTCATGTATGGTCATCGGATACGTTGTGTCAAGGAGACTCGATTTTTGGGTCTCCTTTTTGACTAACGTTTGACTTGGGTTCCCCACTTACGTTCACTTAAGGTCTCTTGCCTATAGGATCTTAACCTGTTGAGGGTCCTGGGCCATACATCCCGAGGGGCTGATCGGGTCACCCTCCTTCACCTATACCATGTTCTTATTAGGTCAAAACTCGACCATGTATGGTCATCGGATACGTTGTGTCAAGGAGACTCGATTTTTGGGTCTCCTTTTTGACTAACGTTTGACTTGGGTTCCCCACTTACGTTCACTTAATGTCTCTTGCCTACAGGATCTTAACCTGTTGAGGGTCCTGGGCCATACGTCCCGAGGGGCTGATCGGGTCACCCTCCTTCACCTATACCATGTTCTTATTAGGTCAAAACTCGACCATGGGTGTGAGGTGTACTCTTCTCCCACCGATGCCCGTCTCAGAGTCTTAGACCCTGTTTATGATGCTGGGGTACGTCTGGCAACTGGGGGCCTTCAGGTCATCCCCAATCCCCAGTCTCCTGGTGGACGCTAATGAGCCACCTCTTGATCTCTGTCGCCAGTCCTTAATGGTTCGTTGTTGGCATCGATTACATCGACTTCCTAACTCCCTTCCCTGCTTGGCGGTGTCATCTGATATCATGTCTCAGTACTACCTTTCACATCCTCGCACACCATGGCCTTTTGGCTTCCGGGTCAGGAAGGCTATGGAGGAGATGGGCATTGATGACTTCCAGATTTGTCTTGTGTGGGTCCCCAGGGTGGCTTTATGGCTTCTTCCAGAAGTTTTCCCCTACACCTGCTGTTCAGTGGCTAGTTCCCTCTTTTTAGAACATGCCTTCACTCACAGGGAGCCCTCCCTGTGTACACTGATGGGTCAAAGTCTGATGCTGGAGTTGGTTTTGGAGTTGTCTTTCCTGAATTTTGCCATGGCGGCAGGCTCCCTTCTGTCATGTCAATTTTTGTTGCTGATCTCTCGGCCATTTTATATGCCCTCAAAGTGATTTTTACTCTCCCACAGCTTCTTCTACTATTTTTAGCGATTCCTGTAGTGCCTTGCAGGCCTTGTGCAATTTTAACTCTTCCCATCCCCTGGTATTGGCCATTTTTGAGTGGCTTGCCCTCCTGGGTTGTCGGGGCCGCAGAGTTACATTTTGTTGGGTCCCGGCTCATGTGGGTGTCAATGGGAATGAGCGGGTTGAATCCCCCGTTCCTGCTGGCAGAACAGATGGGATGCCGTCGGGGCTAACAAGCTCCGCGGCATCCGCCAGCGCTTTGGTTTGTGGAGCTACAGCAGCCTGTCCCGCCGGTGGAAGACGGCTCTTGTCTGTTTCCGCATTGGCCACACATTATTGACTCATGGGTTTTTAATGGAGAGGGCTCACACTCCCTACTGTGATGACAGTCTGGTCCCTCTGACAGTACGGCATCTTATGTCGAGTGTCCAAGCCTTGGGGACCTTCATCATACGCACCTCTCTGAGTACCGGGTTAGTAACGGTTCTTACAGTCTCTCCCAGATGCTCGGGGAGGAGGCTTGTAGTGTGGGAGGGAACACCCTCTTCTATGAAGAGGAGCCTGGCCTAATCCACAAATTCTTAATTTGAGCTTCTGGCTAGCACAGTGGTAGAATCCGTGGCTGCATTTTCTGTGGTCCAGCGTTCGGTTTATGTTCGGGACACGGTAAAAATCTTTCACTGATGCCAGAGGTTACCACCCCTGTGAGCAGGGGGTAGGGGGTTTGAGTCGGCTGTCTGAGGTATTCCTGCTTACGCAGCCATAGCCGAAGCTGAGTCGGGTCTCACGTGGGTGAAAAGGTCTCTGGGCCACTCATCATCCTTGTGATGCGTGCTATAGTTGTGTTTCATACAGTCTAGTGTGTGTTTCACTCTGTCCCATTGACTGCAACTCATTGGCGGACCTTTAACCTTTATCATATTTATGGCGTTTTAGATAGTTCAATGTTTTTTTATTGTGATCTTTTATATATTTTACTTGAGTTAATTAGGTTCTTTTAGTATAAATGTGCCTTTCAGGTTATATGTTCTTTTAATCATGCTGCCTTTCCCTTTCGGGGTGGTGAAGCCTGCTTGGTTTGTGTAAATATTATATTAATAATGAAGATGACCATTTTATGTTGGGCGGTATATGATCCTAGCTGTTGCGCCGCCAAATGCCTAGTGGCATTAATAAATCAATCAATAAAAGGTTGTTGAGTTTGGTAGCGTAGCGCTGGTAGGCGGTATTCTTTGAAGATAGAAAGTGCTTTGAAGTGATGAGCTTCTCAGTTGTGTCAGAGTTTATTGAAAGAGAAGTCACTGTATAACGGGAAGAGAGTTTGGAGAATGTTTGGTGTTACCTCTTTGAGGTTCGTTATAAGAAAGAAAGTCTATTGACTTACCAAGTAGTGGTCGGCTTACCTGAAGCGAACAATTTCCGGCGTGACTCTCTGACCTAGTAGCACGTATGCTTGTTAAGGAAACAAGACAGCCGAAAGTGAACATCTTCCTGTATGCTCTTCTTGCCAAAACTATGTGTATCACCAAAGGCACTCAACAGTTTGAGATGCACTGGGCCAGCACCTTGCTGACAATATGTTTAACTCATATCCCCTTGTATGCTTGGTTTGTCTCCGACACTTTTCCTCTTGTGCATATGTGTATGTGTACATGCAGTATTATATGTGTTAAAGAGATAAAGATATACATATGTAGCTTAACCAGTACTTGTTGCCATGTCACTGCCATCCTTCGCCCTCGAAGGAGATTATATATATATTTTTGTAGCTATTAAATGTTTTCTGTTGTTATTCTTTTATTATTACTACAGAGATTAATGATTATTACTTGCACAATACATGTTTATAAATACATGTTTCGGATGTTTCTAGCAGTCCAGGTAGACTCCAGGGTACAGTCAGTGGCAGAAGTCCTGTCGCCTCACCTGCTTCACCGAGACAAGCAGTGTTCATGGACTCGAGAAATACGCACGTTTTCTACACCTAATAATCTCGAGTCTATGAAGATCGCGTGCCTCGGTGAAGCAAGTGAGGCGACAGGACTTTTGTCGCCGACTGTACCCTGGAGTCTACCTGGACTGCTAGAAACATCCGAGATCTTGGGTGGACTGGGACATGCCAGTAAGCATTCTCCAAGTCGAGGGAAGCTAGCCAGTCTCCTGGAAGTAAAGCCAGACAAACTTGAAGAATGGAGAGCATCCTGAAGTGACGAGTTTCTATGTACTTGTTTAGACGACTCAGATCGACCACGAGATGTAACTTGTCCGAGTCTCTTTTGGGGACCACAAAGGCGTGAGAGATGAAGACCGGGTTGAGTGTCTCCTCCACAATACTCTTGTCCCATAATTCTAAAAGTAGAGTCTTCACCACTTCTCGACAAGGGCGGGCGCGAGAGGGTCGCCGGAGTGGTGGTAGACGTCTCTTGCTCCACGGCCAAGATAATCCTCTCTTTGCAACCTTCTCTGCCCAAGACCCTCTTGGCTAAGCCTCCTCCCACCCTAACAGAAAGCCGGGATGGCGCCAGTCAGAACTTATATTGTTTTGAGGAGGAGGCTTTGGCAGACTGTCCACTCCTCGCAGGACGATGGAATCTCCGACCAACAGTCTGGGAGAAGGGTCGACTCCCCGAAGTTTCTCTTGAATCTGAACGAAAGGGCTGCCGGCGATGCTGAGAAGAGTCTTGACGACGACCAGTCTCCTGCCTACAAACAGACGCTGAAGGGCGTAAAGTTGATGGGTATGGCAAATGACGTGAAGATCGGGGAAAAGAGTATCCCTGAGAAGGCCCTGCAGAATGTTGAAGTGTCCTAGAGGAAGAATCAGAGTTCCGGTGCAGAACACTAACCATGACTCTTTGAGGAATAGTCTGGAGTAATTCCTTAGCCCGATTAACGTTGAAAGCAGCCGGAGACAGAGGATCTGATGTCAACAGAGACCGGCGCACTGCCATGTCTATGCCTCCTAACATAGAATTCCTACAGCATAGACGGGTTGATAGAGCTTCCGACGTCGCAGACAGAAGAGAAGGACGGAGAGCTTGAATAGCGGCTGTAGCAAGCGTCAACAAATGACGAAAAGTTGTCCCAACAAATCTTCAGAGTTAGAGATGACAGACACTGAAGCACCAGGAGCCGAAGGACGAGAGGAATCTAATTTAGAAGCAAGTAAAGGCGTAACCAACCCTTCTGCTCCCCGGTCTTCTACTGAAGGAAGTGACAACAAATGGTTAGATCTTGGGGCAGAAGCGCATTGATGAAGTGTAGGAGTCGGTATCTGGGATAAAAGAGCTAATTCTGCCGCAGCTTTGGAGACCTCTTCTTTAGTAACTTGAGGAAAAGGGGGACTGAGGAAGCTGAGCCGATGACTCCCACTAAAAACGTAGGAGACCCCGACCTCCCCCATGACTTCTCTTAAAAGAATATTCTCTACTGGAATCCACATCGAGTGTTGTACTTGAGATCTCTGTAATGCTCGAAGGATAACCCCATCATGAGTAACTATCAAGTGAGACGGAACCCGTGTCCAACCCTCTTCATCTGACTTTGTAGAAGGAGGAAAGTAATTTCTTGGCTGCGAAAGGTGAACCGTGTATGCAGGAGTGTCTGTAGGTACATGATGAGGAGCTTGCGAGACTGTTGGTGGACTAATTGGAGACTGAAGACTGTGTGGAATAGCATGAATCTCCGCCACAGTAACATGTTCTCTGGCAGCATGGGGAGAAACTGTACCAGGCTGCTGGAACGACGACTTCACTCTAGTAGAATCCACCCTATGCTGAAGCCAGTTCATAAGCTCAGGCACAGACACAGAATCATCCATAAAACCAGAGAACGCAGGACTGATGGAAGTAGGAGTACTCTCACGAAGAACACTGTGAGGGGACGAAGCCCTGCGTTGAACACTACACTTGCGGGCCTGGGCAATGCCATCTTGATCTTAAGGCCTGGGTGTGGGATTGATGACGTCACAGCTGCGGGTGGGCTGGTGCGCGGGAATTTCTCGCGATTTGATTTCCTTACCATTGTTTCCTTAATTTTATCAGTGCCTCTTACTTTCTCTACAGCTGTTATTGGTTTTTCTTAGTATCACTTTCCAATTATAATATTTATGTAGTTAATTATGTGTACTTGGGCAGAACATTCAGTCTCAACACCATGTGAAATAATAATAATAATAACGGGTAAAAATACACACTGGAGTACAACATATATTTTATTTTTAACTACTATCAAGCACAAAGCGGTCAGGTTTCTGTTGATATTCACAAGTCTTTTCACTTCAGCGGAACTAAACATGCATTCTGTTCTCAGATTTTAAATGATTCCTATTTTAAACAATTAAAATGAGAATACAGTATACTGTACTACAATAAATTATACCTAACCTAGTAGGCTAGTACCGAGTACTCCATTCTCTGACTCCCAGATATAAGTCAACAAGTAAGAATACTACCATGATTGTGGCTCAGGTCAGACTGTACAGTACAGACTATAGGTCTATCTCTACCTTCAGTTTTGGAGAGTTGATAGTTTTCTCTTCATATTTTTTTCCTTGACTATTGTATTGTTATATGTCTTTGTGAAATTATTCAACAGAATATTAGTTAGAGGCCATATGCACATTGAAATTAGGTTCTTCACTGATGTTTTGCAGGGGCAACATTCATTTACATCAAAATCCATCCCCAGAAAGTTTAGGGCTAACTGAACTAGCACTTTTCTTTGACAGCTGCAGTGCACAAAATCTTTCTTAAATTTGCCAATGAGAGCTTGGAATACTTGGTAGGTTGAAATACATACAGAAAGTGTAAAATCTGTTGGCCATTTCAGGCCACCTCGATCAAGGATCTTTATATACTGGTAACTGTTAGGAATTTCAGCTTCAAGTTTCTTCTCCAGAGAGACTCTACTCACACATACTGAACATTTCAACTTTTTCTTAACACTGTGAGCAACATAACCAGCAATAAAAATCATCACACTTTCATCATCCTTTGACAGTGTTTCCTCTTCCACATATTCTTCAACTCCCTTGAATTTTTCCAGGTGGTCAACAGAACTACATTTTGAGTCTGGTTCACCTTTAGAGATACATAAATCAGTGAGAGATAAGGGACCTGTCTTGGATGAAGCCATGGAGAGAACATCCATGATTTTTAGTTTTTTTCTGATTCCATCACCTGAGCAACAGCAACATTATAATTTGTACCACTCATCCTCCAACTTACTTAACTTGTTCATGGGCACTCATAATATAGTGTAACTGTGTAAGGTAAGGAGATGAAACTTTGGCAGGATAATAACTGATGACAGGTACTGAGGTATACAGTATTAAGAAAATATAATAACGTACAGCACAAAATGTATAATATAATTTGTAGGCTTGTGTCACACACCATAATTCTGAAGAACAGGTCCACTTGGATTTTTATAATTTAATTAACTTTTTCATAGGCACTCATAATTGTTCTAATAATTTTTGGCAAAGTATTGTGAGGAAAAAACTTTTAAGTTACCATACCTAACCTAACCTGGGATTTAAGATTTGCCCACGTCAGCACCATATTTCATACTACAGCTATATTATAACAGATATACCTTATCCTCCTGTTTCGTTATAGCAGCTCCACAGTATAATCGAAACTATTCCAAGCAACAAGACCCCATTATTATTGTTAACCTGGTCCCGTTTCCTGACATACCGGTACCGTACTTTGGAGGAATCATGGCACTATAAAGGACCAAAAGACACATTCCCCTTAAAACCACTATGGAATAGGTGAACTGCCACAACAAATAACTCAGTGTTTCTCCCAAGATATTCAAATATACGGATCTGGGATAACAGTTTACCAGTCACGGCTTGTCTGTTTTAATTACAGCAACTACTCAAAGATAAAATGCTCTCACCTTGTATTGTATTTAATCCAGTTGAAGTTAAACAAACAAGGAACCCCAATAGCACATGCATAACACATTCAGGACCCCTTGGCCTTGGAAAAGGGCAAAAATGGACGCTGACTGAGCTGCCAGCTGCCTCGGCAAGTTGGCGCGCTGTATAATCTCTCCCTCAGGCGGCCAACCGCATTTGTGACGTCACGTCTGTATCGCTGCCGACAACCCAGGCCTTCTGTAGAGACAGCATTGGCCTGGGACGGCGAAGTAGACTGCTCTGAAGAGGTTTCACTTGCCATTCTAGAAGAAAAGGAGGGCATTAGAAAAATGTACCCCTAAGTTGGGTTCAATTTAATAATTCATGAACCACAAAGACTGATCAAGAATAATTATATTAGAATTGGTATAGCATTATGAAAAGTTTCTCACTAGATCCCCCATTGAAACACAATTATATCAACCCTTACAAAGTTACTCCTTAGATCAAAACAATTTGTCAAATAACAATCAATAGGGTAAAAAAAACATTGATATATGTGCCAACCACCATTGAAAAAAATTATATTAACCCTTACACTTTCACATACCAGAAAAAGAAAATAAAGGTTAGATGAATCTTATTCATATTGATTTTTAAACATTTACCATTGGTAAAAACAGAATACTAGATAATCAGGTTATTTCCAAGTAACGGTCAATACCGCAACTACTGTACATTTGTAATACTTCGCAATTTAGGGTATTATTTTATCGGAGCTCTTGGACATAGAGCTGGGCAAGAACCGTTAAACCTGGAACCGAAGGTTCCAGTTCTCCATACGAATGTGACTGGTACCTAATATTAACTGACAATGTTATATTTGTTTTTGTAATAAGAATGTTTAATATTGATTTTTAAAATATCGGAAGAAAAATATCTTACCAATTTACCATATCATATCTTTATAAAAGAGATATAAGGCACACAGGCACATAACTAATATTGATAGAACTGTTTCCTTGGAACTGGTTCGGAGGAGTCATCAAGAATCGCTAGATCCGGCTCCAGTACCGGCTCCTGCCCAGCCCAAAATGGCGGACATAAACACCGTGACGTCGTCCTCTCAAACTGAGTTTTAACCAACAGAAAAACTTATCTGATGTAGCGTCCGTTACCTCTTTGTAAATTCCATTTTGAAGAACTTATAAATAACGATGTGCTACGTGCTCAGGGGAAACCATGTTGTAGGTAAATGAACATCAAGGAAATGGGAGTGAAGAATCGGGACGAAATGTGCGTGGCTGCCTCCCTCCCTCTGGCTTCACAGGAACAGGACCAATGGCTGCAATCCTGAAGAGGCCAGTTGAGAGATCCGGAGTCCTTTAGGAAACCATATCGAGGATCTATACCATGACTAAGCCCTAGCAAGAAGGGTAGTCTGGTATTACGTCACGAAGTGATGGCCAATCAACTTCTACAATGTTTCTCAACATGTCCTGCATGAAGAGAGATGACATTGGACAACAGCCAAGCTGTCTACCCGAGCACGAGCTATCCCACGTTGAATCAAACAGCAACACAACTCACTTTACCTGAAAAATAGCCGACACAGTAGTAGGTATCAGCCGGAGTTGTTATCGCTGTGGCGGCGAGTTAAAATCTGAGGTTTTTCTTCCCCACAGAGCTCGAGGTTGACTTGGCCATCTGGCGGCAGGAGAGCGAACTGTAGTGGAACTCGTAACCGCTAGTTTAAGGGGGTTCCCAGTGGGGGGTCTGAATGAGACAGCTTCTTTTGGATATTTTTCTTTCCGTTTTTCGTTTGCGGTGAGTGCTTATAGTGGATAGCCGCCTACTCTAACGTTAGATGATATTGATGATATTAGATGATAGGACTGAAACTCCCATCTCAAGAGAAGATGCTGAGTTCCGAGCAATAGCACTGGCATCCACGAGATGGTCACCAAAAACTATCGTTACACTTTCTGCGCGATACAAAATGACACCACGAATGAAGGTTTTTTATAACAGCCTTCTCACATTGGTATCCCTGCGTATGTATGTTGCGGCCGCATCTGTTATCAAAAACTTTAATTCGTGGTGTTATTTTGTATCGCGCAGAAGGTGTAACGATAGTTTTTGTTGTGTGTACAAATGTGTTAGGAAATTAGAGAGAATTGACAAGATGAATTTTATTGAAAATGAAGGCAGAACGAGAGGACACACCGGTGGGTATAAATTAAGGAAAGGTAGATGTAAAGGCGATGTAAGGAAGTATAGTTTTCCTTATAGATGCATTTCCTTATAGATGCATTAGTGGATGGAATCAACTGGATGAAGAAGTAGTGTGTGCAAAGAGTATTCATAGTTTTAAACAAAAGTTGCATCACGGTAATTAGAGAGACCGAAAAAAAATAGTGCGACAAAACTATCCATAGAGCTAAAAGAATATGATTAAATGTATCAAGCAGACGGGACACCACGAGCTTATGCTCACTTCCTGTAACTTACAATTAGGTAAATACAGTTTCTTTCTCTTTCTCTCTCTCTTCAATGCACAGAATATATGAGAGAGAGAGAGAGAGAAAATTGGGAGTAGGATGAGGGATTAAGGGAAAAGGAGTGTAATAAGGGGAGTAGGGGTTAATAAGGAGGGCAGGGTTTAGTATTAAGTGGGGTAGGGGTGTAATCAGGGGGTAGGGTGGGGAGGGGGTTATAAGATGGGGTATTTGGGTATGGGGTGGCATAAGGGTGAGGAGGGGGTAATATGATGGGGTATAAATGGGGGGCATATGGGGGGGGGGTTGGGGGGTATGGTTTAAAAAATTGAAAGGGTTAAGTACAGAAAATAAATAAGAATATAGATACATAAATTGATAAATATATTAATAAATGAATAAATAAATACATGAATAGATAATTAAACGAATAAATAAAAATACTTAAATAAAATAAGTAAATAAATAAATAGATAATTAGATTTTTTTTAAATGTGTTTTCTCTTGGGGAATATTAGAGGTAGCTCAATAATTTTAGAGAAAACTCCATGAAATAATTTGCTGATGTTAGAACTAACTCTAAAAAGTGATAGTGAGATAGAGTGAAAGACAACATTACCATGGTGTTATAAACCTTTTTTTTATAGTGAAATTTAAAGATAGCTCTAAAATATTAATGATAGTTGTATAAAATTATGTTATTAAGTTCAATAAAGATAGTGAGAGATATCTACATAAAATTATGTCATTAGGTTCATTAAAGATAATTAAAGATAGTGAGAGATATATTAATATAATGATATCATTAGGTTCATTAGAGATAATTAAAGTTAGTGAGAGATATCTTAATATAATGATGTCATTAAGTTCATCAAAGATAATTAAAGATAGTAAGAGATATCTTTATAAAATGTAGTTTCCATAACCCTTTCATTAGGGTAATCTGGGAGTATGATCGATGCCGCTGTAGTCTATTTTTTGAAATATTATTATTTATCTTAGGCTCATTTAGGGGGTTGTTATTAGTTTTTAAAATTTTATTGTACGTTTATGTGTCTTATTAGTAAGAAAATATTATACCCTGAAATTATTACTTTACCACAAAAAAGGTGAATAAAAGCAATTTTCTGGCATTATTTTGAACGGAGTGGTTGATGCGTCATACTAATGGCTACCTTTATCCTCGTTCACCTCACAGATTTACTATACATCAGAGAAGAAGAAATACACTTATATAAGTTGTAAATATCATGAAGGAATCGCAATACAGGAATTCTCAATACAGGAAAAACAATACAGTACTTCTCAACACATCTCTATACAAAACTCCAAGTAAGGAATAATAGGAAATACTATAATTCTCCATCCTCTTCTCTCCAACTGTCCAGATAATACATAACAGAAAGTACAGTGATTCCCATCGTCTTTCTGTACAACTGTATAAGTAATCAATAATCGATTTTTTTTTATTTTTTAGATTAATAGATGCCACTAGGCATCTGGCGGAGCAGCAGCTAGGGTTATATACCGCCCAACATAATATTAAGTTCTAAGGAATTTGAAATATAGTCATCTACATCATTAATAAAACATGTACTCACATTAGGTAGGCTTCATTACCCCGAAAGGGATAGGTACCATGATTAAAAGGACATACTACTAAAAATCAAATTTTTACTAAAATAGCCTGATTAACTTAAGTGAAATATATAAAAGAATCAAAATGAAAAACATTGAACAATCTTAAAAGCCATATATATAATAAACTTCACAATTTGTAAGGAAGCCAGCCTCCTCCACATAGGAGAGGGTGTTTCCTCTCACACTACAAGCCTCCTCCCCGAGCACCTGGGAGAGACTGTAAGAACCGTCACCCACCCGGTACTCGGAGAGGTGACTACGACAAAGGTTCCCAAGGCTGGGACACTCGACAATAAGATGCCGTACTGCCAAAGGTACCAGACAATCATCACAGTAGGGAGGGTGAGCCCTCTCCATTAAAAAGCCATGAGTCAATAATGTGTGGCCAATGCGGAGACGGACAAGAGCCGTCTCCCACTGGCGGGACAGGCCACTGTAGCTCCATAAACCAAGGCGCTAGTGGATGTCGCAGAGCTTGTTTGCCCCGACGGCGTCCCATCTGTCCTGCCAGCAGGAACGAACGGTAGCATCTATGTAGGGTCGAAGGTCCACTGCAGGAACAGGATGAAGCCTGGCAGGAGGCCGAGAATTGGAGACTGCACCCTTTGCCAGGGCATCAGCCCGCTCATTCCCATCGAGACCCACATGGGCCGGGACCCAACAAAAAGTGACTTTGCGGCCACGATGACCCAGGAGGACAAGCCACTCAAGAATGGCCAACACCAGCGGATGGGAAGAGTTAAAATTGCACAAGGCCTGCAAGGCACTACAGGAATATCTAAAAATACTAAACAAAGGCTCAGGGAGAGTAAAAATCACTTGGAGGGCATATAAAATGGCCGAGAGCTCAGCAGTAAAAATTGACATGACAGAAGGGAGCCTGCCACCACGGCAAAAGTCAGGAAAGACAACTCCAAAGCCAACTCCAGCATCAGACTTTGACCCATCAGTGTACACAGGGAGGGACTCCCTGTGATTGAAGGCATGTTCTAGAAAGAGGGAACGAGCCACTGGAGGAGGAATAGATTCCTTCTTGTCTGTAAAGCAGGTGCAGGGTAAAACTTCTGGAAGAAGCCATGGAGCAACCCTGGGGACCCTCACATGACATATCTGGAAGTTTTTAATGCCCATCTCCTCCATAGCCTTCCTGACCCGGAAGCCAAAGGGCCATGGTGTACGAGAATGTAAAAGGTAGTACTGAGACATGATATCAGATGACACCGCCAAGCAGGGAAGGGAGTCAGGAAGTCGATGTAATCGATGCCAACAACGAACCATCAAGGACTGGCGACGGAGATCAAGAGGTGGCTCATTAGGGTCCACCAGGAGACTGGGGATTGGGGACGACCTGAAGGCTCCGGTCGCCAGACGTACTCCAGCATGATGAACTGGGTCAAAAACTCTGAGACGGGCATCGGTGGGAGAAGAGTACACCTCACACCCATAGTCGAGTTTTTACCTAATAAGAACATGGTATAGGCGGAGGAGGGTAGCCCGATCAGCCCCCCAGGACGTATGGCCCAGGACCCTTAACAGGTTAAGAGCCTTGAGGCAAGAGACCTTAAGTGTACGTAAGTGGGGAACCCAAGTCAAACGTTTGTCAAAAAGGAGACCCAAAAAGCGAGTCTCCTCGTAACAATGTATCCGATGACCATACATGAATAAGTCCGGATCGGGGTGGACGCCTCGGATGCGGTAGAAGTGCATAGCAACTGTCTCGAAAGGAGAAAATCGAAACCCATGAGAACCAGTCCAACGTGACACCCTGTCAAGGGCAAGCTGCATGTGCCGCTCCGCCACTGACATACAGGAAGCAGCAAACCAGACTGCTAGGTTGTCAACATACATCAAGTTGGCTATACCATCCGGAAGGGATGAGACAATGGCATTAATTGCTTCTACAAACATCGTGACACTGAGGACACTTCCCTGGGGGACGCCCTCCTCCTGTGCAACGGATACTGAGAGGGATGTACCAACCCTCACAGAAAAACTGTGACCACTGAGAAACTCATTAACCCTGGATAGGTTTCGGGAGTCCCAAGACAACCTTACTGCTGCGCAAAACACGTTTTTCGCCTACCACGCAACTCCCAAGGCCATATCCTGGGATATCGGCCTGCAGCCAGTCAGTCTTATATGTGCCACGGTGGGGAGAGGGTGTGTAACGCTTCTGCTCTCCATAGTTTTGCTCCTGTGGGTACCCTGGTTGTTTTTTAGGTACGATTAGGCTTGGACCGTAAGTATTATTCTATACTGTGCTCTATGAACTTATGTATTACAGATATGAATTTGATACTTCTAGACAACTTTGCCTGATCATTGGCCTATGTGGCAGAGCCAGTAGCTTTGATTTGATGCAAAGTAACTTACATATTTATTCATTTTTTCAGATTGCACCATGTCTCGCAAATGTGTCCTTCTAGAGGCCGTCCACTTATCCTATTAGGATCTAAGGATGATGCTATTGATGCTGGTTCCTAACCCTCACAGCCTGATGAAGTGGAAGAAGAGGAACAGGTGGAGGAGAAGAGGGAGAATGATGAACTCCCTACACATACCACCCCAAAACTCAATTCCCTCCAACCCCTCCCTCCAACACCAATTGCTACCACATCAAGGTGCCTTCTAAGGAATAATTATAAGACACCTCTAGGTATTTCTTCTTGTTTAGTGGGGTCCATTTTGAAGAAGCTTTTACTCAAACTGAGTATCCTGTGTAGATACAACTGTAAAATGCTTGCCCTCTCCGCTCAAAACATAACCATATTCAGCAATATTCTGTGTGGTCCAAATTCAATATTTCCATAGTATTTTTATATAGTATATTTTCCATTCCAGAGTGTTGTGTGATGTTGTAGGAATATGCACACGAATTTATATAAAATGAGGCATGATTTTATGGGGAGGCCCAGAGAACCAGGACCCCACAACAGAAGGCACCCACTCTTACACTCCATGGTCTCTGGGAACCACTGTCCATAGGAAAACTTTATTATTTTTTAATAATTATTTTCTGGAAGACACAATTTTAGTTCATATTTTTTATATGTGAGAGTTAAATAAATAGCAATTTTCAATCTACCTTCATTATCCTTCTGCGTGACTTTAAAGATAGATTGTATTATTCTTTGAAGGCATGGAAACTAAAATCATGCAGTAAATTTCTTTTTAGTAAATTTCTAAAGTGCCTGTTGTGTTTTGAGTACCACAAAACTGTTTATGTCAACAAAAAATAACGATAACTATCCAGGGTTAAGAAAGCATGGAAGGCGACCCCGCAGGCCATATGCATGGAGTTGCTGCAGGATGCCATATTGCTATGTAGTGTCATAGGCTTTCTTTAAATCAAAGAAAACACAGACAAGGTGTTGATGCCATGCAAAAGCCTCACATGCAGCAGCTTCCAACCTGACCGGAGCGTCTGTAGTGGAACGGTGTTTACGAAAGCCAGACTGGGACGGAGACAGAAAAAGACCCCGTTCGAGGAAGTATACCAGTCTGACATTCACCATCTTCTCAAATAGTTTACAGAGATAGGAGGTCAAGGCAAATGTTCAGTAATTGAGGGCAACAATAGAGTCCTTGCCCAGCTTGGGGAAAGGAAGGATGGTAGCAACCCTCCACCCAGAATGGAAGGGTTCCCTCCGGCCAGATTCTGTTATATAAAGTTAGAAGAAATGAGATCACCATCTCACCCAAGTATCGTAACATTATATATGGGATGTTGTCTGACCCAGGAGAAATGTCGCCACACAGAGAGAGAGAGCAGAGTGCAGAGAATGAAAGTTATAACCATATATTATATGGTTATAACTTTCATTCTCCTTCCCCGAGAAATTCAGGACAGTGCGCTCCTGGGCTCCCAACTCATGCCTGACAGCCAGAAGTCGAGAGTCACGGCTGGAGACACTAGTAAACTCTCCTGAACACTTGAGTGAGTGGAGTTTCGGTATTAATTGAAGACACATAGGCCTTCCAAGATGCGCGTCGTGCCTCTTTTAAAACTAAAAACTCGTCTAGCCCGAGCCCTTGCTCGTCGGAAGTCCTCTATAAGAGTTGGGTCCCCACGATTGCGACGAAGGCGAGAGAAAGCAGCGCGCTTCTCCCGCACAGCAGTAGTACAGACTGGTGACCATCAAGGGACAAGACGTTTGGGAAAGTGGCCAGAAGTTTTAGGGATAGAGTTGAAAGCAGCAGAGTGGAGCATATCAGTGAAGTATGTTACAGCCTCGTCAGAGCTACCAAATTCTGCTACAGAAGAGACCGAAGAAGTTAGCTCTCTATAAAACTGTCAGTCAGCCTTATTATCTGGGGAAGATTTGTCGTCTGTCCTCTTGGTCGTAGCTTCTCCGTTACCTCGTCACCTTGACTGAATGGTGTCTGTCCGTATAGTATCTGCTTAGCCCATTTTTACCGCTTGCTAGCCTTTCCCCTTGAGGATAATGAATATTTTTCGGGAAATTTCCCTTCTTCCTGATTGGCCACAGGTGGTGGGCATCCCACTGTAGTGTACTATAAAATAGGTTCATTTTGTTTTATTGAGTGTGTAACCATTTTCTAATTATCTGCCTGCCCTGTATTGTGATTCTATTCCCATTACATTCCTTCATGCAGATAGCCTATGCAATTTCTTTTAGCATGTTCTCTTTGCCATTTTGTGTAATATCATTGTCTGCATACTCTTGCAAAATTTCCAGTATACAACATATGTATTATACATTTAATACCATAATTAAATATTCTTAGCTTGGTTAACGTCAGGTCCGCAGAAAATATGTATATAGTGTTAACTTGTTTTGACAATAAATCATTGGGAACTATAAACGCATCTCTCTCTTCCTTGAGCACTTCAACAAGAGAGTTATAGACTCTAGCTCCTTAGGCTGAGAAATTGTAATGGAGGAACCCTTTTTTTTTTTTTTTTTTTTTAATTCATTGCGCCGTAGCGTCAGTCAATAGGCAGACAACAGTACACAAGGGTAGGCGGGACTCACGAGAACCCAATGACAACACACACACACACACATGCGCACACACACACACATCACGAAAACAGAACAGAATGAAGCACAAGTATACAGACAAATATTTACATCATGACCTACTTAAATCCACCAAAACGAGGGTGGCGCACCAGAAGTTCCTCCAGAACCTGATGGTTCAGCAGGTGTCGACAAACCACATCAAGTGGCAGGCTCTGGGGCAGCAAGTGTCGGACAGTGGGGCAGGCTAGGCAATAGTGCTCTATAGTGTTAGCACAAGGCGCTCGACACAAGCTACACTCAGTGAAGGGAGGCTCACCCTGCATCCCAGCAACCTGCCACGGTGGCTGGTAGCCAAGCCTCAAACGAGCAGAGACTACATTGTGTCTCCGAACCATGAGGCCTCGACGACGGTAGGAATATTTGTGACGGCATACAGACTCGTAATGGGTGATGGAGATGCTGAAGGGCCTCTCTGCATCCCTGCGTACAGGGAGGAGAGCAGCGGAGCGGACTTTAGAGAGGTAACATGTCAGGGAGAGAGGACGTCCAACACCACGATGAGGCAGATGGCAGGCTTCCTTTGCGAGTCTGTCAACTGTACCATTGTGACGTAAACCTAAATGGGATGGCACCCATAAAAATTTGACAGTCAATTTACGATCACGCAATAAGGCCAAAAACGATAAAATCTGCTGAATAACAGTAGAGTGTGTGGGCTGAACACTAGAGAGGAAATGAAGGGCAGGTTTTGGAGTCACAAAAAATGGCAGCATTCACTCCACGTTGACAAACAAGACTAACAGCATCCAGAATGGCATACAGTTCACACAATGTTGAGCGAGAGTGGTTACAGAGACGACGGCCAACCCAGCCCCCTGGAGGTGACTCCAGGTCAGGCGAGAAAACAGCACAACCTGCTGCACCATCCACCTGCAATGAGCCATCAGTGTAGAGGCAGTATGGATCTGTGATGGAGGAAGTCACTGTTTCTATGTGTTCCAGAGCCAACTGCCGCTGTAGAGAAGGCAGCTCCGACTTGGAAGTAGGTGTAAAGCTCACATCAGGTGTTGGTAGCATCCATGGAGGGGGCCCTGGGGGGACGTCTGCAACCATTATATCTATATTAAGACCACGGAGCACAGAGGAAACAGACCTTATAAGAGTGTTGGTGGGTGGTGTAGCCACCAACTATAAGTTGTGCTGCTACCTAAAGAAGGCTCCTGTGTAAGGGCCACCGTCAGGGTTTCTCCACTACATTTCTCAGCCTCAGGAGCTAGTGTCTATAACTCTCTTTAAGAAGTGCTCAAGGAAGAGAGACGCGGTGAATAGTTCCTTATTATTTAATGTCAAAAAATAGTTAACAGTATATACAATTCTCTGCGTACCTGACGTTAACAAAGCTAAGAGTATTTGGTTATGGTATTAAATGTATAATACATATGTTGTATACATGAAATTTTGCAAGAGTATGCAGACAATGATATTACACAAAATGGCAAAGAGAACATGGTGAAAGAAATTGCATAGGCTATCTGTATGAAGGAATGTAATGGTAAATGAATCACAATACAGGGCTGGTAGATAATTAGAGAATGGTTACACACTCAATCAAAGAAAATCGACCTATTTTATGGTACACTACAATACTCCCCCCCTAGTTTCGAGGAAGGAGGAACGATACTCTTGTGTGTCGTAGTTTGTTGTTTCCAGCATGTGTTGGAGGAACAGTCACTTGCACTGCTTGCAGCATCTGGTCCGGATTCAGGATATAAGCAGGCTTGACCCGGTCTACGGCCACAACTTCTTGAGAACCATGTTTGTCGATGGTGAAGTTCTTCCTCGTCCTGCGAACTACTTGGAAGGGGCCCTGATATGGCTGCTGAAGGGGCCTTTTGACTGCATCGACTCTAACAAAGACGTGTGTGCAGGCTTCCAGGTCCTGGTGAACGAAGGTCTTCGAGTTGGACGTACGAGGCTGCACTGGCTGGAGGCACTTCATGGTATTTTTCAGGTGTGCTGCAAAGTCCTGAACGCTGCAAGGCTCGGGGTCTGGTGTGGCAGAGAGAAGCTCACCTGGGAGCCTGAGTGTAGAGCCATATACAAGCTCAGCAGAGGAGTTGTGCAGATCCGTTTTGAGTGAAGTTCTGATGCCAAGGAGGACAAGAGGTAGTGCTATTGACCAATCTTCTCTCTGGGCTGAAGCTGCCAGGGAAGATTTCAGCTGGCGGTGGAATCGTTCGACCGTTCCGTTGGCCTGTGGGTGATAGCTGGCGGTCTTGTATCGGCGGATGCCAAGGAGTATCATGACCTTATTCCACACGCCTGACTCAAACTGACCACCTCGGTCAGAAGTAAGGCTTAGAGGCACACCAAACCTGGACACCCATGTAGTGATGAAGGCACGTGCAACAGTATCCGTGGTGATGTCGGTGAGAGGTACTGCCTCAGGCCAGCGTGTGAAGCGGTCCACACAGGTGAGTAAATATCGATAGCCATTGGAGTACGGAAGTGGGTCAACGAGGTCTATGTGGACATGGTCAAATCTCTCGGTGACTGGCGTAAAGGTGGCTGCAGGAGAGTGTGTATGGCGTGTGACCTTGGAAGCTTGACAGCGTATACATGTGCGTGCCCAGTGTCTGACGTCTTTATTTATGCCCTCCCATATGAAGCGGGAAGACATCATCTGGTGCGAGGCACGGATTCCAGGGAGTGAGAGGTCATGTAACTTCTTGAAGAGCTGGTGTCGATGTTTCTCTGGTATGTATGGACGGAGAGTGTCGGTGGAGGTGTCAGCGTACAGTGTGACCTGGGTGTCTGGAAGTGTAATCTTCTTCATCTGTAGGGTTATCCAACAATCGCTGTAGCTCAGCGTCACCGACTTGATCAGCAGCAATGGTGGCATAGTCGATGGGAGAAGATTTTACAGTACTGATGTTTCGAGAGAGGGCATCAGCTGGGGCATTGTCGGCACCTTTGACGTATCGTATATCCGTGGTAAACTGGGCAATGTAGTCCATGTGGCGCATTTGTCGTGGGGTGTAAGATTCCTTATTTCTGAGGAATGCTGTAGTGAGTGGCTTGTGGTCAGTGTAGATGTGGAAACTGCGTCCCTCGATGAAGTAGCGAAAACGCTTGACAGCTTTGAAGATGGCAAGTAGCTCTCTGTCATAGACGCTATACTTCGACTCCGCCGAGGTGAGTTTCTTGGAAAAGAAGGCAATTGGCTTCCAGTATGTACCGACATGCTGTTGTAGGACGGCACCAACACCAATGTTTGAGGCGTCTGTAGCAATTGAAGTTTCTGTGTCTGGTGCAGGGAAAGAGAGCGTGGCAGCGTCGCTGAGGGCCTGTTTTGTTGAGAGGAAGGCCGCTTCCGCTTCTTCAGTCCAGACGAGGGTAACAGATTGACCTCTCTTGCAAGGTTTAATCATGGCATACAATGGTCGTAGCAGGAGTGAGCAGTGTGGAATGAAGCGGTTATAGTAATTAACCATCCCAAGGAACTCCTTGAGCTGGCGTTGGGTAGATGGCCTGGGAAACTGCTGGATGGATTCGCACTTTGAGGGAAGTGGAGCAATGCCTGTTGGAGAGACTGTGTGACCTAGGAACTCAAGGGATGTCACACGGAGTTCGGACTTGTCTGTGTTGATTTGGATGCCATAATCTTGCAGTCTCTGGAGGACTTGGCGGAGGTGTTGTTTGTGGCTGGCTTCATCAGGACTAGCAATGAGAAGGTCATCTATGTAGGCAAAACAGTAGGGTAGACCTCGAAGGACCTCATCTATGAAGCGTTGAAACGCTTGTGCCGCGTTCCGCAATCCAAAGGGCATCCGGACGTATTCAAACATGCCAAAAGGTGTGATAATGGCCGTCTTCGGGATGTCAGTGGGATGGACTGGAATCTGATGAAATGCTTTGACGAGGTCGATCCGAGAGAAGATAGTGGAACCCGAGAGTTGGGAAGTGAACTCTTGAATGTTGGGCACAGGATATCTATCTTCCACGGTGCGTGAATTGAGGGCACGGTAGTCACCACAAGGTCGTATGTCTCCGGTCTTCTTAGGAACAATGTGAAGAGCCGACGACCAGTTGCTGCTGCTGGGCAGTATATTGCCTTTACTCATCAGAGATTCGAACTCGGCTTTGGCTTTCTTATAACGCTCAGAGGCTAAGCGTCGAGCCTTGGCATGCACTGGGGGTCCGGTAGTCTCTATATGATGAGTCACGTGATGCTTGGCAGGTATGCTGGATGAGTAGGGTTGTGTCAGCATAGGGAATGACTTGAGGAGGTCAGCAAACTTGTGCTCATGGTTGATAGCAGACAAGTGTGTACTGTCACCAGGTGCTGGCCGTGCATTTGTAAAGATATCTGTGAGTGGGTCGACCAATTTTTGTCCTCTTACGTCTACCATCAGGTTGAAGTGACGGAGAAAATCAGCACCAAGGATGGCTTGTGACACTGCTCCTACGTAGAATGTCCATTGAAAAGAGCGGCGAAGGTTCAGATCCAGATGCACTGTTTGCCGCGAGTATACAGGAATCTTGGTACCATTAGCAGCGTAGAGATGCAGAGAAGGAGGTAGCGACCGCTGGCTTGGTGTAGCAGGGAGGACACTTACGTCGGCACCGGTGTCTACCAGGAACTTGGTATGGGACCGGCGATCAAAGATGTGGAGCAGCGTAGACTGAGTATGGCAAACATTATGCTGCGTTAATGTTCGCCGTTGTTGTTTGACACCATGTAGCTGCAGGGCTTTTCACACTTGAGGGCCTTATCCCTAAACCTGCGATGGTAGTAGCAGAAGTTTGAAGTGCTCCTTGAACGTGATCGCTGGTGTTGGCGGTTTGGCGTCGAGGGTCGGGAACTTGGGTGGTTGTTGATTTGTTTCTTCAGGTTGCTGACTTCCATTGTAAGCTGGGAAATTAGATTGGCGAGCTGGGCAATTTGGGAATTTTCTTGGTTGCAGAAAGCAAGGGCTCTCATGGCTACTGCAGTGGCAGTGTGGTTGCCTGAGTTTGAGAGATCCTCAGTAGACATACTGGTCAGTGAACTCAGGGTGTAAATGCTGATGAGGGTTACCCGATATCACGGCAGCTGCGTTAGTCAGGTTATATCAGTATGCTGCTGAATACACTGGCACTGTAATTCACACACAAGGCACTAATAATAAAGGACAATACAAGTCCAGAGTGAAACACTGTAATCCAGGGTGAGGCACTGTAATCCAAGGTGAAGCACTGTAATCCAAGGTGAAGCACTGTAATCCAGGGTGAAGCATTGTAATCCAAGGTGAAGCACTGTTGCTGGTAGCTAGACTGCCGCGAGTACCAGTGGTGTATAGGTGTTGGATGGCAGGCAGCAACGGCGTAGTTGGAGGCTTACAGATGGCTGCTGTGGACTGGTGATGCCTCAGGGTTCGCAGCGATAATGTAGATAGGATGGACAGTGGCACTGTGGCGGGAGCAACAGCTGCACAGGAGAGGTAGCAACTCAAGTCACCTCTTGATGGTGACTGCAGGGCAAAGGCGTTCTTGTAGACTATTGGAGGGTAGCAGCAGCACTCCAGGTCACTACTTGATAGTGACTGCAGGGCAAAGGCGTTCTTGTAAACTGCAGCTTGATCCACTCTTGTTGGCGATCGCGGCAGCTGCACTCTCCGGGGGTCACCACTTGTTGGTGACGGCTGCAATCTCCATGGGTCACCACTTGTTGGTGACGGCTGCAATCTCCGGGGGTCACCACTTGTTGGTGACGGCTGCAATCTCCGGGGGTCACCACTTGTTGGTGACGGCTGCAATCTCCGGGGGTCACCACTTGTTGGTGACAGCTGCACTCTCCGGGGGTCACCACTTGTTGGTGGGTGGAGTAGCCACCAACTATAAGTTGTGCTGCTACCTAAAGAAGGCTCCTGTGTAAGGGCCACTGGCAGGGTTTCTCCACTACACTTCTCAGCCTCAGGAGCTAGTGTCTATAACTCTCTTTAAGAAGTGCTCAAGGAAGAGAGAGATGCGGTGAATAGTTCCTTATTATTTAATGTCAAAAAATAGTTAACAGTATATACAATTCTTTGCGTACCTGACGTTAACAAAGCTAAGAGTATTTGGTTATGGTATTAAATGTATAATACATATGTTGTATACATGAAATTTTGCAAGAGTATGCAGACAATGATATTACACAAAATGGCAAAGAGAATATGCTGAAAGAAATTGCATAGGCTATCTGCATGAAGGAATGTAATGGTAAATGAATCACAATACAGGGCTGGTAGATAATTAGAGAATGGTTACACACTCAATCAAAGAAAATCGACCTATTTTATGGTACACTACAAGAGTACGTCCAGCAGGCAGTATGGGAGGGACCGGGTAGTTTGGTCTAAGAGAAGTCCTGACTATCTGAGAGTAATGGGGTGAAAGATGTGGGAAATGGAGGCATTTTACAGTGAAGCAAGTAACATTGCAATAAATTCTCTCGATTAATGGGGGAAGACGCAACTCACGCTGCATGTTAACTATCCTGGTCGACATTGGACAGCCGAGAATTATTCTCATTGCTCTATTCTGAAATGGTTCTAAAGTTTCCAGAGTAGCCCTAGGAAGTTGAATCAAAGCAGGGGAAAGGTAATCAACAACTGAACGGATAAAAGCAATATAGATGGTCCTGGCTACTGGGATGGAGATGCCCGAGGAGTTGTTAGATAACCATTGAAGTGGTGTAAGTCGGCGCTGGAGACGACCCAATAAGTCCTGGACAATGGGATGGTCTTGAGGTCTGGCAGGGACAATCGGCCAAATATTGACTGGCGCACCCAGGTAGCAGTACTGGGAACACATGGGAATGACAGTCCCTCCAATGGTGAACACTGGCTGAGCTTGAGGAAGGCGGCAGGTGAATATTCTGCTCTTATCTGGGGAGACAATAATGCGACAGTGAGAGGAGGCCACAGAGAAGGAGTCAAGAAACCGCTGGAGATCCCTTGGTGAGGTAGAATGAACACAAATATCATCAGCATAGCACGTAATTGTAGTTCCAGGAATATCAGGGAGAGAAGTGAGCAGCCGATGCATCAAAATATTAAAAAACAATGGGCTGACAACACCCCCTTGAGGCGTACCAAGAAGAAATCTGCGCAAAGGACTGCGTGCACCACTAAAAAACATACGGGAGGTCCTGTTACTCAGGTAGCCCCGAATCCACCGTAGTAGATTACCCTTTTTCCCAAAGTCAACCAGTTGATCCAAAATGACATCTCTATTAGCAACATCGAAGGCACTTCGAAGGTCAATGAAGGCCACCACATTGTCCCTGGAAAGGCGAGAGTACAGGTCGACTAGGCAGTGATGTGTGCTCCGCTGGGGAAGGAAACCAAACAGCCATGGAGAAAGGCGATCCTGCAGTCTGTACATGAGACGATTGAGTAAGATTCTCTCCATAACCTTACAGAAACAGGAAGTAAGGGAAATAGGCCTGAACTTCGCAGTGCCGGGCTTAGGGATGGGTATTATTGTGCTGCTGGTCCAGGCTCGTGGTACACAACCGTCACGAAGACAAAGATTGTACAGTCGAAGTAGAGGGTTCCCAGGAACTTGTTGAAGTAGACGCAGCACAGCATAAGTAATACCATCATCACCAGGGGAAAAAGCTCTACCCCGAGAGAGAGCACGGAGCAACTCCTCCTCAGTTATCTCCTCTGCATCATCGTCATCATCTTGTAACAGAGCAGACATTAGACATAGCCGATTTACAGCAGCACGGGAAGCGAGTGCATCTTGTATGTGGATGGGTAGACTGGCTGGGGTAGATTGTTCTGACCAGGCATCGACAAGTTGTTTGGCATAGTCAGCAGGAGTGTGATGACGAGCAGTGGCCGGTGTCTTTTTAACAACCCGACGGATGAGGTGCCACATAGAAGCCACACTTGTTTGCTGGTTGATGCTGTCCGTGAACCGCTGCCAAGACTCAGTGTTAGCACAATCCTGCAGGGCAACTAAAGCGTCCCTAGACATCTAGTAACGATGGAGTAGGTCAGGGGTTGGGTTGGCTTGAAACAATAGGCCATTACGTTCAGCCTCCTCCTTTGCCTCCTGTATACGTGCATCCAGCGTCCAGGAGTGGGCAGTATGGCGATGCTGGAGGTGTGACCGGGAGACGTATAGCCTATAAAAGTCATGAGTAGCAGATACAAAATCAGAGTACAACTGTTCAGCTGATGATATGTCAAATGTAGGGAATACATGGGCCATAAATTAGATGTAAGTCGGGCAATATTTAGGGGGCACAGCAATACGCAAACGAGTGGCTGAAGCACCTGACCCAGCAGTTAGAGAATAATGAAACCGAAGAGCAATGTGATCAGAGAATAAGTCTGGCACGGAGGAGCACTGGACCTGAGATGCTATCAGGCCAAACGAGAGGATGTAATCCAGAGTACCTCCCCGGCAATGAGTGGCACCGCCAGTGTCCCAGGGTGTCAGATGATGCTTGCGGATGTATGAAAGGAGACGAACACCATTACGATGAATAGAACCAGTACCATCACCCAAATCAGAATGCCGAGCATTAAAATCTCCCATATACACCATACCACGCACTGTTGGAGAAGGAAGAGCCTCAAGAGTGAGTCTAGCTGGGGCAGAATAGACATTACATAGTTGGAGTACTCCATTCCCAGGTAGAACCTCAAATAGCTGAAAGGTCATGTCAGGATCAGTGGAAGTACGGAGAAGGCGATGTGGCAAGGAGCTATGTATGTAAGTCAGGAGACCATTCCTTACCAGATGAACATATGGCACATAACCTGAGAGAGGAGGAGCTTGCCCAGCAGCGAGCGGCCGTCCTGGAAATGCTTCCTAGAGAAAAATAACACTGGGATGATGACGAAAAACATAGGCCTTGAGTTGAGTGAGCTTAGCATAACTGGTGATACCACATTCATTCCAGGAGATGACATCCAGCCGGCAATCACTAGCGAACTCTGTATTAGGAGGTAGAAGTCCGGTGAGTGGGGGCAGATGAGCGACCTGGAGAAGAAGATGGACCAGGAGAAGGGACTGACTCGAAAAGCTTTTCAAGGCGAGATGCAACAGTATCCATCTTTTCGGTAAGGGTAGTGACAGTTGAGATGATGGCCTGCTGAGCCTCGACCAAGGTGGAGAGTTTGGAGTCATTGGCAGCCTGAGTGGCATGAGGGTAGCAACAGCCTTGCGGAGGGCCAGGTCTGGAGGTGAGGCAGGGCTGGTAGGAGGAGCAGACTGGGGAGGTGGTGGTGGAGGCAGAGCAATAGTAGAGACACGAGCCTGGACCTTACGTCGAGTACATCCATGCCACACGTTAACCCCTGGCTGAAGGCATCGTGGACACTTCCATCGAGATGTATCTTCAGGAGGTGAAGGCTCAGAGGTGGATGCAGCAGGACGTGATGGTTCACCCCTAACAGGACACGTCTTGGAATCATCGTCGGCCGCACACCATGCACACTTCGGCCTGGCAGAACAGTATCGGGAGATATGCCCAACTCCCCAGCACCTGTAGCACCAAGGCTGGTCATTATGAAGTTTCCTCACCTCACACGGTGGAAGACAAGGGAGGAAATCAAAGGAAATCTCATTTGGAGGTGGATCGGGTTGACTGCAGACAACAACAATACGGATAATGGGGGAACCATCCTGGAAAAAACGACGGGCAAAGTACACTCCAGGGTATCTCTTAGCAAGTTTCGGGTCAACATCAATAGGAAAACGGGTGAGGATGTAGCTGGGGAACTTACGAGGCCTCTCGGGCGAGTCTTCAAGAATGAGAGGCAGAGACAAAAATTCACCAGCCTTCAATCTATTAATGATATCCTGACGCTTCCTAGAGATGTAGACAAACCGGGAGGTGACAGCAGCCATCTTCACTTCAGCCAGTTCACGCTGCAACTGGAAGGCCCTGTTGACATCAGACAACCAACGCAGCTTTGTGTCCGTAGATTGGTTTCCAGAGAAAGAGAGTTTGACATAGGCATCTCTCGGGGCAAAAGCAGGAAGGTTGGACGAGGGCAAGGAGTTGGTATACAAAGAAGAAACACCAGGGTGAGGCAGAGAAGGTACGTCGTGCACAGCTGAAGCACCCTTGGCAGTCTTGGCAGCTGGAGGCAAACAGTCCACACCATCGGAATCCTGCGAGGAGTCGGACGAGGCATCAACAGGTCGCTTGGTAGAGGTTGAGGAGGTGGACGGCTGCAACCTGAGCTGCGGAGTGACCGAGGAGAGGGGGGGAAGGTTGCGAGAAGGCAGCTCAGGCCAGTGATCCTCAATTGGAGACTCGTCTTCCTCCGACATTGCCAAGTCGGCCTCCAAGCAGGAATCCGCACTCTCCATCAGGCCAGGCAAGGCCTAGATGGAAAGCAAACAACTAAACACTCAATCAGCCAGGGACACACACACACACACACCCACAGACAATCACAACAAAACTATACACAGAACCACAACAGACAAACAACACCAGCAACAACACACAAACAAGAACTCACAAACAACACAAAAAACACAAACAAGAGCTCCAAAACAACACAAACGAGAATGGAGGCAGAGCGTCACGAGTACGTCCACACTCCACCTGTTCTGGAGCGAGACTGATCCTGGAGGAACCCTGACAGTGGCCCTTACACAGGAGTCTTTCTTTAGGTAGCAGCACAACTTATAGTTGGTGGCTACAACACTCACCACCCACCAACACCACCCCCTGAAACTTTCCGTCTCCTTCCCTGCATAGTGCACTTGGTTTCATGTGTACAGCCATTGCTGATAGTGTTGGATCATGGTCCAAGAAGTGTTGGAGAGCAACTAAACAGAGTTCGAACCATTGAATTTTCCAAACCATTCTCAACGTTGAGAGATGTTTAGAAGACTCACTTTTTCGAACTCTGCTCAGTTGCTCTCCAACACTCTTTGGACCCTGGTCCAGCACTATCAGCCATGGCTGTACCACATTAATTGTACCTCAAGTATGGCGGTTTTACTCCCCCCATCCAGTGTGTTGCATCCGAAACCCTTATAAGGTAAGAAATAATGACAGTGGTGACAGCAGAAGTAGTTAACTTACATAAGCACAAGTGTTATGTCAATGACGCAAGATAAATCAACAGTTGTCTTGTTTGTGATACTAGTTAGCTGAAAGGGAAATTATGATAAGTACTAAACATTCTAGGAGGCTTGTTCTTTGTTTGTTGTGAGCGTAGTATGTGTGTTACAGGTTCTGTCTCTCTCTCCTTGCTGAGGACAACAGGTGTGCTGGGCATGGCTCATGTACCCAAGGTAACTATACTCTTTGCAGCGTACCTTGGCCCCGGGCTCTGACCACATCACCTCTCTCTCTCTCTCTCTTTCTCCCTAATGCTGATTGACCTTTTTCTCACACCAACTATTATTAAATGATATATTTTCATAATGATGCTGTATAGTTTCATGAATGATCTGTACTTTGAGGGCAAAACAAATATTTTGAAGTTTGTATACCTTTCATTACACTTGGCAACATGTGATATTCATACGGCGTTGCCTGTGTTGTAGCAGGACATGATCTTGGGATAGGCTATTTATGAGGATGCCTAAAGTCCAGTCATCTACGTATTTGCAATGATAGAATGAGGACTCTTGTAGGGCGTTGATGATAAGTATGAAGAAGCAAAGTGGTCCCATTTCGGTTCCTTGAGGTATCCCACAAGGGCGCCTTTGTAATAGAGACACAGACCCTTGATAGCATACAGTTTGTCGTCTGTTAGACAAGAAGTAACCCAGCCAAGCTATCATGTTAGAGTGGAATCCCATTGAGATGCTTTTTTTTTTATTATGATAGTATTAAACAGTGTGTTGTGGAGGTTGATTTTACATTGCCAAACTGCTGAGTGTCTGTCGGGTGTTTAATTCGTGCATAGAGTCACTCAAAAATAAAATCTTCACATTTGAGACTAGGGATGGTGGTGATGGCAACAGATCTAAACTCAGTGAAGGATTTAGGTGAGGGTGGTTTGGGTATAGGGGTAACATAGGAAATGTTTTAGTCTGAAGAACATTTGCTTTGTTGTAGGGAGGCATTAATAATCGAGCAGAGGAGTTTGGGGAGTTCAGGTGTAAATTTTTTGTAAATTTTGATGGGTAGATCTATTAAAGAGTTTAATCTTCTAGATCAGAGGGTAAGTAGTTTTCGTGAGACTTAAAATTCCTCAACCTTGGGAGATAAGGATGGGGAGGGTAGATAGGCGGGGAACTTCTTGTAGTCAAGCGAAGGGAGGGTCTGAGAGATGGTGAAGTTATTGTTCATTTTGTCACTGGATTCAGAGTGAGAAAGATGGGAGACACAGGGGCTGGAGGTAAACGTTTTAACCTGTTTATGTTAGTGGGCTACCTCCAGTTAGGTTATCACTCTAAAAATGCCTGAATCCCAAGAAAGGTGGCAAGGGAAGCTTTGATCTCAGGCTTCTAACAACCTCTCGCGACATCAGAGGTTTGAACACTTGAACGTGGTGTTGGAGTACAGCGCGTTAGTGCCCAAGCCATCCAGGCTATACGCACACATACACACACACATACAGGACAACTACAAAAACGTAATGAAGTAATAGGTAGAGAGAGGGAGAAAGAAACCTGACTTATATCAGAGATAGTGAAGATGGGGATGATAGAGGAGACGGCTGTCTCTCATGGCCATAGACAAGAACATATCGTCGGTTCCCGATGCCCAATGCTCGGGGTACGACGCCCATATCAAGGCCAGCCTTGGCCCATATACTATATATGAGCGTCGTATCCAGAGCATCTGGCATCGGGACCTGACGATACGTTCTTGTCTACGGCCCTTAATCCGATAAATACGGTTAGATTTGGTAGGACTGTGGAAACTATGCCTTCCAAAAATATATATAAACCATGCAATATATTAACATTTTAACCACCTTTATCTGTGTGACATGGTGCTACATGAATCCAGCACTATTTTTCATAATTAACTTAAGCAAAACACATAATATGAATACTAAAACAACAGTTTAACACAGTAACACCTATTTACTTATAACATATTACGGTGTAGAGCAGTGGTTCTCAATCTTTTTTTAGTGATGTCACCCTGAATTTATATAATCCTTTCAGTGGCACCCCTTTTTCACCATCACTTGTACCTGTTTAAATTACTTTAAATAAATATTTAAAATTATTATCCGTACTCAAGTGTGCAAATGGAAATATCTACCTATATTTTAGAAAAATATTAGGGCGAGTACCTTCCTACACCGACAATTAATTATAGGCAGACTGCTACAAACACTGTTTTACAGATGTACCTTGAGACGATCTAGCCTAGACAAAATTCATGACAATCTTGTGGCACCCCTAGGTGCTGTCCCGCGGCACCCAGTTTGAGAACCACTGGTGTAGGGTAACAGTTCTCTTTGCACAGGTAGTAGGGTTGAGGGAGATTCATTCATATGACTGGAGATGTTTACTACGGATGGAGCTGCCAGATATCGCCACATATCGTCGCAGTTCCTTTTTTTGGCAACTGTTCATCGGTTCATTTTTTCACATTGTTTACATATGTACAGTCGCGAACTAAAGTTTCGTCCCCCCTTGGCTGGCAGGAAGGCGAAGTCGGTGTTAAAGATAGGCTGAACGATTGGACAAACTGGTTTATCGAGTTGGTATGTACCGGATATTCCATATAGATATACTCCACATACAGTGAGTTAGTCACATGTCACACACACAAGGAAGGAGAATGTACTCTAGGCATTACTACCACAAAGGAGTACATGTTCCTATCTCGTGCTGCCCTGCTTCCCAAGGGATGTAACCCAGACTAAACACATCTAACTCAGCATTGACGTCACCAGTGGGTCACCCGTCACCAGGCCAGCTATGGAAGTGTGCCATAGACTAGTCAGCATGTCACATGGGGTTCAACCTGACTCCGACAGAAGACAGTATGTAAGGAGATACCAATCCTATCGGGTCTCCCTCTCATTTAGTTAGTTCCCTAACCTAACTAAGACTCCAGCTTGGTTCTCAATAAACTTCTTGTTAAACTTAGAAGTCGTGCTTGCTATACTCCACCTTATAACTCCACTTTAAAACCACTCCGAAGACTCTACAACCTACAACCTACAACTCCATCAGCTACTAGCAACAGCTTTCGGTTCACGTGTGTTTAAGGTAAACGCTCCCCTTGAACAGATAACGAGACAGGCTGAGGCTCACTTTCCATGACTTTGGGTTTGTTTTTTGTGGAGAGTGAACCTCATCCTGTCTCGTTACAAACTCAATACACTAGTTGGTTCGATCGTCCAACCTATCTTTTACACGGACTTCGCCTTCCTGCCAGTTAAGGGGGTGGCGAAACTTTGGTTTGCGACTGTCTTCTTCTTTCTCTCGTCATTATTATCCCGCTTCTATGCGGGGTCGACATTTTTAACAAGCCGCCGCCAACCAGCACGGTCCGGAACTTCGTCTCCCGTCAATCCTCTCTCTCTCAGATCTTCTCTCATACTGTCCATCCATCTTCGCTTTGGTCTCCCCTTACTTCTTCTACCCTGCGCTTCCATCTCCATCACCCTTCTCCCTACATAATCCTCTTCTCCAAGATGGTTCCCCCATTAGCCATATTGTTGTTGTCTGGAATTAACCCAATCCACCTCCAAATGAGATTTCCTTTGATATCCTCCCCTGTCTTCCACCGTGTGAGGTGAGGAAACTTTATAATGACCAGCCTTGGTGCTACAGGTGCTGGGGAGTTGGGTATATCTCCCGGTACTGTTCTGCCAGGCCGAAGTGTGCATGGTGTGCCGCCGACCATGATTCCAAGACGTGTCCTGTCAGGGGTGAACCATTACATCCTGCTGCCTCCACCTCTCAGCCTTCACCTCCTGAGGATACATGTCGATGGAAGTGTCCACGATGCCTTCAGCCAGGGATTAACGACTGGCATTGATGTACTCGACGTCAGGTCCAGGCTCGTGTCTCTACTATTGCTCTGCCTCCACCACCACCACCACCTCCACAGTCTGCTCCTCCTACCAGCCCTGCCAACCTCCAGGCATGGCCCTACGCAAATCAGTTCCTACCCTCACGGCACGATGTACGGCTCTCGAAAACCACTTTTCTGCCCTTGAAGCCAGGATTGATGGGCTGGTTGCCCCCTCAGGCTGCTAATGACTCCAAGCTCTCCACCATGGTCGAGGCTCAGCAGGCCATCATCTTAACTGTCACTACCCTTACCGAAAAGATGGATACTGTTGCATCTCGCCTTGAAAAGCTTTTTGAGTCAGTCCCTTCTCCTGGTCCATCATCTTCTCCAGGTCACTCATCTGCCCCCACTCACCGGACTTCTACCTCCTAATACAGAGTTCGCTAGTGATTGCCGGCTGGATGTCATCTCCTGGAATGTATGTGGTATCACCAATTATGCTTAGCTCTCTCAACTCAAGGCATATGTTTTTCGTCATCATCCCAGTGTTATTTTTCTCCAGGAATCATTTCCTGGATGGCCGCTCGCTGCTGGGAAAGCTCCTCCCCTCTCAGGTAATGTGGCATATGTTCATCTGGTAAGGAATGGTCTCCTGACTTACATACATAGCTCATTGCCACATCGCCTTCTCCATACCTCAACTGATCCTGACATGACCTTTCAGCTATTTGAGGTTCTACGGGAGTGAAATAATCCAATTATGCAATGTCTATTCTGCCCCAGCTAGACTCGCTCTTGAGGCTCTTCCTTCTTGAACAGTGTGTGGTATGGTGTAAACGGGAGATTTTAATGCTCGGCATTCTGATTTGGGTGATGGTTCTGGTTCTATTAATCGTAATGTTGTTCGTCTCCTTTCATACATCCGCAAGCATCATCTGACACACTGGGACACTGGTGGTGCCACTCATTGCCGGGGAGGTACTTTGGATTTCATCCTCTCGTCTGGCCTGATATCATCTCAGGTCCTGTGCTCGTCCGTGCAAGACATATTCTCTGATCACATCGCTCTTCGGTTTCATTATTCTCTACCAGCTGAATCAAGTGCTTCAGCCACTCGTTTGCGTATTGCTGTGCCCCCAAAATATTGCTCGACTTACATCTTATTCATGGCCCATGTATTCCCTACATTTGACCTATCATCAGCTGAACAGTTGTACTCTGATCTTGTATCTGCTACTCATGACTTTTATAGGCTATACGTCTCCCGGCCACACCTCCAGCATTGCCAAACTGCCCACTCCTGGACACTGGATGCACGTATACAGGAGGCAAAGGAGGAGGCTGAACGTGATGGCCTATTGTTTCAAGATAATCCAACCCCTGACCTCCTCCATCATTACCAGATGTCTAGGGACGCTTTAGTTGCCCTGCAGGATTGTGCTCTCACTGAGTCTTGGCAGCGGCTCACGGACAGCATCAACCAGCAAACAAGTGTGGCTTCTTTGTGGCACCTCAACTGTCGGGTTGTTAAAAAGACACTGGCCACTGCTCATCATTACACTCCCGCCGACTATGCCCAACAACTTGTCGATGCCTGGTCAGAACAATCTACCCCAGCCAGTCTACCCATCCACATACAAGATGCACTCGCTTCCCGTGCTGCTGTCCATCAGCTACATCTAATGTCTGCTCTGTTGCAAGATGATGATGATGATGCAGAGGAGATAACTGAGGAGGAGTTGCGCCGTGCTCTCTCTCGGGGTAGAGCTTCTTCCCCTGGTGATGATGGTGTTACTTATGCTGTGCTGCGCCTACTTCAACAAGTTCCTGAGAACCCTCTACTTCGAATGTACAATCTTTATCTTCGTGATGGTTGTGTACCACGAGCCTGGACCAGCAGCACAATAATACACATCACTAAACCCAACACTGCGAAGTTCAGGCCTATTTCCCTCACTTTCTCTTTTTGTAAGGTTATGGAGAGAGTCTTACTCAATCGTCTCATGTACAGACTGCAGGATCGCCTTTCTCCATGGCTGTTTCGTTTCCTTCCCCAACGGAGCACACACAACTCAAGGGGGTGTTCTCAGCCCATTGTTATTTAATATTCTGATGCATCGGCTGCTCACTTCTCTCCCTGATATTCCTGGAACTACAATTACGTGCTATGCTGATGATATCTGTGTTCATTCTACCTCACCAAGGGATCTCCAGAGGTTTCTTGACTCATTCTCTGTGGCCTCCTCTCACTATGGCATTATTGTCTCCCCAGATAAGTGCAGAATATTCACCTGCCGCCTTCCTCAAGCTCGGCCAGTGTTCACCATTGGAGGGACTGTCATTCCAATGTGTTCCCAGTACTGCTACCTGGGTGCGCCAGTCAATATTTGGCTGGTTGTCCCTGCCAAACCTCAAGACCATCCCATTGTCCAGGGCTTATTGGGTCGTCTCCCAACTTCCTGGGGCTACTCTGGTGTGAGCTTCACACCTATTTCCAAGTCGGAACTGTCTTCTCTACAGCGGCAGTTGGCTCTGGAACACATAGAAACAGTGACGTCCTCCATCACAAATCCATACTGCCTCTACACTGATGGCTCATTGCAGGTGGATGGCGCCTCGTGCTAACACTATAGAACACTATTGCCTGGCCTGCCCCACTGTCCGACACTTGCTGCCCCGGGGCCTGCCACTTGATGTGGTTTGTCGACACCTACTGAACCACCAGGTTCTGGAGGAACTTCTGGTACGCCACCCTCGTTTTGGTGGATTTAAGTAAGTCATATTGTAAGTATTTGTCTGTATGCTTGTGTTTCATTCTGTTATGTTTTCGTGATGTGTGTGTGCGTGTGTGTGTGGTTGTAGTCATTGTATTCTCATGAGTCCTGTTTACCCTTGTGTATTGTTGTCTGCCTCTTGATTGACGCTACGGCACATTGAATTAAAAAAGAAAAAAAAGAAAAAAAAATCCTCTTACCTCCTCATCACATGTCCATACCATTGGAGTCTTCTCTCTTGCACCTTCCTCGAAATTTCCGTCACTTTTACTGTACCCTTAATCCTTTCATTCCTGATCTTGTCCATTTTTGTGACTCCGCACATAAACCTCAATATTCTCATCTCTGCCTCATCAAGTCTCTTTTTTTGCATTTTCTTTGAAGCCCACGTCTCCGCTCCATACATCATTGCCGGTCTCACCACCGTCTTGTACAGTTGCCTCAAGGTATTTCTTTACCCCCTGCGGTGGCTGTGGAGTGCATGTGGCATTGCTGGACATGTTCGGATCACATTTGATATAGCATAATATCACATCTTATACATTATTAACATTGAAAAATACGAAACAGCGATTCATTGTGTTATCCGTGAATATGATTCAACAGGGAGATTGGTCTCATTCATAAATGTGACTCTAGTATCGCTACGCTGCCACATCAACTCCAGACACAAAAGCGGGGGTAAAGGAATACCTTGAGGCAACTGTACAGCTCAGGACAGATCAATGGTCCACACCCCATCCATCAGCGACTTGGTTTGGGCCTCGTCTTATCTGGTAACAGTTGTAGGTGGAGGGAGGGGGGATGTTAGTGGGAGAGGAGGAAAGAAATGTGGGCGGAGCTATATAGGAGGGTAACGAATGATCAGGTAGAGAAGACGTGTGTCAGGAGGAATGAATGAAGCATACACTATGAACGGTATCGAATCACCAATAGTATAGAGCAAGGTTCTTTAAACTTTTTCAGTCGTGACCCAGTTTTTACTATGACATCATTCTCGCGACCCATACAGAAAGATCTTCTACAAATGACCAGAATTATCAACCTAAGAAATTGCGAGGCCAGAAACTGAAACGCAATAATTATGATTAAAAGGCATTCTAACCAGAATTATAAACACTGCCTCACCTACCCCTCCCTCTCTCTCTCTCTCTCACTCTCTCTCAAGAAGGCTAATATTTGTGCTATGATTTTGTTTTATTGATAATTAAATTTATGAATATTCGATTATAAAAATATGTTAGGTGGATTCATGTATGAACTTCATATTTATTTTATTGTCACTAACATGTATTTATTTTTGTGAGCCTGCGACCCAGTTTGGAGGAATTCGGGACCCGTAGTCTGAAGAACCCGGGTTTAATGAAGTGCATACTGCATTAACGTAGGTGAATATAGGAGAGAAGAAATGTGATGATTTGAGGCGAGTGTGAGGGGGAAGAGGGTTAGAAAAATGAAGGTGATTAGTTGAAAAGTAATAACAAACAAATATAATCAGAATATCTGTTACATTATATCCTTTAAATAAAGGCACTGTCTTTTGTTCACCATCGTAATGGGATAGACTACTGATTATTATCCTTTGGATATTAGACAGCTATCCCTGAATTCCTTTTATCCCTCGTGCTTACCTGTAATGATGAGGGCAATACTTTAAGGGTTTTGGCGCCCCTTCGGCCCCAGCTACTAGCTTACATTTCTTCAACCGTCCCTCCTTTCTTCCTATTTCCTTCTTGCTTGCTGTCACACCTCTCTATCACCTTTTCCTGGTGCTATTTGACCTCGCTGTTGCTCCACCTAATATCAATCAAATCCCTCGTGCTTGTAGTCTAACCTATTTTCTGTTTATTTTTCACTACTTAATTTGTTTTTATGACTTCGCTCTATTAAAGTATATCTACTCCTATTCAACATACAGTCTTGACGGTTAATATAGGTAACGTGACTAACAGATAGGAGGAGTACTCTGGTATTAGATGTTACTTGAATCATAGAACACAGACACACCTGATTTAAGGTAGAGCAGACCGGTCCTTACCCTAACATTATCAGAGTTGCGTGTTTTCTATCTTACAAGGAATTGTCTATGCAGAATGAAATTTTCATCATTAAACAAATCCTATACAGAATTTCATCTCGTCTAGCCTATGGGATTGTGGTATTATTTGTAAATATGACACCATCGCATTGCCAGCTCGTGATTGGCGGAACAAATGTTCTTTACCCTTGAATTCTTGATATAAACATATAAATTCATTAACATAATTTAATATCTAGACTACAAAGAAAAATAATATTACGTTAAAAAAGGCATGATTAAATTGTTTGTCTCAACAAGTCAAGAGTAATGGACAACATTTGTTCTGCCAATCACTAGCTGGCAATGCGATGTTCAACGTAATATTCAACGTAATCATACCTGATATTCCCTTGAGCGCTACGACATGAAAACCTAAATCGACTGTGTTAAGACATAGCTGTTATTGTAATATGTATGAATATTGTAAGCTTGTACAATTTGAAACCCTGTGGGAGTTGTTTGTCCTATAGCCAGTATGGAAAACATGCTGAAAGACTGGACACCGTCATATATATATATATATATATATATAAAAAAAAAAATATATATATATATATATATATATATATATATATATATATATATATATATATATATATATATATATATATATATATATATATATATATATATATATATATATATATATATATATATATATATATATATATATATACTAGCGGAGGTACTCGGCGTTGCCCGAGAAAGATTACATATTGTGTTGATAACAGTTTTTAAGAGCTTCTTGGTAAACAAAATTTTTATCATGCCATCTTTGGTCAGAATGAAGAGCTTGTAACTTAATGAAGTTGCAGCCGAAACTGACTGAATTTCCAAATAGCCTTTTTGCCTTCTTCAGCTGGAACTGATATTTCCATTCAAACTGTACATTTGGCGCGCGTTTTTAGTGACTCAAACGGAAATAATCCGTGGCCGGTGGTGCTGATTCAGAATATATAGTTTTGAGGTTTTTTTTAGCGGATTTATAGTAGATGACATAATTTTTACGTCGAGTTACGTCATGTTACGTCATAATAAAAACCTTCGCCTGGTGATGGTGATTCAAAATATATATGAGTTTTGGATGTATAGTACGTGTAATAAGTTATAAGCCGACAAACAGAGACGGTTTGCCATTTATAGTATAGATGACTTAATTTTTACGTCGAGTTAAGTCATGTTACGTCATACCAAAACCTGCAACTGGTGATGGTGATTCAGAATATATATGGGTTTTGGATGTAGGTGTAACCGTTCCAGTGACTCTTGGGGTCACCCTGTGTAGAGGTTAATTGCTCTTGTAATATCTTTAACCTTTCTGAGATCTGCTGTTAATTTATTTCTGTAGATGCGATATCGTTCTTTGTATATTCTTGGCCACTTTTTCGAGAGTTGTTCTAGTCTATTTCTTTCTCTGATGTTGTTTCTTAGGGCTGGAGTAACATAGGGACTTATTTTATTTTTAACACTTTCACGAACCAGTTTACGTGGAAAGTGTTTTTGATAAAATTGATAGAATAGTTCATAACAAGTATTGTAAGACTCATTTGCATCAGTGCATAATAACATTCCTCTCCAGTTAAGCAGAGCTAACTCATCATTAAAATTTTGTATTGATGACTGAGAAAATATTCTAATTTCCTTATATTGTGGTGAAGTAATTTTGGAATTCTTTAATATGAACTGGGAAATAATTGGAAAATGGTCTGATATATCACTTTCAAGTATAAAATTGTAAACATTAAATTCCACCTCTGTAGTACAAATGTGATCTATTAATGTGGCAGTGGTTTCAGTGACTCTTGTAGGCTTGGTAATGAGTGGGAAGAGAGAGAATGAATACATAGTTGTAATGAGTTCATGGACTGAGTTACTACTTTCCCACACCTCTTGGAGATCTGTAATCTGTATAGACATAGACATAAATAAGTTTTATCCAACACTGTTATTACAACCGCTAAACACTCAATAGAGGCATTTAACACAGAGAGATCATGATGCACAAAAGAATAATACCTGTTCGAAATAAAGAGAGCGACTCCTCCTCCAAACCTCTGGAGGGAGGATGTGTGAGGTTGCCAGTTACTTGACATACTGTAATATAGGCATAAAATTAGACCAAATATAGCGGCGCCGTTTTAAGTTTAACATCGATTATTATTAGGGAAACGTATATTTGGAAGAAAAAAGCCTGGTAAGTAGATTAAAGAAGGAATATTTGTTGGCAAATATGATTATTTAAAACGTTAGAAAAATAAACCGCCTTCTTCCGAAAAAAAAGATACAGCTGGGCGTGGGAGAAGGAAATAAATACAAGCACGAAGGATAAAAGGAATACAGGGAAGGTTCGGGTTCGAAAGGTCGGCAAACACCTTTATTTGTTGTCTAATATCCAAAGGATAATAATCAGTAGTCTATACCACTGTGGTGGTGAACAAAAGACAGTGCCTTTATTTAAAGGATAAAATGTAACAGATATTCTAATTAATATTTGTTTGTTATTACTTTTCAACTGATCACCTTCATTTGTCTTACCCTCTTCCCCCTAACCCTCGCCTCATATCATCACATTTTTCTCTCCTATATCCACCTACGTTAATGCAGTATGCACTGATTCGACACCATTCACAGTGTATGCTTCATTCATTCCTCCTGACACACGTCTCTTCTACCTGATAATTCGTTTCCTTCCCTCCCACCAGACAGATTGCTGCAGAACATTACCTCCTATATAGACAAGGCTGGGTTTCTCAAAATGTGAATCCATGAAGCATTTTTGGGTAATGGTCGATAAATGGGTTTTTGTGAAGGATTAGGGTATGCTGAACACGGCCCAGGTGTTTATCCTGCCATCATCAGCCTAATTAGGTTAATTAGCAGAGGTCAAAGGTCAATGAGTGCAAATCATAAAAAAATCCCATATTTGTATTTTTTCTTTCAGGCTATAAATATTTAGGCATACAAATCAAGCTTTGTTTAATTATTTTGGTTTTCAAGAAGTGTGTCTGTTATTAGACTAGTTATCCGCCGCCTAATTGGGCCTAACGTCAAAGGTCATTGAGTATATTTTTCCAAAAAAAAATGAAATCATACACTATCTGCTGGCTTTGCATATAGCTGAAGGAAAAAGCCAGATCTGCTATAGTAAGGGAGTATTGGTGATTTCAAAATATGAATTTAATGGAAAACCTGAAGAAAAATCTGAAGGAAAAAGGCATTCTCTCTGTTATGGACTGAAGCTGTAAACATATGCCAGGGAAGACATTATTGCGTATGATATACACAGATTGACATTGAATGCACTATTACCGGGCACACCATCAGCTGAAGACATAATTATATACAGCTGTAAGTCCAACTATCCGTGGAGAGAAAAGTTGTGGGTCCACCAGGAATATGGTCCTTAATTATGGGGCTAATACACTTTTGGTACAGAAATTGAAGTGCCTTGATTCCTTCAAAGTATGCCAGGAAACAGATGCCCTCAATGATACTAAAATTTTGGGATCTGTTTCAAGGCATCGTTTGATGGAATCAGAGACCTTCCAATTTACCACCCACCAAAATAATGTCTCCTTAAGGTGGTACTATACTTATGGTACAGCCATGGCTGATAGTGGTGGACCAGGGTCCAAGGAGTGTTTGAGAGCAACTGAACAGAGTTCGAAAAAGTGAGTCTCCTAAACCTCTCTCAACGTTGAGAATGGTTTGAAAAATTCACTTATTCGAACTCTGTTCACTGTTCAGTTGCTCTCCAACACTCCTTGGACCCTGGTCCACCACTATCAGCCATAGCTGTACATTGGAGTGTCTTGATTCCTCCAAAGTATGCCAGGAAACAGGACTAGATGATGAGCAAATATCACAGTGTCTTGTTGCTTGAAATAGTTTGGAGGAATCAGCTGTTCCAGATTTACCAACACTGTAATATGGCCCTTAATCTCGTGTTTGCTGAGAGGATCGATGTGATTCGTGAGACCCAGGCCAACCCGGAATGTTGTTGTTGTTGTGGATATGTAGGTGGAATTGGTACGATGACTCCATGGACACAATACAGAGCCATCGTACCGGTACCACGCCATCGTCAACACCAACACACACCGATATTCTTGCATACGACCCCAACCTGACCCCATCAAGCCTAACTGAGTTATGTATAATTGATAAGTGCAAAGTTGATAATATTGTGTATTAAATGATTCATTAATTTTGGTGTAAAATTTTTATTGCATGTGTGAAAGAAAATGAAGTTTTATCTCCCGGTGATGATGGGAGACTTGTGTAGATATATATGGGTCCACTACAACTTACTGTGTGTAAGTGTGTATTTGTATGCATATGTAGGCCTATGTGTCTGTAAGTGTGTGTGTGTTTGTGTTCATAGACTTATGTATATGTTTATGTACAGTGGGTGGCAGGAGTGGTGTAGCCTCGCCTACCGCGGCCCACGGTGTTCATGGGCTGGTGTCCGTGGATGTCGTAGGTCTGTGTAGGTGGATGAGGCGTCGGATCTTTCCCGCCCATTGTCCAATATTAATTACTATTATTTCACAATATTATTATTATTGTTTTCGTTCTCTTGGATGAGATATTACCAAAGATTATGGAAGGTAAAGAAGGGACACTCTGCCCGCTCCAGTGTTATTTTAGCGACGGTAGCGCCCCTAATGAGAAGCGCCTAAAACTCGAGTTGTGGCGTCACTGGCTTGGTAAACAGCATGGTTGGTACACAGTTTTGTGCTGCTATATGGACTCTATGCAGTTTTAATGCTTTACCAGCAGAAGCACAGTACACTGCAGACTTTGTTGAAAAGATGGACCAATTATTCAACTGTTTTAATAGTGGATCTCGTACCAGTGCTGCTAAAATGAGACATGCAGTTAGGGTAAATTCATATCACAAGGAATTTCTATCTGGCTGCTTGACATGGTTCGCTAATACTAAATCATTGGGTCCTCGTAAACTGCCTTGTTTCCTTGGTTGGCAGATGAACATAAATGGTCTGATACAGTTGTGGGATGAAGTTCATTCCGAGTACAAGCTGTCTTACTTGCTAACCAATAGACTCAATCAGGATTGCTTGGAGAATTTATTTTCAGTACCGTGGTAGTTGTGCTTGTTGTGGTTGTACTGGTGGTAGTTGTAATGGTGGGTGTACTGGTGGTAGTGGTAGTTATCAGACTGCCATAGGCCTATCTGAATGACAGTGGATTTGATGTGTTTGTGTGTGTGTGAGTGTGCCGAGCATTATGGTGGGTTAGAGAATAAAGTAATTGTATAAATTGGGACTTTTTAATATCCTTTTACGCCATGTAAAGACACTGGGGAAGTATTCTTGGACTCCTCAGTATATGGTGTAACACAGTAGGGAAGTGAGTGTGTCAAATGTCAGTGACGAGTTAAAATGTAGGCTTCTTTTAAAAAAACATCTGGAAATTACTATGGAAGCGCTACAGATAAGTACATCGATATATGTATGTGCGTAATGTAAATTGAAAAGTATTTTTCAAATCTTTATAAGCGATAACAACAAGACGAGTAGCATTGGGCATTGGGTGTTGACGTGTAGTTTACAGCGCGTGCCGTCGTGCGGCGCCACTGTTCCCGCTGTTACATTGTCCCCATAGGGACGGTCGCGAGTGTCCCCTCTTTACCTTCCATACTATTTGATATTACTAAAAAAAATTTACTTATGTTTACACCTTTAGCGACAACGTTCCATAGAGTGTTGGGGCTTGTACTGAAGGTAAATAAGGAACTTAAAAAAAATCCACTACTAATGGTTAATGAATCTATTAATTAATGTTTTAGCACATCCTAATTCGTTAAGTCGAACCAACAATATATACACTGCACTTAAACTGTTCATAATATTCTTCTTCAGTAGTTATATTGATAATTTATCCTATAAGTGTTTCTTGTTTGATAAATGCAGATGGTTACAAGAAGTAATAAAAGCATACATATTGGTATGACAGCTCTTATATATATATATATATATATATATATATATATATATATATATATATATATATATATATATATATATATATATATATATATATATATATATATAGAGAGAGAGAGAGAGAGAGAGAGAGAGAGAGAGAGAGAGAGAGAGAGAGAGAGAGAGAGTATCAGCCACGCGTTTTATATCAGTTTAAAAATATGCAGGTTGTATAGTTAGTACTTTCTGACTAATATAAATCTTGCTTTATTATTGAATCTCGTTGTGGGTTTTTTATATATAATGTAAATATTTTCCCTGTGACTTTGCACCCTGCAAAAATTGTTACTTTATATCCCATGTTTTTTCTCTGGATTAAAGCAACATTGTGGTACCGGAGGGATCACTTACACTGCTCTTTCCCTATACTGAATCAACACTTTTTAGGTCATACATTATGCACGGTGATTCTCTCTCTCTATCTCTCTCTCTCTCAATATACAAACAGTCGTTACAGAAATATATAATATGCATTAAACCTGTCGAAAAATAAAATATTGTATAGCAAATTACCAAAATTGTTGAATAAGCCATAATTAAACTTGCAGTGGAGCGTGTAAATACATACAGCTTCGTCAAAAGTCTTCTTGCCTCTGACATTTACTAGAAATCTGTTTGTAAATGAGAGGTATTGTTAAAACATATTTTGTTTGACTTTCACGTGAAGGGAAACACTATTGGATTCTGGATGGGATTATGACCCTTCATAACAATATAGGTATCAGACTTTACACTGGGACACGGGACTACAGGACTTATGACAGAGACTGTATAACCTTCAGTACACCTATAGACTCGACTTATATCAGCAGATTTTATCTTCAAATTAAAAATATTGAGCTTCTGTTATTAAATATGCTATAGTTTACTAGCAAAAGCGGATGCTAAAAGGTGCTCGAAACCTCCAAGATATTCTGTTTATGGCAATGACCCTACACTGGTACAGGCAGTCTTGCAAACTTATTTCCTCCCACTCGTGAACCTAACGTTTCTATGATTGGACTGTTGCCTTCCTGTCCTTCTACCCTCTCAAAAGATTGGCTCCAAGCACCGAAATACCTATAGTTTAAAATCGAATAAAAGTAGAGTTATTAACACTACAAAACTGGCACTCGCAGGTCTTATCAACAGCTGTACACTGAATGATGCTCGCACCGTCTACGATGATTATTTATATCATAATCATATAATATATTCTGCAATAATTCAATCCAAGGATGTTCTTTGTCTGTATTATATACCATAGTGACTGTAAGACCATCTATTTGTTTTCCTTCTCATACCTGGAGTTGAATAACAGTTTTATGATATGAAAGGAAAGATGAGACCAGAATTGTTTCCTTATTATTCCAAGTGCCAGTCGTGTTTCCTCAGGTGATTCACATTGTGTGGTGTGTAGTTAATGATATGCAGGGCAAAGAAAATAAATTTCCCAGGTATCAATTTATGGGGTCATCTCTTCGGGAGAAATCTGGAGGGTTACCATACTGACTACTCCAAACTATAAAAGGAAGCAGACGACTTCAATAGATAAATAAGGATTCTGATCTGTAGAATACTTTAGTTGAATCAATAACTCCTTTCATAGTCTAGCGTAATGCAGTCTTTTCTACTGGGTTAAAATATAGTGACAAAAATGGCAGCACTGCCACACAGGGTTAAACGGAGTCGGATGCTGTCGGCAAGTTGTAGGCTACTGTGCCAACTATGCCAACAGTATAATTATATAATAGATTTATATTTCGGGGCACAGTTTTAAGGAATAGTAGCCTCTAGTTAATACCAAGGCTACTCAAACAGCGAAAGCCCCGCTTGTCTTTTCAAGGCAGCTTAACAACACAATGGTAACTATAGCCCTCTCAGGCTAGGAAAGGTATAGGAAAGAAGAAGACATTCATCCAGTCACCGCACCCTTCAGCCAAAGCTGGCAAGAAAAAAAAGAATACTATGTAGTATGGAAAAGATAACATGAACTATATTTAGCAAAGCTGGGAAAAAACTTGAACAATGGATATTTTACAAACAATCTATTTTTTAATGCTTCTACAGTATTGCTCCCCATAACGGTACTAGAGAGCGCATTCTGAATGCTCAACTCACGATAGAAAAAAAAGGACTTTACCTCATTAGGGTTGAATCGTTTTCTGGTATTTTACATATCATAACGGTACTAGAGAGCGCATTCTGAATGCTCAACTCACGATAGAAAAAAAAGGACTTTACCTCATTAGGGTTGAATCGTTTTCCGGTATTTTACATATTGTCTTTGTAATCCATCTCTATTATGTGATGCAATAATTATTTTGGTAATTTTGGTGTCATTAGGGAACATTGATATTTTACAAGTGACACAATCATTAAATATTGTTTACGTTATTCTTTGATCATATAATTAAAAATATCTAGTAAGTATGTTGGGCAAGAATGTCCATTTTGGAATCCATGCTGGAAGTCAACAATTAATGAGTTTTCTTCCATGAATGTAACAGAGTTTTCTTGTAAATCATATCAAGTCATTTTGCACACATCTAATGTTAAATTGACCAACTGATTCTTGTTCAGTCCATAGCATTTAATGTGTGTTAATTTCTACTTCCTTTGTGCGTTTCCTTTTCATCTCACTCTCCCTCCCTCTGTCAGGACGGTGGAGCAATAAATGTACAAGTGAAGAAGGTTTGGTTAGGAACACATCAGAGCCTCATCACCTAGGACTGCCTCTTGCACTGTGGCACTGAGAGATAGGAAGAGAGAGAGATGCGAGGGGCTATTAATTAAGAGGGGAGAGGTGAGGGAGGATTTCGAGTGAGGATGATTTGAGATGGAGAGGGAAAGATGAGGGAGATTTAGAGGGGAGAAGAGAGAGTGAGAGTGAGCGGCAATGGAAGTGATAGGATAGAGAAGAGAGGAAGAAGGGAGAAGAGAAAGAAGAAGTGAAATTAAATTTTTGTTGCCTTGATACCCCATAAGGGGTGATAGGCAAAAATAAAAAAGAAAAGAAACAAAAGTGAGGGTGAGTGGGGTATAGTTAATTAATATGGAAAACAAGAGGGAGAGGTGAGGGCGGATATACAGGGGACAAGTGAGGAAAGATTAAGAGGAGAGATGTGAGGGGGGTTAGAGGGGAGAAGAGAGGAAGATATGACCGGGGTTTTAGTCTAATTTGTAGCAGCCCTCATAGCCTTCGTTCACCTGTCTCTTTCCCCCTACCTTGTACTCTAAACACTGAGGGGAGGGAGAGGGTGTTTTTGTAGTGTGGTACCCCTTCCGTCATTCCCTCTCACTGTCTGAGTTTATGCATATAATTTTACCTTTCTTTCCCTCCTCTCTCTCTCTCTCTCTCTCTCTCTCTCAATCCTTACACATGGCATTCAATCCTTACACAGAAGTAGCAGTTGGTGCTCAACATTTCCAGCTGCTGGAACGCTTCACTGTCATTCTGTATAAAACCAGTGCCCTAGAACATGTAGATGAAACGAGAAAGGAGCTTTATTGGTATAGTGAAACCAGCACAGCTGGATTGCTATAGAATACGCCCCTTCACAAGCCCAGGCCCCGTATAGGCATAATCTGGGTTGGAAGGGTCAATTCCGTGACGTTCATCAGAAGTAAATAAAATTCAAATCTGGCGCTGTACTGATAGTGGAGCCACCTGGTGGTGGCGCGGTGAGATATTAAGCTCCTCCTCCGCTGAATACCGCTCGCTCACTCTGTCGCGGAACACGTCTCAGTCAACATCCACGCTCCTCGCTGCTACGCTATGGTATTGTGTCACGTGTTCCTGCTATTGTTTCTTTTGTGTTCTAGTGGCTAGCCTGCTTTGCAGATGTATCGTGTGTGTATTCTAGGAGGGTTTTAGGTGTTTATGGGTTTTTTTTCTTCGTTAGGACTGAGTTCTCTTTTCCTTAGCGAAGGGGGGCTTTTCAGCCCCTTTGTTCGGAGTTTTTCTCCGTCTTTCCCCCCTTTCACCTTTTCTCCTGCCACTAGTACATTCTTCGTGTGTATTTTATCGGGGTTTCTGGGGTTTTTAGCGAGGTTAGTGGGCGCCACGTGGGACTTCACCTCCCCACGTGGTGAGCACATGGGGTCTTTGCAGCCCTTCCTCTTGCCTTCCCCAATTATTATGTGTCCCCTCTCGGTAAAGGGGAGTGAGAATTGTGCCCTGGTTCTCTCTTCCTCTCCCGGGCGGGGGTTTTTTATTTGATTTTTGGAGTTTTTCCATTATTTTTAGCCTGGAGTGTTTCTTCTCAGGCTACCGGGTCCCCTCCTCCCCCTCCTTCTGGATCCTTCTGTCCGGGGGGCCCTCTTTTACCCGCTCCATGTGGCGGGCTGTTTTGGTTTTACGGGGTTTTTCCCTGGTCGGGTGCGCGAGTGTGGGGGGTCGTGTCCTGGTCCCCGGGTACAGCGGGCGTGTCCCGCGCTTCTTTCCTTCGGGGAGGATGGGTTTCGTGTCTTCTGTGTTCCAGTGTTTGCACTTGTTAACCCATGTTTGTGTATTCTTTTCTCCCTCAGCCTACTCGTGCCCTTTGTGCTGCTTCGGGGTGTACCGTGCGGGTCTCGCCTGATGGACACCTGCACTGTTCGCCTCACGCACCCTGCTTCACTCCCTTGGGTTACGACCCTTTGGCGTGTGGTGTGTGCCGCCCCTGGGCTGAGTTGTGTCGGGTTACCTCCCCTTCTGCCCGCTCCAAGCTCCCCGCCCTTGCTTCTCTTCGTATGGCGTGGACGAGGGCTAGGAGAATGGCCCACAAACGAGACGGTTCTTCTTTGGCGTGGGTGGACCCGATTTTGGGAGCGGACCTGGGTTTATTCAGGACCCGTTACCCTTCTTCCTGTCTCTCGGAGTCTCAGGGGCTAGAACCTCCTGAGGCCCGAGAGATTGAGCCTCCTTCCCTAGACGGTACTACGACTCCTTCTCGGGGCTTAGCCCCCCGGGAAACGAGCGAGTCTGTCGCGCTGGTTCCCCCGACTACCTCACCGGTACAAGGGCCCAGCAGGGAACCCCCAGCTTCGCCTCCTGCTAGAGCTGGCTCCTCAGGCCTCTCTAGAGGACGCAAGCGTTCAGCTAAAAGGTCCCGCCACTCCAGGAAGTCCCGTGCTTGTCGCCGTTCTCCTTCCTCCTCTTCTTCGTCGTCCTCTTCCTCTTCTTCGTCGTCGGGGAGCTCTCCTTCGCCCGCCCGCAAATCCCGCAAGGGTAGGCGGGGGGGGACAGCCCCTCGTCGAGGAAGATAGTTAAGATCTTCCACACCCTTATTCCTCACGCTTTTCCTGGGGCGTCCATCGCGCAGCCTCCGGCTGTCGCTACGGAACCCGCTCTTTTTCCCCCGCCTCCCGCTGCTGCTCCCGTCGAGGGCGCGAGTCCTCCCGGGGATGGGGGAGTCCTTTTCGTGCCTCCCGTTTCCCCGGGACTCGAGTCTCCGTCGGGGGACGTAGCTGAGGAGTTGGTTACCTACGCACCTCCGTCCCCGTCACCCCCTCCTTCGGGAGACGGATACCTTCCCTACTCTTGGTCTCTTCTCCCTCCTACCTGGACCCACTCTTCGGAGGAGGGCAGACTGGTGGCTTGGTCTCCGGACACGGCTCAACCAGACGTGTGGAACTGGAGGGATGACGTCCTGGTGAAGTGGGGGGCGGATGAGAAGGGCGAGGCTATTCCCTTCTACAAGGTCCGTCCTATCTCAGCGCCCGTACCCACTTCATCTAGGGTGTCCTCTGCGGCGACCCTGGATGCGATGGGTTTTCTGGTGGAGTACAGCCAGCTGCACTTGTCCGGGGCTTGGAGGATTGACCGCTCCCACGGTAACACGGCGCTCCTCCTTTCCCCGGACGCATACTTCCCGAGGGATAAGGGCGAAGGGGACCTGGACATTCCAGCCCTTCTCCTTAAGTCCCTGGACCACCAGAGAAACAACGCGCCCAGGAAGCCCCCTCCTCCGTCTTTCCCCGTCATCCTCCCTCATTCCCGGGCCCCCCCGGGCTTGAGGGAGTGCCTGTGGAAGACGGAGAAGGAGCCCCCGGTCCCCTATCAGCTGAAGGAGCCCGATGGCAAGTTGCGACAGGCGGAGTCTGCTACCCGTCTAGAGTTGGCCCACACCATCTCCACGGGGGCAGCCACCTCGTTGATCAGGGACTGCCTCAACGCCCTTACCAACTCCTACCACGAGATGTCGGGTGTACAGCTAGCGTGAGTACCTTACTCGTGTGTCATGTTTATTAGGGATACTGGGTAGAGGGTCTCTCTGTTACTCCCGGGTACTTATCCCCGGGTTCGCTCGGTTTTTTCCTTGTTTACCCCTTACAGTGACACCCTCTCTTCCATGGCCACCGTGATGGAGGGCGTGGTGGCGATGGCGACCCACTTCATGCGGGAGGAGGCGAAGGCTTTCGCCGAGGCGAGACTGGCAGCCCGCCAGGCGGCGGCTAAATCTGCGCCGGAGATGGCACAGAGGGGAGTGGTGCGAGCTGCCCCCCTGTCCCCTGCCCTCTTTGATCAACCAGCGACAGACACAATCTTCGCCTCCCTCCCAGCGCTAATCAATTTACCAAAACCCTCCACCTCCAAGTAAGTACCTCTCGTGTTCGTCTTACCCGAGTTTTCACGGGGGTGAAATGGAAGGATTTTCGGGTCTACTTTGGTTCCTAATCATTCTGTTTGTCCGTAGGCCACGTGCCCCACAGCCATCCAGACCAGCCTACCAGCCCCAGAGGCCCTCCCAGCCCTCCAGGCTACCGAGGCCCTCCTATCCTACTCCCCCGAAAGCACACAACAGAGGGGCCAGCAGCCGTTTCGGGGAAGGGGACAGGGCTCCAAGTCCTACTCCAAGCCCAAGTCCTCCTTCAACCACCCCTCCCAGAAGGACCGCTCCACTTGAGGGTCCCACTCTGGGCTGTCTCACAGGGTGGTCAGCAGCCTGGCCCGCCCACGGCTGGGCAGCAAGGATAATTCGCCAGGGCCTGTCATGGCCCTGGATTACTGTTCCGGTGAGTAACTGTCATCTTTCCTATTCTGACATATGAATTATGCCTAATCCCGTCCTTGGGTTACCGTTAGGTCAAAATCAGATTTTCCCTTGCGGTCAAAATCTCTGCCTCTCCCGTCATTTACCCTCCAACCACCCCGGGTCCCTCGGGCCCCGGGGGATTAGGATTAACGGTACTCTCACTGACACCTGTCTCTTCCCGTTACAGCCACTACGTCTACCTCCTGCCTCAACCAAAGTGTCACTTTTGGTCGTCCCGCATGTGTTAGAAATGCGGGAAAAAGGGGTAGTGGAGCGGGCGACGGGAAGGGTCTTTCTTTCTCGTTTATTCACGGTCCCCAAAAAGGACCAGGGAAAAACGAGATTGGTGATGGACCTGAGCAAGCTAAACAAATTCGTGAAAACATTACATTTCAGGATGGTTTCGGTTGCTCAGGTCCGCACAGTTCTGAGGAAGGGAGACTGGTTAGCATCCCTGGATCTCAAGGATGCGTACTGGCACGTCCCGATCCATCCCAGGTTTCGCCGTTTTCTGGCCTTCCAGGTGGGGACCGAGACATTCCAGTTTACCAGGCTCCCTTTCGGTCTTTCTCTAGCTCCGCGAGTCTTCACAAAGCTCGTGAGGGTGGTGGTATCCCGTCTGGCAGAGGCGGGTGTTCCCACCCTCATGTACCTGGACGATTGGTTGCTTCACGCCCCTTCCAAGGAGCAGGTAGCAAACAACGTCCGGGTAGCGAGGGGAGTGCTAGAGGAAATGGGGTTCCTGTTGAACATCCCCAAGTCCTCTCTCACCCCCACTCGCAAGCTGTGTTGGCTAGGAATAGAGTGGGACTCTCTTTCGGCCACCCTCTCTCTCGCTCCAGACAACGCCCGCCGGACCCTCCGCCACGTCCGCCAGGCACATTTTTCCCGTACTTTCTCTCACCGCCAGTGGGAATCATTGCTCGGGTTCCTAAATTTTGCGGCCCCTGCAATGCCCCTGGGACGATTGAAACACAGGAGGCTGACGCGGGAGGTAAACCTCCACTTGTCCCCCGCACACAGGGACCTTCCCAGGCAAGTGTCCCCCTCTCTCCACCGCCTCCTTCGCCCCTGGCTACGTCCCGGTGCCCTGCGTCAGCGGGTCCCCTGGGTATTCCTTCCCCCGGGGATTACGGTGGCGACAGACGCATCGGACGTAGGCTGGGGTTACCAGTCTTGCCTGGGACATCAACGTTGCGGGGGATGGAAGGAAGGGGAAAGGCTACTGCACATCAACGCCCGGGAGTTGATGGTAGCGAAGGAATGGCTCAACAGACACCCTCAGTTTGCCAGGATAGGCGTCCGCTTCGATATGGACAACGTTGCGGCCGTTCAGTGCCTACAGAAACAGGGCACCGCACGGTCGGAAATTCTCCTGTCCCTGTCAGAACAGATTTTCGCAATAGCGGCCAAGAGGGACATTCACCTCTCGGCCCGCTACGTGCCAGGGCGGGAGAACGATTGGGCGGACGCCCTATCCAGGTTCAGGGGGACGTCAGTCGAGTGGCGACTGCGTCCCCTTGTGTTCGAGTCTCTCTGCCTTCGCTACGGGACACCGGAGGTGGACCTATTCGCCTCCCCATCCACGGCCCTACTCCCTCTGTTCCTGACATTCTCATCCAGAACAGAGGCGGGAGGCCCGGACGCCTTCACAGAGGACTGGAACAGGTGGGGGCATCTCTACCTCTTCCCACCCCCAGCCACTTCAGTCCTCCTGAAGGCGATCCTCAAGCTGCGCACGTTCAGGGGGAGGGTTCTCCTCATAGCCCCCCTCTGGCCAGCACAGCCGTGGTTCGGAGAGTTGTCCCGGTGGTGCCCTCAACCCCTTCAGTTGGGATCGGCGTGCCTCTCCAGCACCCTGTCTGCACCACTCCAAGCGTCACTGAAACTACACGCTTGGAGTTTCTACGGGGAGTCCTCAGCAAAAGGTTCACTAAGGAGACAGTGGACAAGATGTTGAGGGCTCATCGTCAGTCGTCGGTGCGACAATACGAATCGTGCTGGAAAAGATTCCAGGACTTCTTGCGAAGACACCCCTCCAGGGTCATCTCGGAGGACACAGTCCTGGAATTCCTCACGTGGCTCGCCGATTCCACCAACAGGGCCCCGGCGACGGTGCTTGCGCATCACGCAGCCCTGTCTGATCCCCTCCTCCTGGGTTTTAACATTAAGGTTTCGGAGAGGCCTCTCTCTCTCCTGAGGATGGGGATTCGGGCGGGGACCGCACCTCACCGGGCCCAGACACCCTCCTGGTCCCTTCACTGCGTCCTTTCCTACCTGACCTTCGAGGGGGTCCCTCTGGAGGTTTGTCACCTCCTCCAGAAAGCTCTCTTCCTGCTCGCCTTAGCTACAGGTTACAGGGCATCTCAGTTGGCAGCCCTGACCCGTCACACAGCCTTTTCTTCCGTAACCCCTAACCTTACTTCCTTAACCATCTCCCCCTCTCCTGCTTTTCTAGCTAAGAACGAGCAGGCTGACGACAGAATTGGCCCTCTCGCAGTACCCTCGTTCCTGAGGGATGGAAATTTCCACCCCCTCTGCCCAGTCCACGCCTTTGTAGCATACGTGGAGGCGACGAGAGGGGCTTCTCCGGACCACCTCTTCTACAACTCTAGGTCCGGTAACCCTCTCTTCCCTAGGTCAATCGCTCGCCTTCTCTGCCGAGTGATAGAGAACGGGGATCCCGGACACGCCCCGAGGGCTCACAGCGTTAGGGGCGTGGCCTCCTCCCTCGCCTTCCTCAGGACTCACTCGGTGGAGAGGGTCAGGGATTTGGGGGGCTGGGCTTCCACTTCCTCCTTCAGGACGAGGTACCTGTTCCACTCGCTCTCCCCTACCCCCTGTGTGGCTATGGGTACTCCACCTTCTATTCCCCAGGGTCCCCGCGGGAGACACATGGGGGGGAGGGGCCGCCCGAAGAGAAAAGGTCGGGTGACTTAAGTCCCGTCACTATCATCCCATACCTCATCCACATCTTGTACAGCTTCATGCTCATCCCCATTCTTTACGTGTACATATGGTGAGGGAAAGACAAAAATAAATTACATTGTTACGGAATTCTTGTGTATTCATTTTCCAAACAATTACTTTACTATGATGAGTGACAGGATATATTATTACACAGGATATCTGGATCCTAGTGTCCTCCTTCATCCCCTCGGGATCACATTACCTGAGCGAGGGCCATAGCCCTAACTCAGAAGACTTGAATGAAGGGGGGGGGGGAGGGGGGGGGTTGCCATGGTCACCTCCCCCCTCCTCTCCTAGACCCGAACCCTCGAGTCTGCCTATAAAGACTTTATGTGTAACAATTCTGGTCTATAACAGAATGGTCTACGGGTATATGGTATAAGCTACTACTGCCCCACCACGGCTACTCACCTAGCCAGTGTCGGGAGGGGCATTAGCTTCTGCCTCACCGGGCTCGGTTACCTTTCCGGCCCTCCGCTCTCAACCACTCTTAACTAGCACGTGATTGCCTCCACCTCACCTCCCACCTACCGCATCGCATGCATAGCAATCTAGCTGTGCTGGTTTCACTATACCAATAATAGTGCATTTGTCGCGGCTTCTACCCGCTTAAATTGTATTTATTGGTTGTGAAACCAGCACAGCTTTTACTGTCCCACCCACCTCCCGATGCGGCAGGCATTCACTTCTTTCTCATTGGAGTGAGCGAGCGGTATTCAGCGGAGGAGGAGCTTAATACCTCACCGCGCCACCACCAGGTGGCTCCACTATCAGTACAGCGCCAGATTTGAATTTTATTTACTTCTGATGAACGTCAAGGAATTGACCCTTCCAACCCAGATTATGCCTATACGGGGCCTGGGCTTGTGAAGGGGCGTATTCTATAGCAATCCAGCTGTGCTGGTTTCACAACCAATAAATACAATTTAAGCGGCTAGAAGCCGCGACAAATGCACTAGTTTTGCCAAAATGGCAAGACAATGGAGGCTCTCCCCCCAACCCAGGATGCACTGTTGCAGCATTGTAAGCGAGTTGTTTATCAGAGTGGAGTATGGTGCACCAGTGAGCAAAGCGAATAATAACATGCACCGAGTCTAGAAGGCTGGGGTTGGACTCTCGGTGAGGACAGCCAGTCGTGGGTTCCTGTGTGGACCACGTTACCTGTGGCATGTGAGGCCTGCAGTGAACTAGTCAAATGTAGCTGCAAGAGTCCAAAAGGATCTGTTGCAAGGTGTGCATGCAGAAAGGGCAACTGGAAGTGCGCTGAACTCTGCAGTTGTCGTTGTCAGAAGTGACGCAAGTATAAAACATTAGTCTGATGACAACATATTTTCATTTATACAGGTAAATTTCATGTTAATAAAATCAAACTACCCATTTTCTAGATCAGTGGTTCGAACCCCCCCTGTAAGCTTCTGGAGCACCCTAGGGAGCGCGCCCCCAGTTTAAGAACCATTGTTCTAGATGTTATGGGTGTATTCCTTGACCATGAATATATGTGTTTAGACACCAAGATCATGATCTTAAGTGGATTAACTGCTGAGATATTGGTAGATATAGGTTTTTATGTGTTGATAATCATAAAAATCCAAGATGGCTGCCATAATGTGTCGGGAGAAAGTGGTTCCTATCAAAAATGGAAAGGTAAGGCTATGGGTAGCATATGGAGGAGATGCTATTGTAGTATTCTATATCTCAGTACGCAGCAGGGTATGCCAAACTCCACAAAATCAACATGTGTTTATTGGTGAGGGGTGAAGCACATACAAGTACAGTATAGGTACACAGTAACTGGAACAAGGTATCACTCATAGAGGAGGAGTATGCGTTGGTGAGTGTGAGCCGGTTGGCTAGTCTTCTGTTGTCCTCTCTGTACTGCTCCCGAAGATGTTCTGCCTCTCCCTCTGTTGTCTGTACCAATTTATATCGTAGGTCAGAGGGCGGAGCTAGTAATCAAAGTAATTCAATCTGGGCCTAGCCAATGGTATGAGTTGGGAGGCGTGGCTTACCCAGGTAGGTCTAGAAAGTTCTTTGTGGGTGCAGCTTCCTGTGTGTCTGAGGTGAGTAGATAATCCGTACCCTGTGGCAAACCCTTTCTACCTGTGACATGACCTGAGGTGTGTGACTACCTGCCATTCCTTTACATTTGTGTGGGTGTGTGTCTGTATGTGCGCAAGACAGTACTCCCCCCCCCCTCCCAACAAAAATAATATAAGTACATACATGTAAATATTAAGCCTAATGGGCTATACTTGAATACATTGATGAGGGCATTTTTATAAACAATAGGCATGATAGAATGTATTGCAAAACATTTAAGTATACGGTGAAGATATCTGCCTTGTTGAAATCATAATGATGTGGTTATGTTGGTGACTGAAAGAATTGAGGTCATCTGACCCGTCTCCCTGTGTGCAAGATGGTTCCCTTAGGGTTGAAATCACTGAGGGTATGATTTGCTTGAGTGGTGGGATGGATTGGGGTATGTGGAGGTTGAGGGGGGTTGGTGAGTACTTGCTGTGGGGGTGTAGGGAGGTTAGGGGTGGATAGTGGTTGGATGCAGGGGTTGTGTTGGTAGGGAAGAGGATTAGGAGCAGGTGTGCTGATTTGTCGTGTTGTTGTGGGGGTGGTTGGTCTGGGTGTTGTTTGGGTGAGTAGAATGTGTTGAAGGAGAGGAGGATCAGGGTTGGGTACTGGTGGGGAGAGTGGTATGGGTTGGTTAGGTTTTGGAGCTGGAGGGGGATTAGAGCGGATCTTGGTGGCGACTGATGACGGTGGGGGGAATTCAGATGGGTGATAGAGCGGGATTTGTTGTGTTAGGATGGGCAGCTTGGTGTGTTGTAGGTCTGGAGGTATATGGGCCGCCTTGACTCTGTCTAGAGAGGCAGTATAGTCATGTCCCTTTCTCTCCACTGTTATTATTTTGTCGTTCCTCGTCACCACTGGGAACGGCCCCTCATACGGTCGCTGGAGGGGTGGTTTGGTATGGTCCCTGCAAATAAAGACCTCCTTGGCCTCCTGCAGGTCATGGGGCACATACGTTGTCCTATGGGCTGGGGTACGTGGTGTGGTGGGTTGTACCGACTGCATGGCACGGAGATTGAGGAGCACAATTGGTAGGGCGGCCACCCAGTCAAAAGGTTGATCCTGAGCTCGTAATGCCTCCTTTAGGCGTCTGTGGAAGCGTTCGACTAGGCCATTCGACTGAAGGTGGTAGGCTGTAGTCCGATGTCTAGTGGTGCCCAGAAAGTGAAGGAGGTCCTGCCAGGCATGTGACTCGAACTGTGGTCCTTGGTCTGTTATGACTGTGACTGGGGGACCAAACCTCGATACTCAGCTGTTAAGGAAGTGGTAGACTGTGCGTTCTGTGGTGCAGTCTCTCATTGGTGTAGCTTCTACCCACCTGGTGGCCCTATCAATACATGTAAGGATGTATCTGTTGCCATGGGAGTCGGGAAGGGGCCCCACTATGTCAATGTGGACTGTGTGGAACCGTTGGGTGGGTGTAGGTATAGCTTGCAGTGGGGTTCTCGTGTGGCGATGTACCTTTGAGGCACGTGAGGCAAGTAGACACCCACCGGCGTATATCTTGTCTCATTCCTGGCCACACGACACGTTTGCCGATAAGCTGTTGTGAGCCTTTGATCCCTGGGTGAGCCTGGCCGTGGAAGTGGTGGAATAATTGATGACGGAATTACTGGAGAATGATGGGGCGTGGGATGCCGCATGACATATTGAACCACAGCTTATGTGTTGAGCCAGGTATTTGCTGCTGCAGTAGCTGGAGAGCTGTAGGGTCTTCAAGGAGTTTCTTTAGCTGTTCATCTCCTTGTTGTGCCTCTGCAATAGCAGCGTAATCTACTGGTCCTTCAGCCGCCACGATGGTTGACACCCCCCGTGACAGGGCATCCGTCACCGCGTTGTCTTGTCTCCTTATATGGCGGATGTCTGTTGTGAACTCAGATATGTATGCCAGCTGTCGTGATACTCGCGGGGTGAAGTTGTCCCCCTTCTGTGCCATGGCATATGTGAAAGGCTTGTGGTTTGTCAGTATATGGAACTGTCTGGCCTCCAGGAAGTGATGGAAGTGCCTCACAGCTTCGTATATGGCCAGCAGCTTTTTATCAAATGCGCTGTACTTGCGTAGGCAGAGGTTAAGGCTCTTGCTGAAGAAGGCGACAGGTGTCAGAGCGCCGTCAACCTCCTGCTGAAGGACTGCCCCCACGGCCTCTGCCAATGCGTCTGTTGTGAGAACTGTTGGCACATGCGGGGCTGGGTCATTGTGGCCATTTGTTCTTTGATGCTGACGAAGGCTTGTTCCGCACTGTCGGTCCACTGTAGGGGCTTGTTGGATGATGTGAGAACTGTTGGCACATGCGGGGCTGGGTCATTGTGGCCATTTGTTCTTTGATGCTGACGAAGGCTTGTTCCGCACTGTCGGTCCACTGTAGGGGCTTGTTGGATGATTTCTTGGTGCCTTTGAGTAGTTCATTGAGAGGCGCCAGGGTGGTAGCTGCCTGGTGGAGGAAACGGTGATAATAGTTGATGAGTCCCAGGAATTCCTCAGTTTGCGTACTGTGTTTGGTTGGGGGAAATCCCAGACGGCTGCCACCTTCTGTGGTAGTGGTGAGATGCCTCTGGCCGATACCCTGTGGCCCAGATAATCCAACTCAGGCGCCCCCAGGATGCATTTGCCTGAATGTACTCGGAGCCCAAACTCCTGCAGGCGGTTGAACAGCTGCCGTAGGTGCGTTGCGTGCTTCTCAGATGAGGGGGATGTGATGAGTATGTCGTCTTTGTAGACCTTAACAAAGTCCAGGCCCTTCGTCGCTTGCTGCCACGGGAATCTGGTGAAACGCCTTGATGAGGTCCACCTTTGAGAATATCGAGGTCCTGAAGAGCTGGCCATGGAAGTCCATGATGTGGGGTATAGGGTAACGGTCCGGTTGTGTCATCGCGTTGAGGGCACGATAATCCCCACATGCCCTCCACACACCAGGCTGTGTTTTCGGGACCATGTGTAGTGGGGAAGCCCAGCAGCTTGATGAAGGGCGAGCCGCCTTCTCATTGAGCATCAGGTGGAATTCTTGTTGTGCTGCTTGCAGGCGTGGCCTGGCAAAACACGGCGGCCCTGTGGTGACGATGATGTGTTCAATGTTGTGGTTTATTTTTCCTGGCTGGGGGTCCGTTGAGAATAGTAGTGGGAATTCACGTAGTATGGTGTCGAACTCTGACTCCTGACGAAGGTGAGAGATGAATGGAAACTCTGCCAGACATGGAGCTGCTGGCAAGTATGTCTTGGTGAGCTGATGCTGGAGTCGGCGGCGTTTGGTATCCACCAGTAGGACGTGGGAGCTCAGGAAGTCCGCCCCCAGGATGGGTTGTCCTACGTCAGCAACCAGAAAATTCTACTGGAAGGTGTGGTTGGGCGCCAGAGCCAGGTGGCATGATTAGATCCCATATGTGGCAATGGGTGTGCCGTTAGCCTCCACCAGATCGTATGATGGGTGACCCGTGCAGGCATGCTTCCCCTGGGCAGGTACGAGGCTGAGGGTTGCGCCTGTGTCAATGAGGAAACGTATACCTGATAGCCTATCCTGAATCCACAAGAGTGGACGAGAGAAGTGTAATTAGTGAGGGAGAGAAAGAAAAAGAAAAGGAAAATAAGATCTTAAATAAACACGAAACATGGATAGGTAGATACAAGGCCAAGAGATATACCTTTTGGCCTTGGGTAGATAGATAGATAGGGGTGGGAGGTATGGCATAAGGGGAAACATCAGAATGAAACAAGGAAACAAAGGAACTGAACTGAGTAAAGGAGAGTGATAGAGAGAGGGAAAGGGATACATATTTTGAAGTGTAATGGTGGAAACACATGTATGAGTGACACAATAAGATGTACAGCTCCGGACAGATCAAGCGACAACACTCTATCCATCATCGACTTGGTTTGTGCCTCGTCGGATCTGGCAACAGTTGCAGGTAGAGGGAGGGGGGATTTTAGTGGGAGAGGAGAAGAGAAATGTGGGCGGGGCTATATATGAGGTAATGTGTGTAGCAATCTGACTGGTGGGAGGGAAGTAAACGAATGATCAGGTAGAGGAGACGTGTGTCAGGAGGAATGAATGAAGCAAACACTGTGAATGGTGTCGAATCAGTGCATACTGCATTAACGTAGGTGGATATAAGAAAAAAATATGATGATTTGAGACGAGGGTGAGGGGGAAGAGTTTTTTTTTTTTTTTTTTTTTTTAAATTAATTGAGCCGTAGCATCAATCAACAGGCAGGCAACAATACATACGGGTAGGCGTGACTCATGAGAATACAATGACTACAACCACACATACACACGCACACACACACACACACCACACACACACATCACGAAAACATAACAGAATGGAGCACAAGCATACAGACAAATATTACATTATGACCTACTTAAATCCACCAAAACGAGGGTGGCGTACCAGAAGTTCCTCCAGAACCTGGTGGTTCAGCAGGCAATAGTGCTTTACAGCATTAGCACGAGGCGCTCGACACAAGCAACACTAAGTGAAGGGAGGCTCACCCTGCATTCCAGCAACCTGCCACGGTGGCCGGTAACCAAGCCTCAAACGAGCAGAGACTACATTGTGCCTCCGAACCATGAGGCCTCGACGACGGTAGGAATATTTGTGACGGCAGACAGACTCATAATGTGTGATGGAGATGCTGAAGGGCCTCTCTACATCCCTGCGTCGCCGTACAGGGAGGAGAGCGGCGGAGCGGACTTTAGAGAGGTAACATGTCAGGGAGAGAGGACGTCCAACACCATGAGGAGGCAGATGGCAGGCTTCCTTTGCGAGTCTGTCAACTGTACCATTGTGACGTAAACCTACATGGGATGGCACCCATAAAAATTTGACAGTCAAGTTACGATGACGCAATATGGACAAAAACGATAAAATCTGCTGAACAACAGTAGAGTGTGTGGGCTGAACACTAGAGAGAGAATGAAGGGCAGGTCTGGAGTCACAAAAAATGGCAGCATTCACTCCACGTTGACAAACAAGACTAACAGCATCCAGAATGGCATAAAGTTCACACAATGTTGAGCTAGAGTGGTTACAGAGACGACGGCCAACCCAGCCCCCTGGAGGTGACTCCATGTCAGGTGAGAAAACGGCACAACCTGCTGCACCATCCACTTGCAATGAGCCATCAGTGTAGAGGCAGTATGGATCTGTGATGGAGGACGTCACTGTTTCTATGTGTTCCAGAGCCAACTGCCGCTGTAGAGAAGGCAGTTCCGACTTGGAAGTAGGTGTGAAGCTCACATCAGGTGTTGGTAGCATCCACGGAGGGGGTCCTGGGGGGACGTCGGCCACCATTATATCTATATTAAGACTACGGAGCATATAGGAAACAGACCTTATAAGAGTACGTCCAGCAGGCAGTATGGGAGGGACCGGGTAGTTTGGTCTAAGAAAAGTCCTGACTAACTGAGAGTAATGGGGTGAAAGATGTGGGAAATGGAGGCACTTGACAGTAAAGCAAGTAACATTAGAATAAATTCTCTCCACTAACGGGGGAAGACGCAACTCACGCTGCATGTTCACTATCCTGGTCGACATTGGACAACCGAGAATTATTCTCATTGCTCTATTCTGAAACTTTTCTAAAGTTTCCAGAGTAGCCCTAGGAAGTTGAATCAGAGCAGGGGAGAGGTAATCAACAACTGAATGGATAAAAGCAATATAGATAGTCCTGGCTACTGGGATGGAGATGCCCGAGGAGTTGTTAGTGAGCCATTGAAGTGGCGTAAGTCGGCGCTGGAGACGACCCAATAAGTCCTGGACAATGGGATGGTCTTGAGGTCTGGCAGGGACAATTGGCCAACTATTGACTGGTGCGCCCAGGTAGCGATACTGGGAACACATGGGAATGACAGTCCCTCCAATGGTGAACACTGGCCGAGCTTGAGGAAGGCGGCAGGTGAATATTCTGCTCTTATCTAGGGAGACAATAATGCCACAGTGAGAGGAGGACACAGAGAAGGAGTCAAGAAACCGCTGGAGATCCCTTGGTGAGGTAGAATGAACACAGATATCATCAGCATAGCACGTAATTGTAGTTCCAGGTATATCAGGGAGAGAAGTGAGCAGCCGATGCATCAGAATATTAAATAACAATGGGCTGAGAACACCACCTTGAGGCGTACCAAGAAGAAAACTGCGCAAAGGACTGAGCGCACCACTGAAAAACAAACGGGAGGTCCTGTTACTTAAGTAGCCCCGAATCCACCGTAATAGATTACCCTTTATCCCAAAGTCAACCAGTTGATCCAAAATGACGTCTCTATTAGCAACATCGAAGGCACTTCGAAGGTCAATGAAGGCCACCACACTGTCCCTGTTAAGGCGAGTGTACAGGTCGACTAGGCAGTGGTGTGTGCTCCGCTGGGGAAGGAAACCAAACAGCCATGGAGAAAGGCGATCCTGCAGTCTGTACATGAGACGATTGAGTAAGATTCTATCCATAACTTTACAAAAACAGGATGTCAGGGAAATAGGCCTGAACTTCGCAGTGCCGGGCTTAGGGATGGGTATTATTGTGCTGCTGGTCCAGGCTCGTGGTACACAACCATCACGAAGACAAAGATTGTACAGTAGAAGTAGAGGGTTCCCAGGAACTTGTTGAAGTAGGCGCAGCACAGCATAAGTAATACCATCATCACCAGGGGAAGAAGCTCTACCCCGAGAGAGAGCACGTCGCAACTCCTCCTCAGTTATCACCTCTGCATCATCGTCATCATCTTGCAACAGAGCAGACATTAGACGTAGCCAATGGACAGCAGCACGGGAAGTGAGTGCATCTTGTATGTGGATGGGTAGACTGGTTGAGGTAGATTGTTCTGACCAGGCATCGACAAGTTGTTGGGCATAGTCGGCGGGAGTGTGATGACGAGCAGTGGCCGGTGTTTTTTTAACAACCCGACGGATGAGGTGCCACATAGAAGCCACACTTGTTTGCTGGTTGATGCTGTCCGTGAACCGCTGCCAAGACTCAGTGTTAGCACACTCCTGCAGGGCAACTAAAGCGTCCCTAGACATCTGGTAACGATGGAGCAGGTCAGGGGTTAGGTTGGCTTGAAACAATAGGCCATCACGTTCAGCCTCCTCCTTTGCCTCCTGTATACGTGCATCCAGCGTCCAGGAGTGGGCAGTATGGCGATGCTGGAGGTGTGGCCCGGAGACGTATAGCCTATAAAAGTCATGAGTAGCAGATACAAGATCAGAGTACAACTGTTCAGCTGATGATATGTCAAATGTAGGGAATACATGGGCCATGAATAAGATGTAAGTCGGGCAATATTTAGAGTGGCTGAAGCACTTGACCCAGCAGTTAGAGAATAATGAAACCGAAGAGCGATGTGATCAGAGAATAAGTCTGGCACGGAGTAGCACAGGACCCGAGATGCTATCAGGCCAGACGAGAGGATGTAATCCAGAGTACCTCCCCGGCAATGAGTGGCACCGCCAGTGTCCCAGAGTGTCAGATGATGCTTGCGGATGTATGAAAGGAGACGAACACCATTACGATTAATAGAGCCAGAACCATCACCCAAATCAGAATGCCGAGCATTAAAATCTCCCATATAAACCATACCACGCACTGTTGGAGAAGGAAGAGCCTCAAGAGTGAGTCTAGCTGGGGCAGAATAGACATTACATAGTTGTAGTACTCCATTCCCAGGTAGAAACTCAAATAGCTGAAAGGTCATGTCAGGATCAGTGGAGGTACGGAGAAGGCGATGTGGCAAGGAGCTATGTATGTAAGTCAGGAGACCATTCCTTACCAGATGAACATATGGCACATAACCTGAGAGAGGAGGAGCTTGCCCAGCAGCGAGCGGCCGTCCTGGAAATGCTTCCTGGAGAAAAATAACACTGGGATGATGACGAAAAACATAGGCCTTGAGTTGAGTGAGCTTAGCATAACTGGTGATACCACATACATTCCAGGAGATGACATCCAGCCGGCAATCACTAGCGAACTCTGTATTTGGAGGTAGAAGTCCGGTGAGTGGGGGCAAATGAGCGACCTGGAGAAGAAGATGGACCAGGAGAAGGGACTGACTCGAAAAGCTTTTCAAGGCGAGATGCAACAGTATCCATCTTTTCGGTAAGGGTAGTGACAGTTGAGATGATGGCCTGCTGAGCCTCGACCAAGGTGGAGAGTTTGGAGTCATTGGCAGCCTGCGCGGCAACTAGCCCATCAATCCTGGCTTCAAGGGCAGAAAAGCGGTTCTCGAGAGCCGTACATTGTGCCATGAGGGTAGCAACAGACTTGCGGAGGGCCATGTCTGGAGGTGAGGCAGGGCTGGTAGGAGGAGCAGACTGGGGAGGTGGCGGTGGTGGAGGCGGAGCAATAGTAGTGACAAGAGCCTGGACCTGACGCCGAGTACATCCATGCCACACGTTAACCCCTGGCTGAAGGCATCGTGGACACTTTCATCGAGACGTATCCTCAGGATGTGAAGGCTCAGAGGTGGAGGCAGCAGGACGTGATGGTTTGCCCCTGACAGGACACGTCTTGGAATCATGGTCGGCAGCACACCATGCACACTTCGGCCTGGCAGAACAGTACCAGGAGATATGCCCCACACCCCAGCACCTGTAACACCAAGGCTGGTCATTATGAAGTTTCCTCACCTCACACGGTGGAAGACAAGGGAGGAAATCAAAGGAAATCTCATTTGGAGGTGGATCAGGTTGACTCAAGACAACAACAATACGGCTAATGGAGGAACCATCTTGGAAAAAACGACGGGCAAAGTACACACCAGGGTATCCCTTAGCAAGTTTCGGGTCAACATCAATAGGAAAACGGGTAAGGATGTAGCTGGGGAACTTACGAGGCCTCTCGGGCGAGTCTTCAAGAATGAGAGGCAGAGACAAAAATTCACCAGCCTTCACTCTATCAATGATATCCTGACGCTTCCTAGAGATGTAGACAAACCGGGAGGTGACAGCAGCCATCCTCACTTCAGCCAGTTCACGCTGCAGCTGGAAGGCCCTGTTGACATCAGACAACCAACGCAACTTTGTGTCCGTAGATGGGTTCCCAGAGAAGGAGAGCTTGACATAGGCATTTCTTGGGGCAAAAGCAGGAAGGTTGGAGGAGGGCAAGGAGTTGGTATACAAGGAAGAAACACCACGTTGAGGCAGAGAAGGTACGTCATGCACAGCTGAAGCACCCTTGGCAGCCGGAGGCAAACAGTCCACACCATCGGAATCCTGCAAGGAGTCGGACGAGGCATCAACGGGTCGCTTGGTAGAGGTTGAGGAGGTGGAAGGCTGCAACCTGAGCTGCGGAGTGCCCGAGGAGAGGGGGGGAGGGTTGCGAGAAGGCAGCTCAGGCCAGTGATCCTCGATAGGAGACTCATCCTCCTCCGACATGGCCAAGTCGGCCTCCAGGCAGGAAGCCACATCCGAATCCGCGCTCTCCATTAGGCCAGGCAAGGCCTAGATGGGAAGCGAACAACTGAACACACACGAATACACGAACATACACACACAGAACCACAATAAAAATAAAAATAAACCAGAAACAACAATACCACAAACGGCAAAACCACAAAAAAAAACGAGATAGAAAATATAAACAACCACTATAACACCACAGACACAACAACACACAAACAAGAACGTTGAAACAAGACAAACAACAACATAAACAACAACACAGGCAGAGCGCCAGGAACACGTCTTCACTCCAGGAAGGTTGGGGTGAGACTGGGGAAGAGGGTAAGACAAATGTAGATGATTATAGGTATATGATATGTGGGATAAAATATTATTAGATTATACTTAAGGTGGGATAAAATATCATTAGATTATACTTAAGGTGGGATAAAATATCATTAGGTTATAGAATATAGGAAATGAAATGTTGTGGATGAATCGTGAACACGAAAGAGAGAACGAAAGAGAGAGAAGTGGAGGGGAGGAGGGAGGTGTAAGCTGCAGGGGCCGGATCCAAGAAACTTAACAACGTCGGTAACTCGAGTTAGCGACGTCGGCCACTACCGACGCGATCCAAGAAGCAAAATCATGACGTCACGGGCGCGTTAGCGACGTCGTTAATAACAACACCTCGGGAGGTGTAGTAAAAGCTGGTAGAAGTTAACGACGTGCACCATATGGGCTCAGATATCATCATATTTAGTGAATATTTCTCATTGATTACAGTGGAAATTGATATCAATATATATTTAAAGACGGCAAGATGTAAACAAAGTGCCGTTAAACATGCAAAAAGCATGCTAGACAACATTTCAAGTACTGCTTGTACTGTACATCGGTGACTGGTCTGAGTGGTCTCACAATCTCACACTGCCAGTCAGCGGACTGAGGCTACTTCACCATGGACTACGTGTTGGCTGACATGGCAGCAAGGGCTCTAAGGAGAGAGAGGTGCATTCGAGACAGTCTGGACCCTCTAGCTCTCAATGACAACGAGCTGATAGGCACTACCACTTAACTCGGCATGAGCTGACGCAGCTCATTGATGAGTACATATTGAATAAATAACGATTATTTCAGGTCCAACACAAGCAAGCATCAGCAGAATATTCACCAGAATAACAAACATCATGAGTACCAAGGCTGCTGAGGAAATTAATATGCCATCAACACCACAACAGTTGTGAACATCAGCCCAAGCCTTCAGCAGGGTCACCAACTTCCCACGAGTAATTGAAGCTATAGATGGTAAGCTTCATAGTTTTATTGATGAAATCCATAATGCTAGTTGTTTTCCTTGTTGTTAGAACCCAATCATATAGAGACATGCTTCATAATAAATTATCAGTCTCCCCCCACCAACATTGTTGTGATTCTTGGCTCTACAACATACAAGGTGTAAGAGAGGTAACAGTTTTTTACCCTCAATATTAACTTCAACCTTAACTTGTGTACTTTCCTCTTGAGGAATTATATTGGTTTGGCTTATATAATACTGTACCTGTATACAGTCCTGTATATACTATGTCATTCCTTTGTTTAGAGTATGAGGCAGACAGATAAAATTGATCCTATTGTTACACAATATATTAATGTTTATGCTATGTATGCAGGTACACACGTTGCCATCAAGGCTCCAAGTATTGATGAGTCCATGTACTGTACGTCAATAGAAAAAGATTAAATTAACTAAACTTTCAAGTTATTTGTGATGGAAATGGCTTGATCATCAATTATTCTGCCAGATTTCCAGGTACTGTACTGTATTTCATGTACCTAGATTTAAATAATGTGTGTAAATAAGAAATTTTGTGTAAGGTACTGTTTAGTATATGGTCTATATTATTGCATACCCTTGTATATGAAAAATTTCCCAAAACCTGCATGGTTATATCTCTTTAAAAATCAAGTTTGATATAAAAAGTCTTCCCATTTACACTAGGGTTGCCAAGTGTATTAAAACATTATATATATGTGAGGGCTTCTTGGCATAACATTTGAAGTAGAACCACATGCTTTAATACATGTGTCACTTTGCAGGATCCACTCATGATGCCTACATTTGAAGGAACAGCAACTTGAAGCAACACTTTAGTAGAGGCACTTTGGGGACTACTTACTCCTAGGTTGGTATCAGGAGATGTTTTAACAAGTGTACAGTTCTAAGGCTGTATGATATACATATTCCTCCCATGTGAGTTTATGTATGGTTATATATGTATGTACAGTATGTATAAATAGTTCATCTTTCTGGTAACAATGTGTTGCAGGTGACAGTGGGTACCCATTGGAGCCTTTTCTCATGACCCCAGTCACCAATCCCACAAATGAGGCAGAAGAACTCTACTACAGGGCCCTTGTAAGAACAAGGGTCATTGTGGAGCTGACCTTAGGAGTTGTGAAAAATCGCTCCAGGTTAATATCCCTTCGGTTTCAACAAATCACAAGCAAACTCTATATATAGTTATAATTTGCTCCCTCTCCAAACCTCAATTCTAATTTCATAAGAGTTTCCAATCAATGGGAAGGTTTCTAAATCTTTTGACTTTATAATGAAATGAAAATTTCACCTTTATTAATGTATTTCATATGATTACTTTTCGTTCACATTGGTCCATAAAATCCACTGTTACATTTTCCTTTTATATCCCTCTAATAAATGGTATCTAACAGATGTATTCATCGGTTTGGTGGAGAATTACAGTACACTCCTTTGAGATCTGCAAAGATTGTAAGTGCTTGTCTCCTGCTGCACAACCGGTGTGTCAGTAGGAGTATTCCTGATCCTAACAATGTAAGTATACACTGTGGCTTAGTATTTATTGTAGCATTAACTTACCTTACTGTACTACTATATAAGTACAATGAGACACCAGTAATTACTTCAATTACAGTAATTATTATAATACTGTACAATGCAATCTCTGCAATTGCACTGCTTCAACCCTGAAGTTTGTCTTAATATATCAATGTTTTTCAGTGATTTCTAAAATCCCTTAATACCTTCATTTTCCAGCATCTACCAGAAGAGGACATGCCTATTGAGGCCCATGTAGTTGGAGCTGGTGATCGTGGTGGCACGGGTAGACAGACACATGACGAGATCATACCGGAGTTTTATGGTCGAAAGGGGGTTCAAAAAAATAAAATTATGTCATGGTTACTAGTGTATTTATTTACCAACTTATTATGTCTGTGTCTGTTGGTGTTTTGCTATATGTTTTTTTAATGTGGCATGTGACAGAATGTTTGGTAACATTGGTACAGTATTGGCATGCAGAATCACCAAACTATATATATACTGTATATCTATTTCCTAAGTTGGTGTTATCGGTTATATTTACATTACGATTACATGGTTTTTCCAATGGGATCTTGAATGTTTATTGTGTTGCTGGAATGTGTGACTGTATGCAGTTCAGTGTTATTTACAGTATGCTCCTAACTTAGCTAGGAGCATGTGTGACGGTGATGTGAGAATGATAGATAATGTAATTTATAATATGAGAATTACAACTTACCTTGCCCGGTTAATTTATGATCTTCGTTGGTTGGCTGCAGCGAAGAAAGTACTCAGGGTTAACTCCCCGTTTTAGGCCTCAAGCACCACGCACATAATAAATTTTTATGTTAAGGGTTCTTCCCGATATATATGTATTTATATAGATAACAAATCTACTGGTGCATTTAAACAACCAATTGCAAATTTTCTATATTTATTCAACTCCAGTATGCCAACATGAATAAATTAATTTCACACACACACACACACTCACGCAACGCTAACTAGCTACTCGCTCTCGCTACGTCTCGTTCGTATACGTGACGATAGTCTAGGTTACGTTAACACTTGTAGTAATTCTATCAATTGTTACGCGAGTTGGAATATTTCTTAATGTCTCACACTTGGGAATAATTTAGAGTCTCACAACACACTCGTAATTTTCAAAGATCCAGCTCCCCCTCACCTTAATTCACTTACTGAACCACCGTCGATGCAACTGGCCAGTATACAACTGTAAAGCCTTGGAATCGTGGTAATATCCAACGAATTCGGCGTCTACGTTGATCCTTCCCCACTCAACACGTGGAGGATTAATTCAGGCAAGCGGAAGCTAGTTTATACGAGTGTTGTCTCTCCAAGTGTCCTGTTCCAACTGACCCAATTCTTCCTCCTTAACTGGTTCAAAATTTCTCTGACTCCTCCTCCTATCTTTGTTCGTTTTTCCTAACTGGCTACGATTTACATTGTACCCACTTATACTTGAGTTATACCTGCAATTTCAATTTACCTATGGCGTGTTAATAATTCCCGATAATTCCCCTCCACTTCACGATCATTTGCAATACCATAAGTTACCCTGGTAGCATAAATGATTAATACAAGTTGTAATTAACCTGCGAACACCTATAGGACTGGATGTGGCAATTTCAGTTGAAATCTGACCTTCCTTACCCTTTTTTAATTACCTGGTCTATTTTTGGATACTAATCCGGTACCTGCAGATTAACTAGCTGCACCCCAACTTAACCCACTCCTGTCTCCTTTGTCTCATGAATGGAATATTCCAGAACCTTCTCTAGAACATTCTATATTGAGACCAGTATGGAATTTTCCACTCTCTGTAATTCAAATTACGTCACGAGTATTATGTCTGACTCGTGACATTCGCCCACACAAAGAGACATTGCTCTATGCAATGTTTAATAGATTCGTGAAGTGGTAACGACGCCTTTGCATGTATAACTATTACAATAACAATTCATCCACACTTCACTTATTCTTGTATGTGTCAATTACTATCACCAGTTACGTGTTCATTTTTGCCAATGAGTGGAAAACTCCCAACAGTTACTTTAGCTTTTCAATCTTAGGAAGAAACTCCGAGACAAGAATGAATGTACCTGGTAATTTCTGCTCAGTACAATTTGTACACATTTAAGCAATATATAAGTGTGGTGTAAGTAATGCATTGTGTATTTGTTACATAATATGTAAGAAAAATGCAATAATATCTCTGGAAGGCAATACATATATTAGTGAATTATCCGAGCCTTGGATCAGAGTAAACCGCTAGAATCTGTGTCTTGGATAAGTTGCACCAAATACAATACATAGAACATCGGATTTTTCCCAACACCCTAGGAAACCCCTTGATCTGAGTCGCATAAGACTCGTGCTCGTTGCGCTCGGAGAGGTAACAATTACGAGCAATTCGACCCGGAGGATACTTCTGCCGGTCGATCTTCGCATGAATATTTACTCGGTTAACACTAATTAACGAGCAATCGTGACATAAGGTCCGCCCCGACATTAGCACTTCCCTTTATGTATCGCACAGTGAAGTTGAACTGTTGCAGATAGAGGGCCCAGCGCATAAGTCGTGCGTTGGCGTTCTTGGATGTACGCAAACTCTCCAGAGGCATATGATCGGTTTCTAACACAAAATTATCACCATACAGATAGTAGTAGTATTTCTTAATACCTTCTACTACTGCCAGAAGTTCCTTTTCCACTGTACTGTAATTTTCTTCAGCAGACTTCAGTTTACGACTGTGATATGCAACAGGGAATAATTCCCCATCCTTCTCCTGGAATAGGACTGCACCAAGACCATACTGAGAAGCATCAGTCCTAAGTATAAATGGCCGTTGGTTGTCAGGCAACTGCAAGATTGGTTCCTTGCAAAGAAGATTCTTAAGTGAAACGAATGCTTCTTCTTGCTCCGACCCCCATGAGATTTTATTAGGAGCATTCTTCCTTAAGAGCTCACTAAGTGGATGTGCAATGACAGAAAAGTTTGGGATAAACTTACGGTAATAACCTGTAAGACCCAAGAATGAACGCACCTGTTTCTTTGTAACGGGTCGTGACGCATCCTTAATTTTCTTTATCTTGTCATTCTGGCACCCACAACGTCCCCCACCTACAGTGTGACCCAAAAATTGTACCTCCTTCTGAAACAATTCACACTTAGATGGTTTGACTGTCATGTTATATTCCTGCAGTCGTTGCAAGACAGCTTGCAATATCACAATGTGCTCCTCAAACGTGGTTGAGTGCACGAGAACATCGTCAACAAAAGCTTCCACCCCTTTAATGCCATGTAATACTTGACGCATGACACGATTAAACACGGCGGGAGAATTAGTGAGACCAAAAGGTAGTACCTTGAAATGATACAGCCCATTTGGCGTGGATATAGCCGTGAGGAGACGACTTCGTTTCTCCAGTGGTATCTGAAAGAAACCCTTAGCCAAATCCATCTTAGAGAACACCTGAGAATTGCTAATCCTAGCAAAAATCTCTTGCTGATCACACATGGGTTCTGCATCGACCCTAGTGACAGCGTTGACACGCCGGTAATCCCCACAAATGCGTACCCCACCGTCCTTCTTCCGAACCACAACAATAGGGCTGGAATAAGACGAGTCCGACCTTTCAATAATACCAGCTGCTTCCATGTCATTAAATTCCTTACGTACTGTATCAATCAGCCGTACAGGAATAGGATATGGTTTCACCCTCACTGGTGTGTCGCTCGTAAGCTGTATCTCATGACAGGCTACGTTAGCAACAGCAGGCCTGTCAGAGAACACACGTGAATATTTTGCCAGTACCGCATTGACTCTTGCAAGCTGGTCTGGTCTTAAATTCTCCGAAACGGAGACCTCAGCCACTGTCTCACCTTGACGAGCTTCAGCCGTCTGGGGAGTATATCCCTCGTCACCCTCGGGAATTACCACAGCAGCGCTAACCATGTCTACTGCTGGGGAAAAATGACCACGGACTAGACTTAACACTTCACTCTGTTCTGAGGTAATGTTATAACAGCCTGCCCCTACTGTGGTAACAATGGAAGTACACCCCTGTTGGGTGGTGTAATATTCCTTAAGCATATTAATATGGAACCGCTTGGCTTCACCTTTGATTTTAACTATGTAGTTAAGGTCATTCACCTTCTTGACTACTTCAAAGGGACCCTTCCACTGAGCCAACAACTTATTATGAGCTGTTGGTAACAGAACGAGACACTTCCCCCCTACCTGTAGCGTTCGGAGCTTAGTTTTCCTATCATAGTAGGACTTCTGAATCTCCTTTGCTTTAGATAACTCCTGCTTTGCAATCTCGCAGGTTTGCTGTAATCGTTCTGCCAAATCAATTACATAAGAATAAGTGGTTTTCACCACGGGATCCGATTCCTCATCGTCCCAAAGTTCACGTAGAACCTGAAGTGGTCCTCGAGCAGGTTTACCATACACTAACTCGAATGGACTAAATTGCAACGATGCCTGAGGTGCTTCGCGATACGCGAACAGTAGTGGCGAGATATACCTGGACCACTCCCTAGGTTGTTCTACTGCCATCCTCCTCAACATTTTCTTGAGAGTACCATTAAACCTCTCACACAACCCATTACACATTGGATGATAAGGTGTTGTCCTCAACCCTTTAACTGAGAGTAATCTCCACAATTCCTCCATCATAGCGGAGGTAAATTGACTGCCTCGGTCGGACAATACCTGCTTTGGTATGCCGACACGACAGAATATATCCAACAAGGCTTCAGCCACTGTAGTGGCTTCAATATCACGCAGAGGCACTGCTTCAGGCCATCTGGTCGCGAAATCAACACAGGTAAGAATATACTTGGCACCGTCCGTAGCCCTCGGAATAATCGGTCCAACAATATCAACCGCTACTCTCTCAAATGACTCTGAGATAAGCGGTAGAGGATTAAGAGGTGCGGGCTTCACCCGACCCCTGTCACACGTTTTCTGACAAACGTCACATGACCTCAACAATCTCCCTATCTCTCTCCCCATACCTGGCCAATAGAAATGAGACTGAATCCTATCAATTGTTTTCCTCATCCCCATATGACCCCCTAATATAGAATGATGACCCAGGTTGAACACAGCCTGTCGGTATTTCTCTGGTACGAGAAACTGAACCCTCTCTTCCCCATCGGGGTTTACTGTACGTCGGTAAAACCTGTTTCTCCTCCTGACGTAACTGGTTACAATACCTTGTCGATCTCTACTCTCACCCTCAAGTGCCTGCTTGCGAACAAGTGCCAATGAAGGGTCACTTGCTTGCTCAGCAATTACATCCTCGCAATTGACGAGGTCGGCGGCAGTTGTCACTTGAAGTGGAACAACTGTTTTCTTTGCATGCGCCATACCCCTGGTTACAGCAGCTGCACCAGTCTGTGTGGAAACTTCCACTGAACACGCATTCTTAACCCCTGGTATATTTCCTATTACCAAATCTGACACAGGATTTTGCATGACTGCTGCAATTACCTGGCCTGTATAGAATGGACTCTCCACTGCAATTTTAGCAAGAGGATAGAGCCTCCTGGTACCATCAATCATAGTGATAGTTACCTGCTCCCCTGTAAAATCATTAGAAGCAACTAAACCATCAGCGACACAACACCCCGATGACCCATTATCTCGAAAGACTTCAACAGATATCCCGTTAACAATTCCCGGACAAATATGAAAACCAGACTTACCTTTCGAGACTCCTGTCGCGTTTAGTCACAATTGATGAGGTTCGTGAACCGACTGAGGCACTCGTGGTTCTACACTAGGTTGAACCGCCACAGGTGAATACTGTGGTTCACCCTGTGTTGCAGCTGCCGATCGCTGATAATAACCCTTATTTCCACTATGGTTATTACTATTTTTCCAGTTACTTTTTCCTTGGTAACGGTACTGATTGGTCTGCTGCGAATAGTGATTATTATTACCTTGTTTCTGGGTATGATTAAAATGAGGGTTAGGTTGCAGACGAACAATTTGACTCTGTTGCTGTGACTGATTTTTACTCGACTGGTTATATGAAACAGCAGAGTTCTGAGAAGGCTTATTCGACTGATTAATTTTCTTATTATGCTGAATCCGCGTGTGGTAACCATACGCGGTAAAATGTGCGTCCGACATATCCACCATCGTTTGCAACATTTTCACCTTGTTGGTTTTCAGCTGAGCCGACAATTCTGGAGGGCAAGACTTCTCCAGCTGTGTGCGCAGCAACAAGTCTTTTACCCCCTCCAACGTCTTAGGTGTTTCGGCCTTATCTAACCACTGATCCAGGTAACTGGTCAGACGTGCACTAAACTGTGCAACAGTCTCCTTATCCTGTAAGGATGCACGCCAGAACTGATTCCTAGCGTCATCGACCGTCAACCCGTACGCCTGTAATAAAGCCTTTTTCATGTTCTCGTAATCTCTGGCGGTACTGTCGAGTCGGTGGAGAATGCTGAGGGCTTTTCCATCGAATAAATTAATGAACTCGAGCTTCTTTATATCATCATTTAATCTATAAGTGTCTGCAACCATTTCGAATCGCTCAATAAACGGCTCGATATCGTCTCCCTCTACGTATTTTGACAGTTGTAACCTTGGGGTCACGGTGGTTGAGCTTACACCCTCACTTCCACTCGAGCTTTGATTTTCACTCGCACGTAATTTCAGTTCCAATACTTCCTTTTCATGTTCCCATTTCAATTTTTCTTGCTCTCTCTGTTCCCTTTCATTTTCTCTTATGGCTGCCCTTTCAAGTCTTTCTTCTTCTTGGCGGGTCTTAACGTACACTTGAAGTTCGGCCTTATTTTCAATTCCCAATAGTTGAGCCTCTCCCAACAATTCTTGTACGGTAGACATTTTTAATTTATTTCCTATCGTTTCGGTTGCCTTAATTTCTGGACAGTTATGACTATCTACTCGTGAAAGTGTGCGCGTGTGTGACTGGAGTTAATACAACGCTCAGGTCCCTGTTCGGGCGCCAATATGTGACGGTGATGTGAGAATGATAGATAATGTAATTTATAATATGAGAATTACAACTTACCTTGCCCGGTTAATTTATGATCTTCGTTGGTTGGCTGCAGCGAAGAAAGTACTCAGGGTTAACTCCCCGTTTTAGGCCTCAAGCACCACGCACATAATAAATTTTTATGTTAAGGGTTCTTCCCGATATATATGTATTTATATAGATAACAAATCTACTGGTGCATTTAAACAACCAATTGCAAATTTTCTATATTTATTCAACTCCAGTATGCCAACATGAATAAATTAATTTCACACACACACACACACTCACGCAACGCTAACTAGCTACTCGCTCTCGCTACGTCTCGTTCGTATACGTGACGATAGTCTAGGTTACGTTAACACTTGTAGTAATTCTATCAATTGTTACGCGAGTTGGAATATTTCTTAATGTCTCACACTTGGGAATAATTTAGAGTCTCACAACACACTCGTAATTTTCAAAGATCCAGCTCCCCCTCACCTTAATTCACTTACTGAACCACCGTCGATGCAACTGGCCAGTATACAACTGTAAAGCCTTGGAATCGTGGTAATATCCAACGAATTCGGCGTCTACGTTGATCCTTCCCCACTCAACACGTGGAGGATTAATTCAGGCAAGCGGAAGCTAGTTTATACGAGTGTTGTCTCTCCAAGTGTCCTGTTCCAACTGACCCAATTCTTCCTCCTTAACTGGTTCAAAATTTCTCTGACTCCTCCTCCTATCTTTGTTCGTTTTTCCTAACTGGCTACGATTTACATTGTACCCACTTATACTTGAGTTATACCTGCAATTTCAATTTACCTATGGCGTGTTAATAATTCCCGATAATTCCCCTCCACTTCACGATCATTTGCAATACCATAAGTTACCCTGGTAGCATAAATGATTAATACAAGTTGTAATTAACCTGCGAACACCTATAGGACTGGATGTGGCAATTTCAGTTGAAATCTGACCTTCCTTACCCTTTTTTAATTACCTGGTCTATTTTTGGATACTAATCCGGTACCTGCAGATTAACTAGCTGCACCCCAACTTAACCCACTCCTGTCTCCTTTGTCTCATGAATGGAATATTCCAGAACCTTCTCTAGAACATTCTATATTGAGACCAGTATGGAATTTTCCACTCTCTGTAATTCAAATTACGTCACGAGTATTATGTCTGACTCGTGACATTCGCCCACACAAAGAGACATTGCTCTATGCAATGTTTAATAGATTCGTGAAGTGGTAACGACGCCTTTGCATGTATAACTATTACAATAACAATTCATCCACACTTCACTTATTCTTGTATGTGTCAATTACTATCACCAGTTACGTGTTCATTTTTGCCAATGAGTGGAAAACTCCCAACAGTTACTTTAGCTTTTCAATCTTAGGAAGAAACTCCGAGACAAGAATGAATGTACCTGGTAATTTCTGCTCAGTACAATTTGTACACATTTAAGCAATATATAAGTGTGGTGTAAGTAATGCATTGTGTATTTGTTACATAATATGTAAGAAAAATGCAATAATATCTCTGGAAGGCAATACATATATTAGTGAATTATCCGAGCCTTGGATCAGAGTAAACCGCTAGAATCTGTGTCTTGGATAAGTTGCACCAAATACAATACATAGAACATCGGATTTTTCCCAACACCCTAGGAAACCCCTTGATCTGAGTCGCATAAGACTCGTGCTCGTTGCGCTCGGAGAGGTAACAATTACGAGCAATTCGACCCGGAGGATACTTCTGCCGGTCGATCTTCGCATGAATATTTACTCGGTTAACACTAATTAACGAGCAATCGTGACATAAGGTCCGCCCCGACATTAGCACTTCCCTTTATGTATCGCACAGTGAAGTTGAACTGTTGCAGATAGAGGGCCCAGCGCATAAGTCGTGCGTTGGCGTTCTTGGATGTACGCAAACTCTCCAGAGGCATATGATCGGTTTCTAACACAAAATTATCACCATACAGATAGTAGTAGTATTTCTTAATACCTTCTACTACTGCCAGAAGTTCCTTTTCCACTGTACTGTAATTTTCTTCAGCAGACTTCAGTTTACGACTGTGATATGCAACAGGGAATAATTCCCCATCCTTCTCCTGGAATAGGACTGCACCAAGACCATACTGAGAAGCATCAGTCCTAAGTATAAATGGCCGTTGGTTGTCAGGCAACTGCAAGATTGGTTCCTTGCAAAGAAGATTCTTAAGTGAAACGAATGCTTCTTCTTGCTCCGACCCCCATGAGATTTTATTAGGAGCATTCTTCCTTAAGAGCTCACTAAGTGGATGTGCAATGACAGAAAAGTTTGGGATAAACTTACGGTAATAACCTGTAAGACCCAAGAATGAACGCACCTGTTTCTTTGTAACGGGTCGTGACGCATCCTTAATTTTCTTTATCTTGTCATTCTGGCACCCACAACGTCCCCCACCTACAGTGTGACCCAAAAATTGTACCTCCTTCTGAAACAATTCACACTTAGATGGTTTGACTGTCATGTTATATTCCTGCAGTCGTTGCAAGACAGCTTGCAATATCACAATGTGCTCCTCAAACGTGGTTGAGTGCACGAGAACATCGTCAACAAAAGCTTCCACCCCTTTAATGCCATGTAATACTTGACGCATGACACGATTAAACACGGCGGGAGAATTAGTGAGACCAAAAGGTAGTACCTTGAAATGATACAGCCCATTTGGCGTGGATATAGCCGTGAGGAGACGACTTCGTTTCTCCAGTGGTATCTGAAAGAAACCCTTAGCCAAATCCATCTTAGAGAACACCTGAGAATTGCTAATCCTAGCAAAAATCTCTTGCTGATCACACATGGGTTCTGCATCGACCCTAGTGACAGCGTTGACACGCCGGTAATCCCCACAAATGCGTACCCCACCGTCCTTCTTCCGAACCACAACAATAGGGCTGGAATAAGACGAGTCCGACCTTTCAATAATACCAGCTGCTTCCATGTCATTAAATTCCTTACGTACTGTATCAATCAGCCGTACAGGAATAGGATATGGTTTCACCCTCACTGGTGTGTCGCTCGTAAGCTGTATCTCATGACAGGCTACGTTAGCAACAGCAGGCCTGTCAGAGAACACACGTGAATATTTTGCCAGTACCGCATTGACTCTTGCAAGCTGGTCTGGTCTTAAATTCTCCGAAACGGAGACCTCAGCCACTGTCTCACCTTGACGAGCTTCAGCCGTCTGGGGAGTATATCCCTCGTCACCCTCGGGAATTACCACAGCAGCGCTAACCATGTCTACTGCTGGGGAAAAATGACCACGGACTAGACTTAACACTTCACTCTGTTCTGAGGTAATGTTATAACAGCCTGCCCCTACTGTGGTAACAATGGAAGTACACCCCTGTTGGGTGGTGTAATATTCCTTAAGCATATTAATATGGAACCGCTTGGCTTCACCTTTGATTTTAACTATGTAGTTAAGGTCATTCACCTTCTTGACTACTTCAAAGGGACCCTTCCACTGAGCCAACAACTTATTATGAACTGTTGGTAACAGAACGAGACACTTCCCCCCTACCTGTAGCGTTCGGAGCTTAGTTTTCCTATCATAGTAGGACTTCTGAATCTCCTTTGCTTTAGATAACTCCTGCTTTGCAATCTCGCAGGTTTGCTGTAATCGTTCTGCCAAATCAATTACATAAGAATAAGTGGTTTTCACCACGGGATCCGATTCCTCATCGTCCCAAAGTTCACGTAGAACCTGAAGTGGTCCTCGAGCAGGTTTACCATACACTAACTCGAATGGACTAAATTGCAACGATGCCTGAGGTGCTTCGCGATACGCGAACAGTAGTGGCGAGATATACCTGGACCACTCCCTAGGTTGTTCTACTGCCATCCTCCTCAACATTTTCTTGAGAGTACCATTAAACCTCTCACACAACCCATTACACATTGGATGATAAGGTGTTGTCCTCAACCCTTTAACTGAGAGTAATCTCCACAATTCCTCCATCATAGCGGAGGTAAATTGACTGCCTCGGTCGGACAATACCTGCTTTGGTATGCCGACACGACAGAATATATCCAACAAGGCTTCAGCCACTGTAGTGGCTTCAATATCACGCAGAGGCACTGCTTCAGGCCATCTGGTCGCGAAATCAACACAGGTAAGAATATACTTGGCACCGTCCGTAGCCCTCGGAATAATCGGTCCAACAATATCAACCGCTACTCTCTCAAATGACTCTGAGATAAGCGGTAGAGGATTAAGAGGTGCGGGCTTCACCCGACCCCTGTCACACGTTTTCTGACAAACGTCACATGACCTCAACAATCTCCCTATCTCTCTCCCCATACCTGGCCAATAGAAATGAGACTGAATCCTATCAATTGTTTTCCTCATCCCCATATGACCCCCTAATATAGAATGATGACCCAGGTTGAACACAGCCTGTCGGTATTTCTCTGGTACGAGAAACTGAACCCTCTCTTCCCCATCGGGGTTTACTGTACGTCGGTAAAACCTGTTTCTCCTCCTGACGTAACTGGTTACAATACCTTGTCGATCTCTACTCTCACCCTCAAGTGCCTGCTTGCGAACAAGTGCCAATGAAGGGTCACTTGCTTGCTCAGCAATTACATCCTCGCAATTGACGAGGTCGGCGGCAGTTGTCACTTGAAGTGGAACAACTGTTTTCTTTGCATGCGCCATACCCCTGGTTACAGCAGCTGCACCAGTCTGTGTGGAAACTTCCACTGAACACGCATTCTTAACCCCTGGTATATTTCCTATTACCAAATCTGACACAGGATTTTGCATGACTGCTGCAATTACCTGGCCTGTATAGAATGGACTCTCCACTGCAATTTTAGCAAGAGGATAGAGCCTCCTGGTACCATCAATCATAGTGATAGTTACCTGCTCCCCTGTAAAATCATTAGAAGCAACTAAACCATCAGCGACACAACACCCCGATGACCCATTATCTCGAAAGACTTCAACAGATATCCCGTTAACAATTCCCGGACAAATATGAAAACCAGACTTACCTTTCGAGACTCCTGTCGCGTTTAGTCACAATTGATGAGGTTCGTGAACCGACTGAGGCACTCGTGGTTCTACACTAGGTTGAACCGCCACAGGTGAATACTGTGGTTCACCCTGTGTTGCAGCTGCCGATCGCTGATAATAACCCTTATTTCCACTATGGTTATTACTATTTTTCCAGTTACTTTTTCCTTGGTAACGGTACTGATTGGTCTGCTGCGAATAGTGATTATTATTACCTTGTTTCTGGGTATGATTAAAATGAGGGTTAGGTTGCAGACGAACAATTTGACTCTGTTGCTGTGACTGATTTTTACTCGACTGGTTATATGAAACAGCAGAGTTCTGAGAAGGCTTATTCGACTGATTAATTTTCTTATTATGCTGAATCCGCGTGTGGTAACCATACGCGGTAAAATGTGCGTCCGACATATCCACCATCGTTTGCAACATTTTCACCTTGTTGGTTTTCAGCTGAGCCGACAATTCTGGAGGGCAAGACTTCTCCAGCTGTGTGCGCAGCAACAAGTCTTTTACCCCCTCCAACGTCTTAGGTGTTTCGGCCTTATCTAACCACTGATCCAGGTAACTGGTCAGACGTGCACTAAACTGTGCAACAGTCTCCTTATCCTGTAAGGATGCACGCCAGAACTGATTCCTAGCGTCATCGACCGTCAACCCGTACGCCTGTAATAAAGCCTTTTTCATGTTCTCGTAATCTCTGGCGGTACTGTCGAGTCGGTGGAGAATGCTGAGGGCTTTTCCATCGAATAAATTAATGAACTCGAGCTTCTTTATATCATCATTTAATCTATAAGTGTCTGCAACCATTTCGAATCGCTCAATAAACGGCTCGATATCGTCTCCCTCTACGTATTTTGACAGTTGTAACCTTGGGGTCACGGTGGTTGAGCTTACACCCTCACTTCCACTCGAGCTTTGATTTTCACTCGCACGTAATTTCAGTTCCAATACTTCCTTTTCATGTTCCCATTTCAATTTTTCTTGCTCTCTCTGTTCCCTTTCATTTTCTCTTATGGCTGCCCTTTCAAGTCTTTCTTCTTCTTGGCGGGTCTTAACGTAAACTTGAAGTTCGGCCTTATTTTCAATTCCCAATAGTTGAGCCTCTCCCAACAATTCTTGTACGGTAGACATTTTTAATTTATTTCCTATCGTTTCGGTTGCCTTAATTTCTGGACAGTTATGACTATCTACTCGTGAAAGTGTGCGCGTGTGTGACTGGAGTTAATACAACGCTCAGGTCCCTGTTCGGGCGCCAATATGTGACGGTGATGTGAGAATGATAGATAATGTAATTTATAATATGAGAATTACAACTTACCTTGCCCGGTTAATTTATGATCTTCGTTGGTTGGCTGCAGCGAAGAAAGTACTCAGGGTTAACTCCCCGTTTTAGGCCTCAAGCACCACGCACATAATAAATTTTTATGTTAAGGGTTCTTCCCGATATATATGTATTTATATAGATAACAAATCTACTGGTGCATTTAAACAACCAATTGCAAATTTTCTATATTTATTCAACTCCAGTATGCCAACATGAATAAATTAATTTCACACACACACACACACTCACGCAACGCTAACTAGCTACTCGCTCTCGCTACGTCTCGTTCGTATACGTGACGATAGTCTAGGTTACGTTAACACTTGTAGTAATTCTATCAATTGTTACGCGAGTTGGAATATTTCTTAATGTCTCACACTTGGGAATAATTTAGAGTCTCACAACACACTCGTAATTTTCAAAGATCCAGCTCCCCCTCACCTTAATTCACTTACTGAACCACCGTCGATGCAACTGGCCAGTATACAACTGTAAAGCCTTGGAATCGTGGTAATATCCAACGAATTCGGCGTCTACGTTGATCCTTCCCCACTCAACACGTGGAGGATTAATTCAGGCAAGCGGAAGCTAGTTTATACGAGTGTTGTCTCTCCAAGTGTCCTGTTCCAACTGACCCAATTCTTCCTCCTTAACTGGTTCAAAATTTCTCTGACTCCTCCTCCTATCTTTGTTCGTTTTTCCTAACTGGCTACGATTTACATTGTACCCACTTATACTTGAGTTATACCTGCAATTTCAATTTACCTATGGCGTGTTAATAATTCCCGATAATTCCCCTCCACTTCACGATCATTTGCAATACCATAAGTTACCCTGGTAGCATAAATGATTAATACAAGTTGTAATTAACCTGCGAACACCTATAGGACTGGATGTGGCAATTTCAGTTGAAATCTGACCTTCCTTACCCTTTTTTAATTACCTGGTCTATTTTTGGATACTAATCCGGTACCTGCAGATTAACTAGCTGCACCCCAACTTAACCCACTCCTGTCTCCTTTGTCTCATGAATGGAATATTCCAGAACCTTCTCTAGAACATTCTATATTGAGACCAGTATGGAATTTTCCACTCTCTGTAATTCAAATTACGTCACGAGTATTATGTCTGACTCGTGACATTCGCCCACACAAAGAGACATTGCTCTATGCAATGTTTAATAGATTCGTGAAGTGGTAACGACGCCTTTGCATGTATAACTATTACAATAACAATTCATCCACACTTCACTTATTCTTGTATGTGTCAATTACTATCACCAGTTACGTGTTCATTTTTGCCAATGAGTGGAAAACTCCCAACAGTTACTTTAGCTTTTCAATCTTAGGAAGAAACTCCGAGACAAGAATGAATGTACCTGGTAATTTCTGCTCAGTACAATTTGTACACATTTAAGCAATATATAAGTGTGGTGTAAGTAATGCATTGTGTATTTGTTACATAATATGTAAGAAAAATGCAATAATATCTCTGGAAGGCAATACATATATTAGTGAATTATCCGAGCCTTGGATCAGAGTAAACCGCTAGAATCTGTGTCTTGGATAAGTTGCACCAAATACAATACATAGAACATCGGATTTTTCCCAACACCCTAGGAAACCCCTTGATCTGAGTCGCATAAGACTCGTGCTCGTTGCGCTCGGAGAGGTAACAATTACGAGCAATTCGACCCGGAGGATACTTCTGCCGGTCGATCTTCGCATGAATATTTACTCGGTTAACACTAATTAACGAGCAATCGTGACATAAGGTCCGCCCCGACATTAGCACTTCCCTTTATGTATCGCACAGTGAAGTTGAACTGTTGCAGATAGAGGGCCCAGCGCATAAGTCGTGCGTTGGCGTTCTTGGATGTACGCAAACTCTCCAGAGGCATATGATCGGTTTCTAACACAAAATTATCACCATACAGATAGTAGTAGTATTTCTTAATACCTTCTACTACTGCCAGAAGTTCCTTTTCCACTGTACTGTAATTTTCTTCAGCAGACTTCAGTTTACGACTGTGATATGCAACAGGGAATAATTCCCCATCCTTCTCCTGGAATAGGACTGCACCAAGACCATACTGAGAAGCATCAGTCCTAAGTATAAATGGCCGTTGGTTGTCAGGCAACTGCAAGATTGGTTCCTTGCAAAGAAGATTCTTAAGTGAAACGAATGCTTCTTCTTGCTCCGACCCCCATGAGATTTTATTAGGAGCATTCTTCCTTAAGAGCTCACTAAGTGGATGTGCAATGACAGAAAAGTTTGGGATAAACTTACGGTAATAACCTGTAAGACCCAAGAATGAACGCACCTGTTTCTTTGTAACGGGTCGTGACGCATCCTTAATTTTCTTTATCTTGTCATTCTGGCACCCACAACGTCCCCCACCTACAGTGTGACCCAAAAATTGTACCTCCTTCTGAAACAATTCACACTTAGATGGTTTGACTGTCATGTTATATTCCTGCAGTCGTTGCAAGACAGCTTGCAATATCACAATGTGCTCCTCAAACGTGGTTGAGTGCACGAGAACATCGTCAACAAAAGCTTCCACCCCTTTAATGCCATGTAATACTTGACGCATGACACGATTAAACACGGCGGGAGAATTAGTGAGACCAAAAGGTAGTACCTTGAAATGATACAGCCCATTTGGCGTGGATATAGCCGTGAGGAGACGACTTCGTTTCTCCAGTGGTATCTGAAAGAAACCCTTAGCCAAATCCATCTTAGAGAACACCTGAGAATTGCTAATCCTAGCAAAAATCTCTTGCTGATCACACATGGGTTCTGCATCGACCCTAGTGACAGCGTTGACACGCCGGTAATCCCCACAAATGCGTACCCCACCGTCCTTCTTCCGAACCACAACAATAGGGCTGGAATAAGACGAGTCCGACCTTTCAATAATACCAGCTGCTTCCATGTCATTAAATTCCTTACGTACTGTATCAATCAGCCGTACAGGAATAGGATATGGTTTCACCCTCACTGGTGTGTCGCTCGTAAGCTGTATCTCATGACAGGCTACGTTAGCAACAGCAGGCCTGTCAGAGAACACACGTGAATATTTTGCCAGTACCGCATTGACTCTTGCAAGCTGGTCTGGTCTTAAATTCTCCGAAACGGAGACCTCAGCCACTGTCTCACCTTGACGAGCTTCAGCCGTCTGGGGAGTATATCCCTCGTCACCCTCGGGAATTACCACAGCAGCGCTAACCATGTCTACTGCTGGGGAAAAATGACCACGGACTAGACTTAACACTTCACTCTGTTCTGAGGTAATGTTATAACAGCCTGCCCCTACTGTGGTAACAATGGAAGTACACCCCTGTTGGGTGGTGTAATATTCCTTAAGCATATTAATATGGAACCGCTTGGCTTCACCTTTGATTTTAACTATGTAGTTAAGGTCATTCACCTTCTTGACTACTTCAAAGGGACCCTTCCACTGAGCCAACAACTTATTATGAGCTGTTGGTAACAGAACGAGACACTTCCCCCCTACCTGTAGCGTTCGGAGCTTAGTTTTCCTATCATAGTAGGACTTCTGAATCTCCTTTGCTTTAGATAACTCCTGCTTTGCAATCTCGCAGGTTTGCTGTAATCGTTCTGCCAAATCAATTACATAAGAATAAGTGGTTTTCACCACGGGATCCGATTCCTCATCGTCCCAAAGTTCACGTAGAACCTGAAGTGGTCCTCGAGCAGGTTTACCATACACTAACTCGAATGGACTAAATTGCAACGATGCCTGAGGTGCTTCGCGATACGCGAACAGTAGTGGCGAGATATACCTGGACCACTCCCTAGGTTGTTCTACTGCCATCCTCCTCAACATTTTCTTGAGAGTACCATTAAACCTCTCACACAACCCATTACACATTGGATGATAAGGTGTTGTCCTCAACCCTTTAACTGAGAGTAATCTCCACAATTCCTCCATCATAGCGGAGGTAAATTGACTGCCTCGGTCGGACAATACCTGCTTTGGTATGCCGACACGACAGAATATATCCAACAAGGCTTCAGCCACTGTAGTGGCTTCAATATCACGCAGAGGCACTGCTTCAGGCCATCTGGTCGCGAAATCAACACAGGTAAGAATATACTTGGCACCGTCCGTAGCCCTCGGAATAATCGGTCCAACAATATCAACCGCTACTCTCTCAAATGACTCTGAGATAAGCGGTAGAGGATTAAGAGGTGCGGGCTTCACCCGACCCCTGTCACACGTTTTCTGACAAACGTCACATGACCTCAACAATCTCCCTATCTCTCTCCCCATACCTGGCCAATAGAAATGAGACTGAATCCTATCAATTGTTTTCCTCATCCCCATATGACCCCCTAATATAGAATGATGACCCAGGTTGAACACAGCCTGTCGGTATTTCTCTGGTACGAGAAACTGAACCCTCTCTTCCCCATCGGGGTTTACTGTACGTCGGTAAAACCTGTTTCTCCTCCTGACGTAACTGGTTACAATACCTTGTCGATCTCTACTCTCACCCTCAAGTGCCTGCTTGCGAACAAGTGCCAATGAAGGGTCACTTGCTTGCTCAGCAATTACATCCTCGCAATTGACGAGGTCGGCGGCAGTTGTCACTTGAAGTGGAACAACTGTTTTCTTTGCATGCGCCATACCCCTGGTTACAGCAGCTGCACCAGTCTGTGTGGAAACTTCCACTGAACACGCATTCTTAACCCCTGGTATATTTCCTATTACCAAATCTGACACAGGATTTTGCATGACTGCTGCAATTACCTGGCCTGTATAGAATGGACTCTCCACTGCAATTTTAGCAAGAGGATAGAGCCTCCTGGTACCATCAATCATAGTGATAGTTACCTGCTCCCCTGTAAAATCATTAGAAGCAACTAAACCATCAGCGACACAACACCCCGATGACCCATTATCTCGAAAGACTTCAACAGATATCCCGTTAACAATTCCCGGACAAATATGAAAACCAGACTTACCTTTCGAGACTCCTGTCGCGTTTAGTCACAATTGATGAGGTTCGTGAACCGACTGAGGCACTCGTGGTTCTACACTAGGTTGAACCGCCACAGGTGAATACTGTGGTTCACCCTGTGTTGCAGCTGCCGATCGCTGATAATAACCCTTATTTCCACTATGGTTATTACTATTTTTCCAGTTACTTTTTCCTTGGTAACGGTACTGATTGGTCTGCTGCGAATAGTGATTATTATTACCTTGTTTCTGGGTATGATTAAAATGAGGGTTAGGTTGCAGACGAACAATTTGACTCTGTTGCTGTGACTGATTTTTACTCGACTGGTTATATGAAACAGCAGAGTTCTGAGAAGGCTTATTCGACTGATTAATTTTCTTATTATGCTGAATCCGCGTGTGGTAACCATACGCGGTAAAATGTGCGTCCGACATATCCACCATCGTTTGCAACATTTTCACCTTGTTGGTTTTCAGCTGAGCCGACAATTCTGGAGGGCAAGACTTCTCCAGCTGTGTGCGCAGCAACAAGTCTTTTACCCCCTCCAACGTCTTAGGTGTTTCGGCCTTATCTAACCACTGATCCAGGTAACTGGTCAGACGTGCACTAAACTGTGCAACAGTCTCCTTATCCTGTAAGGATGCACGCCAGAACTGATTCCTAGCGTCATCGACCGTCAACCCGTACGCCTGTAATAAAGCCTTTTTCATGTTCTCGTAATCTCTGGCGGTACTGTCGAGTCGGTGGAGAATGCTGAGGGCTTTTCCATCGAATAAATTAATGAACTCGAGCTTCTTTATATCATCATTTAATCTATAAGTGTCTGCAACCATTTCGAATCGCTCAATAAACGGCTCGATATCGTCTCCCTCTACGTATTTTGACAGTTGTAACCTTGGGGTCACGGTGGTTGAGCTTACACCCTCACTTCCACTCGAGCTTTGATTTTCACTCGCACGTAATTTCAGTTCCAATACTTCCTTTTCATGTTCCCATTTCAATTTTTCTTGCTCTCTCTGTTCCCTTTCATTTTCTCTTATGGCTGCCCTTTCAAGTCTTTCTTCTTCTTGGCGGGTCTTAACGTACACAAGAAGTTCGGCCTTATTTTCAATTCCCAATAGTTGAGCCTCTCCCAACAATTCTTGTACGGTAGACATTTTTAATTTATTTCCTATCGTTTCGGTTGCCTTAATTTCTGGACAGTTATGACTATCTACTCGTGAAAGTGTGCGCGTGTGTGACTGGAGTTAATACAACGCTCAGGTCCCTGTTCGGGCGCCAATATGTGACGGTGATGTGAGAATGATAGATAATGTAATTTATAATATGAGAATTACAACTTACCTTGCCCGGTTAATTTATGATCTTCGTTGGTTGGCTGCAGCGAAGAAAGTACTCAGGGTTAACTCCCCGTTTTAGGCCTCAAGCACCACGCACATAATAAATTTTTATGTTAAGGGTTCTTCCCGATATATATGTATTTATATAGATAACAAATCTACTGGTGCATTTAAACAACCAATTGCAAATTTTCTATATTTATTCAACTCCAGTATGCCAACATGAATAAATTAATTTCACACACACACACACACTCACGCAACGCTAACTAGCTACTCGCTCTCGCTACGTCTCGTTCGTATACGTGACGATAGTCTAGGTTACGTTAACACTTGTAGTAATTCTATCAATTGTTACGCGAGTTGGAATATTTCTTAATGTCTCACACTTGGGAATAATTTAGAGTCTCACAACACACTCGTAATTTTCAAAGATCCAGCTCCCCCTCACCTTAATTCACTTACTGAACCACCGTCGATGCAACTGGCCAGTATACAACTGTAAAGCCTTGGAATCGTGGTAATATCCAACGAATTCGGCGTCTACGTTGATCCTTCCCCACTCAACACGTGGAGGATTAATTCAGGCAAGCGGAAGCTAGTTTATACGAGTGTTGTCTCTCCAAGTGTCCTGTTCCAACTGACCCAATTCTTCCTCCTTAACTGGTTCAAAATTTCTCTGACTCCTCCTCCTATCTTTGTTCGTTTTTCCTAACTGGCTACGATTTACATTGTACCCACTTATACTTGAGTTATACCTGCAATTTCAATTTACCTATGGCGTGTTAATAATTCCCGATAATTCCCCTCCACTTCACGATCATTTGCAATACCATAAGTTACCCTGGTAGCATAAATGATTAATACAAGTTGTAATTAACCTGCGAACACCTATAGGACTGGATGTGGCAATTTCAGTTGAAATCTGACCTTCCTTACCCTTTTTTAATTACCTGGTCTATTTTTGGATACTAATCCGGTACCTGCAGATTAACTAGCTGCACCCCAACTTAACCCACTCCTGTCTCCTTTGTCTCATGAATGGAATATTCCAGAACCTTCTCTAGAACATTCTATATTGAGACCAGTATGGAATTTTCCACTCTCTGTAATTCAAATTACGTCACGAGTATTATGTCTGACTCGTGACAGCATGCTATTACTGTCTTCCCTACCATGAAAACATTGTATGCTCCTAGCCAAATTAGTAGCATACTGTATGCAACACATCCTGATCCAAAGTTATTTTCCTTATTTCTCAATAAACACTCTTACAATAGAAGCCAGCACTATAATGGCTTCAGCTGCTTGTCTCTGTGCTGCTGCACTTTCTCTAATAGCAGCTGTGGCTTCCTGCTGACTCCATCATCACTTCTAGGATGTCCCTAATGTCCTCTTGTGCATGGAGGAAGTGTGGCAACAATACGTATTCTGCTGTGTGTTCAGAATAAACAATGTTATTAAATGATCTTCAGAGAATGGATCATGGATTCACCACTATAAGCACTGACAGGAGGTGGGAACAGGATTAGAATATTGGGTATTAGTTAGATGGCAGAGCACAGAGTGCTACGAAAATAGAACACAGTACACTACTGTAAATACAGTACTGTGTTATACATCATTGTTTTAAACAAAATACAAGTATGTTAATAATTAATGAAATGCTAAAACCAAGTACTGTATACTGAATGATTAATGTAATTACCATACAAAGAGTGCATAAAATCAATAAGCATTTCATAACCTTTTCATTATTTACATTTCGTATGACTCCAAAAACTATTTTCAGATACTAAATAAAAACTGTGCACGTACAGTCTGTTACAGTTCCGACTGGGCCACCCAGTATCGAGAGATCGTAGATGTGGCAGCAGTGTGTGTGTATGTGTGCTCGAAAATTATACGGATCGTCAACACTCTCCCTCTGTAGTGAACATGACCCTGCCTCAAAGTTCATTCCATAGATGGCGCTGTGTAGTTGTGGAAGGAATGTGGACTGCAGGGTTGAAGTTTCGGGAAACATCTATGCTCGTGCCAATGAGTCATGAGCTCTCAGGCAGAGTGGTTGAGGAATGCTGATATGGAAATTTAGAACCTATATTACACAATGAGTAGGTGAAGCTAAGGTAAAGTTGTTCGTAGCCTGAACAGTGAATATTTTTTCTAAATGGATTTCATGTTTGGCATGCAACATTGCATTGTTTTCTTGTTTTTCTACCAACTCGAGCAGATCGAGCAGATAGGTTGTTTGCTTTGGCCATCATATTTTGGTAAGCATTATTTGATGTTCACCTCTGATTTTGTATTTTATTTGTAAGTCACGTTACAGTGTATTACATGCATAGTAAAATTCCTTCATTACTAAATTCTCTCTCTCTCTCTCTCTCTCTCTCTCTCTCTCTCTCTCTCTCTCTCTCTTAAAATGAACACTATCTTATCTTATCCAGTCTATTTAGATATGAAATCGTATGGAGATTTAGGACCAATTCCACATTTGATCGTTGTAGTTTGTTAGCGCCCAAACGAAAGAATCTAAACTGTGTAAATGGCTTTTGACTGATTTATTGGATTAACCTGATGAGTAAAGCTTACAGATATTGTAATAATACTAGTGCTTGATAGTTTTGGTGAATAGGTATACTCAGCTTTTGGGAAATAACGAAGGCTTACGAGTGTGTTTGGGGAGGAATCTGACAAACAAAATGACTATGTGGGACCGGCCCTGACCCCTT